>CAJNDS010000080.1:265000-385000 GCA_905221605.1 Symbiodinium natans | reverse complement strand
AGACCCAAGTTTTTTAATCCCTAAAACCCTAAAACCCTAAAACCCTGAGGCCCTAAAACCCTAAGGCCCTAAAACCCTAAAACCCTAAAACCCTAAGGCCCTAAAACCCTAAAACCCCAAAACCCCAAAACCCTAAAACCCTAAAACCCTAAGGGCCTAAAACCCTAAAACCCTAAAACCCTAAAACCCTAAAACCCTAAAACCCTAAAACCCTAAAACCCTAAAACCCTAAAACCCTAAAACCCTAAAACCCTCAAACCCTAAAACCCTAAAACCCTAAAACCCTAAAACCCTAAAACCCTAAAACCCTAAAACCCTAAAACCCTAAAACCCTAAAACCCTAAAACCCTAAAACCCTAAAACCCTAAAACCCTAAAACCCTAAAACCCTAAAACCCTAAACCCCTAAACCCCTAAAACCCTAAAACCCTAAAACCCGAAAACCCTAAAACCCTAAAACCCTAAAACCCTAAAACCCTAAAACCCTAAAACCCTAAAACCCTAAAACCCAAAACCCTAAAACCAAAACCCTAAAACCCTAAAACCCTCAAACCCTAAAACCCTAAACCCTAATCCCAAGTTCCGGAACGCTGGCATCCCCACCACCCTCACACCCATGTCGTAGGTTCAGGTTTGCAGGGTTGAGGGCTCAACCCAAGCAACCCTAAACCCAGCATTCCAGAGGCCCTAAACCCTAAACCCTAAACCCTAAACCCTAAACCCTAAACCCTAAACCCTAAACCCTAAACCCTAAACCCTAAACCCTAAACCCTAAACCCTAAACCCTAAACCCTAAACCCTAAACCCTAAACCCTAACCCTTCAATTTTCCGACCCCGAGCCACAGGGTTTGCGGGGCCCCTGAGATGATTCTTTCTAGGGGTCTCCGGAAACGCGCGCAGGATCCGGCCGCTCCCGACAGCGAGCCGCCAGCTTCCAAGCACGCTCAGGGTTTAGGGTTTTAGGGTTTTAGGGTTTTAGGGTTTAGGGTTTAGGGTTTAGGGTTTAGGGTTTAGGGTTTAGGGTTTAGGGGTGTGTTGGGAGGTGTTTGTTTTGGGTTCTCTGTCAGAACGCAATCCTGTTTTAGTATTTCCTGCAAAATGCAGAAGGAACCCCAAGACCCCCCCATCAGCCTCTAGGGTTTAGGGTTTAGGGTTTAGGGTTTGGGGTTTGGGGTTTGGGGTTTGGGGTTTGGGGTTTGGGGTTTAGGGCCACACCCCAAACCCTGAAGCCCTAAATCCGTACAAGCGCCCGCCTCCGGACTTCCTTGGACGGAGAGGTCTGGTCTTTGTCACAACTCGGTGGAAGATTTCATGGCCGGCCTCAGCAAGGCAACATGACATGATGCAGGGTTTCTAGGTAGGCCCTTATGCATTTTAGTTTTCTTAAGAGGATCATACTCAGGAAGCCTAAACCCTAAACCCTAAACCCTAAACCCTAAACCCTAAACCCTAAACCCTAATTCAACCCTAAACCTAGGAATCAGTTTCAGAGGGTTTTTCAGGGCCATCCTAGCTTGACATTGCTGGTATTGGTGAGTGAGAGCCCTAAACCCTAAACCCTAACCCTAAACCCTAAACCCTAAACCCTAAACCCTAAACCCTAAACCCTAAACCCTAAGACTATGTCTTTTGCACCATGGTGCAACCCTGGGCCTTCTTACCTCGAAGGCCCCCCACCCCCCCCTAGGGTTTAGGGTTTAGGGTTTAGGGTTTGGGGTTTGGGGTTTGGGGTTTAGGGTTTAGGGTTTAGGGTTTAGGTGTTTAGGGTTTAGGGTTTGGGGTTTAGGGTTTAGGGTTTGGGGTTTGGGGTTTAGGGTTTAGGCCCCCCTTGCTTCGGGTTTAGGGTCGACAGGGCTTAGGGCTTCGTAGCCGTCAGGCGCGTGATGCCTTCGAAGTCATCGCTGCGGTCCCAGGGAACGCCTCGCCTTGTGCAGTTGCAAGATTAGGGTTTAGGGTTTAGGGTTTCGGGTTTCGGGTTTCGGGTTTCGGGTGGTTTTGCTAGCTACACCTGGGACTTTTGACTCCTGGCCGGAGCCTCACGCCTGTACCCAACGAATGACCTGTCTTGGAGATATCTTGTAAGTCAGTTGCTCACTGTAGGAGACCCCTAACCCTAAACCCTAAACCCCAAACCCCAAACCCTAAACCCCAAACCCTAAACCCTAAACCTGCACAGGTGAGCCTGTCTCCAGGCCCCCAGAAGCATGGGGAGCAGCCGAAGCTCCTGCCCCAGATCCTGTCTTTTCAGAGTCTAGAGCTTGGGGTGTAGGGTTTAGGGTTTAGGGTTTAGGGTTTAGGGTTATTGCTTTGGGTTTAGGGTTTAGGGTCTAGGGAGAAAGGTTGAGGGTGTATAGGTAGGGCTTAGGTTTCGAGATGGTTGGGCCGCATGTTGCACGCTTTTAGCCTTCAGCAGATAGAATCCAGGTTGCGGAATGTCGAAGAAAACTCCCAGAGAACTCATATGTGGGTTTACGAGAATAGGGGACCCGAATATAGCCCCCCCCCCCCCCCCCCCAAATCGTCGGATTCCCTTATCATGAGGACCCCAATAAGGTACCTCTAACTTCGGAAACCCCCATATCCTGTTTACTCGAGGGCCCGAAGTGTCTACTTGACTAAACTCGGCTGTGAGATGCTGGATGTCACCAACCCAACGCTTGGCCAACTGTTGAGAAAAAGTGCATAGAGAACCCTAAACCCTAAACCCTAAACCCCAAACCCTAAACCCTAAACCCTAAACCCTTTCCCCCCTCCCCCTAAACGCATCCCGGAGGTCTGCCCCTTTGCCAATCACCGAAGTGGAAGGCGCGCCTCAATGGGAACTACGAGGTTTTCTTGGCCATCTTCTGGCCCGTTAGGGTTGAGGGTTTAGGGTTTAGGGTTTAGGGTTTAGGGTTTAGGGTTGAGGGTTTAGGATTTAGGGTTTAGGGTTTAGGGTTTCAGATTCATAGGACTCTGAGATCGGGTCGCTGTACATTCCTCTTGAGGAGCCGAAAGGCTTGACTTTTATGGGATGGTGTGAGAGGACCGTTTGAAGACCAGAGGAATCAGCATGGGCGTGGGGCGCACACACGATGTAACTTGCGCATGCGGCTGCGCCTGCGCGTACCCTAAACCCTAAACCCTAAACCCTAAACCCTAAACCCTAAACCCTAAACCCTAAGTGTGCACGCGCGTGTGTAGATATTTCTCGAGGCGCCTTTCGGGTAATGCTTGCACATGGTCCTGAGCTCGAGGACCAAGCGAACCCGAAAAGGGATCATGGTTCATATGCTACTATTTGCTTAAGAGCCACCAAAAATAAACTAGAATCTTCCTCATAAAAACAATAGTGATTATGATGTTGTTGTTTTTTTTGGGGGGGGGTTCTTGAGCAAATAGCAGTATACCTTCATAGTTTGCGTGGTTCATTTACTTGCCTAACATGTACTTTCTTACGATTGTAGTAGTTCATATACTTTCTTAGGATGAATAGTAGTATAGGCTATATGACCCCAATTTTAGGGTTCTTTCGGACCCCAAGGGGGGTTCATTTTTCGAACTGCCGCCCGTGAAGCTACATGGTTTCCTCGCACGCTGATGTCGACTCGATGTGAAGAAACCCTAAACCCTAAAGCGCTAAAGCCCTAAACCCTAAACCCTAGAGCAAGATCCGTGCGTGCGTTGATGCATGAATTTGTTGCCATTTTGGGAGGTTTGGCAGCAGCCCACGTCGTAGTTCTCCTTGGCTCCTTATAGGCCATGGCAGGCAATGCGGCCATGAAGAAGACGCCGCTCTATAAGGACAAGTTTGTGGAGATCTACTCTGACCACATGCAACTTAGGGGTATTTGGAAGCAATTTTTAGTTTTTTGGCACTTTAATTCCTATAAGAAGCAGCTAAGAGTATGATTTTTACTAGGGTTCCACGTTCAGTATAGGCAGATCAAGTCCTACTACTTCCCATTGGGAAGGGAGAAGAGGGTCGACATACCTTCTCAGCCTTCTCACTCTGGCGCAGTTAGCTCCTCGAGAGACCAAAGGAACCTTGAAAGGGTTCAGCTTTCATATGGGTTCAAGAACGAATATGATGATAGTAGTACCCGAAAAGGGTTTGTTGTTCATATACCTTAACAGGATTACACTAGTGCCCTAAAAGGGTTTGTCGTTCATATACCTTCATCGGCTTCTTGTAGTATAGGGTGAGTATAGTGGTACTCTAAACGGGTTTGTGGTCCATATACCTTAATGGGATTACAGTAGCATACGGCATCTCTGGCCTTATGGTTCATATACCTTAATCGGATTACAGTAGTATAGGGTCTATGACCTTATGGTTCATATACCTTAATAGGATTGCAGTAGCATAGGGTATACCCCTAAACCCTAAACCTAAACCCTAGACCCTAAACCCTAAACCCTAAAACCTAAACCCTAAACCCTAATCCCTAAACCCTAAACCCTAAACCCTAAACCCTAAACCCTAAACCCTAAACCCTGCCTATGCCCCCCCCCCCCCCCCCCAATTTGAGGGGCCCACTCTTGGGATCCGCAAGGCTTTGCCACCGATCGAGATCTGGACTTCACCTGGCTGGACTGGAAAGCATGGGGCATGGCTCCGAACAATGCTCCTGGCACTTATTTCTACCACCTATTACGTATAACGCGGAATACGGTTAACATTATTTGGAGAGTTCTTAAGCAAATAGTAGATGGCTCCGAACAATGCTTCTGGTCTTATTTCTTTGTAGGCCCTTGGGATATTGTACATGTTCCCTTGCTGGGTCTAAGAGGATCATATTCATGAATGTGTTCGGGGTTGTAGGGTTTAGGGTTCTTTAACTATTTGTTTTATATTTTTGGATTTTTTTTTTTTTTTTTGGGGGGGGGGGGGGGTCTGGGTAGGTTGCTTTAACAAGTAAGTGACGAACCCCAAGAGACTACTGAAACCTATTCCTTGTATTTTCAACTTAGTTTTGTCAGTGTGGAAACCCGAACACCCTAAACTGCAGCTCCGTCAGAGACTCCGTGGTCAAGTGAAGTAATCCTGGGGCCAAAATGAACCCCCGAAATGGCTCAAGGTCCGTAAACTCTAGAAAGGATTATGGCAATAAACTAACGTCCTAAACCTTCAACCCGAAACCCTAAACCAGCAACATAAACCCCAATCCCGAAACCCTAAACCCAAAGCCCTTAACCCTAAACCCTAAACCCTGAACCCTAAACCCTAAACAACAGCAGAAGAACACACACATGCCGAGGTTTGGTGGGCCTCAGACCGACGTCGCGGCTCTGTGGGCAGGCATCGGAACTTGGGCATCGTGGTCACCGTGGGCAAGGAGCCGGGTATGGGGTTTAGGGTTTAGGGTTATAGGGTTTAGGGTTTAGGGCCGGGTTTAGAGTTTATCAGGTTTCTGGGGTTCATGGGATTTATCGGGTTTAAAGGGTTTATAGGTTGTGATAAGCCTTATAGGGCTTTATAGGGTTTTAAAGGGGTTTTATAGGGTTTATTGGGTTTATTGGGGTTATGGGGTCTATGGGATTTATGGGGTTTACGGGGTTTGGGCTACCTGAACCCCAGACTTAAAGCCGCGCGGCCCGTCCTGCACATGGTGGTTTCGCTACATTATGGTCCCTGTTTGGGTATCCTAGATATGAGGGCTTGCCTTATAATGGGAATCTCCAAGAATTTCCCGGCGTCACAGTTGCACGCATGGACCCTACGATGCTCAAGTCCGGAAGCCATGATCCAGGAGAGAATCCGCAAGGGCTTCAGCGTGGAAGATGACCAAGCGGCATTGAAAGTTCTCGACGGCTTGTTGCTAGGATGCCCAGTAGTACCCTTATTCCCTTTTTGGTAGGTTTAGGTTCCCTTATAAACCCCTTTAAGCAAAAAAGGGCACCCTTTTTCATCCTAGGTTACTGGGCAACCTAGGTTGCCAAGAACAGCACAGAACAACCCGGCCTGATGAAACGCCTCAAGATTTTGCTGATCGACTAGCCAAGGGGCTGCGATCTCTACCGTGCTCAACAGTAGCCTACCGTTGGGGACCAGATGAACCCTAACCTTGAGGTCATAAATCCTATACATATACGACTTTTGTCCGATTAGTTTCAGGGTTTTTGAACCATCAACCCTTTTAGGGTTCATTTGGTCCTCAAGGACCTGTAATACCTGTACAGGCGATGTGAAATGCACCCATTCGCCGCAATCTTCGAAGGGGGGCTTTTGATCGCAGGCCGGGGATGTGTATCTCAGGGTATCTCAGTGATATGGGGAGTTTCCGCAAGTTGGGTGACCCTTCTCGGAAACCTCCAAGTGAGTAGTAGTCTTGACGGCTCTTGTAAAGCCACTGCGGAGCCAGGCAAAGCCTACTTGCTAAACATGTCGTGAAGATCCAGGGGCCCTAAACCCTAAACCCTAAACCCTGAACCATAGATTCATTACAGCTGGGCTTCCCCTGTACAGAAACTACAAAAAGCGCGCCCCTCTGGTGGAAGCTAGACCATCAGATCCCCACCCCTGACTCCACCCCCACCCACCCCAAACCACGGTTTAGGATTTCGGGCTCTGGGGTTGAGCAAGCAACCAACACACAAGACCCCAGGACCCTAAACCTTACACTGCTCTTAGGGCAGTTTCATGGGCCCTTCATATGGCCCCAGACCTCCTTTAAAGCCTCTTGATGTTGGGCCCTGAATTTGTGTCGGGTATCTAGGGGGTACATCACGGGTACCCTTTTACAGGGCCCATACTAAGGGACCATGTAACAAACCCTAAACCCTAAACCCTAAGCCCTAAACCCTAAACCCTAAACCCTAGGTTTTAAGGGACCAAGTAACTACCCAAACGAACTGTTGAGATCGTGAAAGTCCACCATGCATAGGGTTTAGGGTTTAGGGTTCAGGGTTTAGGGTCTAGGGTTTAGGGTTTAGGGTTTAGGGTTCAGGGTTTAGGGTTCAGGGTTTAGGGTCTAGGGTTTAGGGTTTAGGGGTGCATCTGACGGATCGGCGCTCCTGACACCTTAAACCTCAAGCCGCTCAGAGCCCGGCAATCTTGACGTGAAATTCCCGATAAACCCTAAACCTTAAACCCGAAACCCCTAACCCTAACCCCCCCCCCCAAAAAAAAAAAAAAAAGAACCATAAATCTCTATCATAAGGCCTTAAACCCTGCGAAGTCTGCAAACCCCCGGAACCGGATCCCCTGAATTTGGATACGCGAGTCGCCCCCAAGGTTGAGGGATTAGGATTTGGGCTTTAGGATTTAGGGCTTAGGATTTAGGGTTTAGGGTTCAGGGTTTAGGGCTTAGGGTTTAGGGTTTAGGGTTTAGGTTTTAGGGTTTAGGGTTTAGGGTTTAGAGAACCAATTGTTGTAGCCGCTAAAACCGACAAATCCTTGTGGCACTACGCACCCCATAAAGCCCTTCCCTGTGTCTGGGGACCCCGACCAGCCTGGACTTCAACGCTATACACAATGCCTAAACCCTAAGCCCTAAGCTTAGGGTCCCTAAACCCTATTTATAAACCCTAACAAGCCCTGCAAACCCTCTAAACCCTAAACTAAAGGGCCGGCTCTCGGGGACGAATTTAAACAACTCATCGGGGGGTGGGCGGGACGGGGGGTTGGGGGGACGGAGGGTTGGGTTTCAATCTGTTGGCAGTGAAACTCGACCCGGTCATGGTAACCAATCTGCACGCTCCTGTCGACTCGATGTTAGCAGACCTAAAACCTAAACCCTAAACCCTAAACCCTAAACCATCGACCAAGTCTTATTGCCGCGCCTTTCTTGCCATTTTGGGAGGTTTTGGCAGCAGCCCACGTCCTAAGCTCTCCTGGGCTTCCTTGTAGGCCATGGCAGGCAATGCGGCCATGAAGAAGACGCCGCTCTATAAGGACAAGTTTGTGGAGATCTACTCTGACCACATGCAACTTAGGGGTCTTTGGAAACATTTTTCCCATTTTTTGGGCACTTTCATTCCCATAAGAAGCAGCCTTAGCATTTTAACTTTTGCTAGAGTTCCCCAAAAGCTCAGTATAGGCAGATCAAGTCCTACTACTTCCCCTTGGGAAGCTTGGTAGGCCCAAGTGGTACTCTTTTCCCCTTTTTTGTTGGTTCTGGTTCCCTTATAAAGCAAGCAACCAAAAAAAGAATTTAGGGTTTAGGGTTTAGGGTTTAGGGTTTGGGGTTTAGGGTTTAGGGTTTAGGGTTTAGGGTTTAGGGTTTAGGCTTTTACCTGCGCTACCAAAAAGGAAGGGACAAGAGGGTCGAGATCCCTTCGCGCTCGGGCGAAGTCAGCTTCGCCACCGACCGGGATCTGGACTTCACCTTCCTGGACTTGAAAGTCTGGGGCATGGCGCCGAACAGCGCTTCTGGGACATATGTATATACATATATTTATATATGCTATATATATATATATACTACCTTTAAAGAACCCCCCCCCCCAACAAAAAAACAGATAAGAGAAATTATATACTGCCTAGATTATCCTTCTGAGGCAGAAGACTTTTGGGCTTCCAGCCTTTGTCAGTGTGGAGCCGGAAGTTCAGCAAATCCCGACTCCTCCCTGAACCCTAAGCCATGTTCTTGGCGATCCTAAGGCGGCAGGGGCTTGGGTCCTGGGGTTGGCACTTGAGTTTAGGGTTTAGGGTTTAGGGTTTAGGGTTTAGGGTTTAGGGTTTAGGGCCTAGGGCTTAGGGATTTGGAACTTGCGATCGCATCTTGCAGGCTTTCGAGCCGGGTGAGCTGTCAAAAGCTCTGTAAACCCTAAACCCTAAACCCCAAATTTACAGCACTGTTGTTGCAGCATTTGCAGGCAGAGGAGGGTTGCTAGCGGCACTGACGTTAGGGGGTCCACCATACCTTCATCGATGCGGACGGTAGCATACGATCCCCATCAAAGGGTTCATTCAGTCGCCAACCTAACCCTAAACCCTAAACCCCAAACCCTAAACCCTACACCTCGAAAGTGCCTCGAAACTTATAAATCTTCATAGATCAAGTCCGAGGTTTGGTGGGCATCAGACCGACAGCGCGGCTCTGTGGGTAGGCATCGGAACTTGAGCATCGTGGTCACTGTGGGCAAGGAGCCGGTTATAGGGTTTAGGGTTTCCCGTTCCTGTTCCTGAGCGTGAAGGTCCGAGTCGAACGTGACGCTATTGCATCTAATTAAGGTGAAACAACCCTCGGGGAAACACATGCCCAATTAAACCCGGCAACCCTTGGAGGTTGTTCCGGATGAGTGTGCCCAGCAAATGTACTGCACATGTGGAGCCCCATCCTCAAACATAGACCTAAGACGAACAACGCAGGTAGAAGCTTTGCCCTCAACCTGCATCCCCACAAGTTCGCGCGCATGTCATGCTAAGCCTCAGTGCTGGACCGCAGGTCGTAAGGCGCCGCTGGCTTCTCGGCATCTCTGGTCATCGGCCATCGGCCGCCGTGCCGTGGCATAGGAAAAGAAAGGTCCTTGCCCGCGAAAATCCCCGCCAGCTTCGGGAAGCGGCTCTTCTCCGACAGCGTGTGCCCATCTTCCTGGCACCTTCACCACCGTCTTCGCCGCCTCGATGTCCTCCTGAGACGGGCCCTCAAGGCGTTGTAGCTTTCCGAGCAATTCCTGAGCCCACGGATGATGGCGTCCACCGGGACCCACTTTGCCCATCTTGAGCTCGAGGCTCATGTAGGGCTCCATCCACTGCTTGCTGGGGATCCAGCCTGGGATCTTGTTGATCATGGTCGTCGCATCGCGTCCGTTCTTCACGTGAGCGCGGACATTCACGATGTCGCGGTCAGAGTTGTTGTTGACGGCAGAGTCCGTGCTGGTTATCCTGACGTCCGCTACCACTTTCACCTCGGCCAACATGTATCATCTATCATAGGGCCTTGCCACCAAGTAATTAACAGCCGAATCCTGCTGACTGCTATCCGCATCAGCAAGGATCCGATCGTGCAGTTCGGTGAAGAGCAGTCTGAAATGCCTTCCGACTGCTGCTGAGAGTCCCAGAGGCGTTCGACGCGGCCTCGGCTCCCACATATCCCCTCCGCGTGCATGGCATGATTTTCCCACAGCAATCACAAGGCGTTGCAAAGGCGGCAACTGCAATACGAGCTCCACCATCTGACGGCCTCGAACTAGTTCCCACCTACCGCTGAGTGCCTCGACTGCCAGGTTAGCCAAATGTCGTATCCCGGTCTTGCGATTTTGAAAGATCAACACCAGTGTAGCGTTGCAGATGCTCTCGCAGACCTTTCAGCGATAATCCCCCATCAGGGCCAATCAGTTTAGGAACGCGCTCACCGATATGCCTAAGCAACACATCCTCCGGGATGCGGCCATGCATTTGACAGAACGTCTGGGAGATCTGCGGCGCACTATCGTCCTGGAAATGGGCCTTGAGGTTATCATTCATGCTAGGATGCCCAGTAGTGCCCTTATTCCCTTTTTGGGGACTCTAGGTTCCCCTATAAACCCCTTTAAGCAAAAAAGGGGCACCCTTTTTAATTCTAGGTTACTGGGCAACCTAGCATGTCACCGGACGCACCCTTTCCCATGGGCGGGCGATAAACGGGGTGCTGGGGCCGCAGTGGTGCCGCGCTATTGCGGCGATCTGGGCCCTGGTATAAGGTGTAGGGTTTAGGGTTTAGGGTGATAGGGTTTAGGGTTATAGGGTTTAGGGTTTCAGGTTTAGGGTTTAGGGTGCCACTCAACAAACCCCGAAACTTCAACCCCGCCCATCCCCCCCTGTCTTGCATGTCCCACTACTTGGGGGTCTGGCTTGAGATCTACTCACTCATGCCTAAGGTTTGGGGATAGCAAGCAGGGTCTGTGAGTGAAGGTGTGCTACATGAAGTTGGTACTTGGTACCACAGACGTATCTCTGAAAAGCATGTTGCTCAAGTCTGGAAGCAATGATCCAGGAGAGAATCCGCAAGGGCTTCAGCGTGGAAGATCACGCAGCGGCACTGAAAGTTCTCGACGGTTTGCTGCCAAGAACAGCACTGAACAACCCGGCCTGATGCACAGATTGAGCTACCAAAAACCTGTGGTCTCTACGTGCTCAGAAGTAGCCGACCTGTACAGGATGTATAGAAAATCAGCCTGCCACTGCAAAATCGGCAGTGGGGCTTGTTCGCTGCACCAGGCCGGAGACTTTAGTTTAGTATACTAATTGCTTAAGAACCCCAAACAATGAAAATATTTTCCTTATGAAGGGTAGTATAGGGGTTATTGTTTTTATTCTTTTGGGGTTCTTAAGCAACCTGCAGTTTAGTGATATGGGCTTGGTAGCCCCGTGGTGCCCTCTGCCCGTTTCTCGGTTCAAGGTTCCCAGATAAAGTAGCCAACCCCCAAAAATTTGTGATATGGTACCGGGGCTACCAAGAGGGGGGTTTCCGCAAGTTTTTCGCGCTCCCCATCCTTGTGACCCTTCTCAGGGGAAAGACGGCTCTTGTAAAGGCACCTTGCTGAGTCGCGCAAACAACCTCCTTGTTGTGAAGTGCCAGCGACCCTAAACCCCAAACCCTACGGCCTAAACCCCAGAACCTTCACCCTAAACCCTAAACCCCAAGCCGAAAACCCCAAACCTGCACAACTTGCTCATCAGGGCTTCGGCTGCCATTTCTGGGCCTACGGCTTCTACCTGACGCCCTATCACCCTAAACCCGAGTCCCTATTGTCCTATATGTCTAAAGTCTTATGGCTAAGGGGGTGTGGGGTTTAGGGTTTAGGGCTTAGGGTTTAGGATTTAGGGCTTGGGGTTTAGAGAACAAGTGGATGCAAGCCATCCACGCTCCTTAACACCGACAAATCCTTGTGGCACTTTGCACCCTTTAAAGCCCTTCCCTTAAGTCTTTTGGTGCCCCGACCTGCCTGGACCCTTATCACCGCTATGTACACCTTCTAATCCCTAAGCCCTAAACCCCCCTTAGCCCTAAACCCAAACCTCAAAACCCTGAACCCTAAACCCTAACCCCTCAACCCCAAACCCAACACCCTAAACTCTAAACCTAACCCCTGACCCCTGAACTGCAAACCCTAAACCCCAAGCTTCGGGGGCCAACCCTGTAACAACCCTGGAGTCCCTACACCCCATAAACCCCATAGTTAAGCCCTACAAACCCTAAACCCTAAACCCTAAACCCTAAACCCTAAACCAAAGGGCCGGCTCTAGGGGACGCAGTCTACAGCGTTTGCGGGCCCTGCCCCTTGTGGCCATTTCGGGAAGTTTTGGCAGCGGCCCACGGGACCTACGTCCTAAGCTCTCCTGGGCTTCCTTGTAGGCCATGGCAGGCAATGCGGCCATGAAGAAGACGCCGCTCTATAAGGACAAGTTTGTGGAGATCTACTCTGACCACATGCAACTTAGGGGTCTTTGGAAACATTTTTCCCATTTTTTGGGCACTTTCATTCCCATAAGAAGCAGCCTTAGCATTTTCACTTTTGCTAGAGTTCCCCAAAAGCTCAGTATAGGCAGATCAAGTCCTACTACTTCCCCTTGGGAAGCTTGGTAGGCCCAAGTGGTACTCTTTTCCCTTTTTTGGTTGGTTCTGGCTCCCTTATAAAGCAAGCAATCAACAAAGGGTTTAGGGTTTAGGGTTTAGGGTTTAGGGTTTAGGGTTTAGGCTTTTACCTGCGCTACTAATTAAGGAAGGGACAAGAGGGTCGAGATCCCTTCGCGCTCGGGCGAAGTCAGCTTCGCCACCGACCGGGATCTGGACTTCACCTTCCTGGACTTGAAAGTCTGGGGCATGGCGCCGAACAGTGCTTCTGGGACATATGTATATACATATAATATATATATATATATAACATAATATATATATATACTACCTTTAAATAACCCCCCCCCCAAAAAAAAAAAGATAAGAGAAATTATTCCTTCTGAGGCAGAAGACTCTTTTTTTTTAATTCTTGGGGTTAATCCCGCAAGACAGAGACTTTTGGGCTTCCAGCCTTTGTCAGTGTGGAGCCGGAAGTTCAGCGAATCCCGAATCCTCCCTGAACCCTAAGCCATGTTCTTGGCGATCCTAAGGTAGGCAGGGGCTTGGGTCCTGGGGTTGGCACTTGAGTTTAGGGTTTAGGGCTTAGGGCTTAGGGCTTAGGGATTTGGAACTTGCGATCGCATCTTGCAGGCTTTCGAGCCGGGTGAGCTGTCAACAGCTCTGTAAACCCTAAACCCTAAACCCTAAACCCTAAACCCTAAACCCTAAACCCTCAACCCTAAACCCTAAACCCTAAACCCTAAACCCTAAACCCTAAACCCTAAACCCTAAACCCTAAACCCTAAACCCTAAACCCTAAACCCTAAACCCTACGCCTCGAAACTTAAATCTTCATAAGTCAAGTCCGAGGTTTGGTGGGCATCAGACCGACAGCGCGGCTCTGTGGGTAGGCATCGGAACTTGAGCATCGTGGTCACTGTGGGCAAGGAGCCGGTTAGAGGGTTTTAGGTAGCCGGTTAGAGAGTTGTAGGGTTTAGGGTTCAGGGTTCAGGGTTTAGGGTGCCACTCAAAAAACCCGAAACTTCAACCCCCAAACTTCAACCCCCAAACCCTGCCCCCCTTTCCCCCCTGTCTTGCATGTCCCACTACTTGGGGGTCTGGGCTTGAGATCTACTCACTCATGCCTAGGGTTTGGGGATAGCAAGCAAGGTCTGTGAGTGTAGGTGTGCTACATGAAGTTGGTACTTGGTACCATAGACGTATCTCTGAAAAGCATCTTGCTCAAGTCTGGAAGCAATGATCCAGGAGAGAATCCGCAAGGGCTTCAGCGTGGAAGATCACGCAGCGGCACTGAAAGTTCTCGACGGTTTGCTGCCAAGAACAGGACTGAACAACCCGGCCTGATGCACAGATTGAGCTACCAAAAACCTGTGGTCTCCACGTGCTCAGAAGTAGCCAGGATGTATAGAAAACAGCCTGCCACTGCGAACTCAGCAGTGGGGTTTGTTCGCTGCACCAGGCCGGAGACTGTAATCCCTTCCCCCTAATATTAATACACCCCTAATTTGAAAACCCCTTTGGCCACAAAACCCGGCCCGGCAGTCGCCCCTTTTAGTATCTCTACAGAATTAGGGGACGGGGAAGCCTGAAACTTATTCGGCCTAAAGCTTGAAACCTAATCTATGACTGAGCCAGCAAGCTAGAAGGACTGGTTGTTTTGTTCGGACAAACGATCAGAACCCCCCCTAATAATGAACACACTTTAGGGGTTTTGGGGGGTTTTATATTGCGGGGGTGGGGGGGGGGGCCTTTAATATTAGGGGAAGGGATTAGTTTAGTGGTTTGGGCTTGGTAGCCCCGTGGTACCCTTTGCCCGTTTTTCGGTTCAAGGCTCCCATATACGGTAGCCAACCCCTCCCAAAATGGGGTGTGCTCTTATTCTGATATGGTTCCTGGGCTACCAAGAGGGGGGTTTCCGCAAGTTTGTCGCGCTCCCCGTCCCTGTAACCCTTCCTGCCGGGGAAACCCCATGTGAGCGACTTGGCTCTTGTAAAGGCACCTCGCAGAGCAAAAAAACCTCCTGGTTGTGAAGTGCCAGCGACCCTAAACCCCAAGCCGAAAGCCCCAAACCTGCACAACTTGCTCAACAGGGCTTCGGCTGCCATTTTGGGCCTACGGCTTCTGCCTGGCACCCTATCGCCCTAAACCCGAGTCCCTATTGTCCTATGTGTCTTAGGTCTTATGGAGGGTTTAGGGTCCCCCTTGTTAAAGGAAACTACTGAAGGTTCTTTCTGCTTAGGGTCGGTCTCAGATGATGGCCTTGCATTACAGGCGGACATCAGGAAGAACCACGTCCTGCTCAACGGGAACACAGCGTAGGAGGTCGCTGGTGAATTCGAAGTGCAAACGAGTCAGAGTTCAGGGTGTAGGGTTTAGGGTTTACGGGAAACTTGTAGTTAACTCGGCTTTCGCAAACATGTTACTTCGACGAAAATCTAGCAAATTATTTCCAATTTTTGCTACTCGGATACCAAGTGACCAAAATTCGATGCAAAAACCTTTCGGCCTAGAATGCACCCACGAAAGCCTCACACTCCATTTCCCTAGACCCTAAACCCTAAACCCTAAACCCTAATGCTGGACCCGAGCGTCTTCGATTTTGAAGGGAAAACTCGCACTTCATAAATTTTGTTTCAGACACAAGTCTGGACCCGAAGCTCCTCGATGAGAAAGGCTCTTTGGCCTTAAACCCTAAACCCTAAACCCTAAAACCTAAACCAGTTGTCTACTCGCCTGCGACTCTGGGGTCGATAGCTGTCGATGAGAAGCGGCCCTCAGCGGAAGCTGAAGGGTTCAGGGTTTAGGGTTTAGGGTTTAGGGTCTAGGGTCTAGGGTTTAGGGCTTAGGGTTAGCCCGCACGCTTCCTACTGGGATACGACTTTGAGCCTCAATCGCCTTAAGAACAGAAACCCTACTTTTTGTAGGTTCTTAAGGATTCTTAGGCAACCAAAATGGTATAGGGTTTAGGGTTTGGGTTTAGGGTTTAGGGTTTAGGGTTTAGGTTTAGGGTTTAGGGTTTAGGGTTTAGGGTTTAGGGTTTAGGGTTTAGGGTTTAGGGTTTAGGGTTTAGGGTTTAGGTTTAGGGTTTAGGGTTTAGGGTTTAGGGTTTAGGGTTTAGGGTTTAGGGTTTAGGGTTTAGGGTTTAGGGTTTAGGGTTTAGGGTTTAGGGTTTAGGGTTTAGGTTCTTATGTTCGAACCTCTTATAGGGTTCTTAGGCAACCAAAATTAAAATGGTATAGGGTTTGGGTTCTTAAGCTGTTCGATGTGCTAATTTTGGTATGGCTGGCTTGGGTTCAGCTGGCTATGGTCTCAGCTAGCTGTGAGTTTTTGGCGCGGTCTTCGGGCTTAGGGTTTAATTAGGGTTTAGGGCTTAGGGTGCCACACCCTAAACTCCACGCCCTTAACTCCAAATCCTAAACCCTGAACCCACCTCCCAAAAAAGACTAAAAATAGTCGATACCTTCAACAACCTTAAACCCTAAACCCTAAACCCTAAACCCTAAACCCTAAACCCTACACCTTCAGGGGCTCCCATGTACAGCAGGCCCGGGCCCTCCACCCGATGAAGCGCCGCCCTCGCGGGGCTCTATCGACCGGACCAGTACCTCGAGGTTGGCGGGGTTTGGGGTGTTAGGGTTTTAGGGTTTTTTAGGGTTTTTTAGGGTTTTTAGGGTTTTTTAGGGTTTTTTAGGGTTTTTTAGGGTTTTTTAGGGTTTTTCGGGTTTTGGGGGTTTTAGGGTTTTTTTAGGGTTTTTTGGGTTTTGGGGGTTTTGGGGTTCTAATTAGGGTTTAGGGTTTAGGGTTTCGGGTGTTAGGGTTCTGGGGTGTTGGGGCTGTATTAAGTTTGATTGTTAGGGTTTAGGGTTTAGGGTTTAGGGCTCAGGCTTCAGGGTTTAAAGTTTGGAGCTCGGAGGGGGTTTATGGTGTAGGGTTAGAGTTTAGGGATTTTGGGGGTTTCGAGGTCTACGGAGTTCAGCTGCTTCTTTTGGAGGCTTTTCGGATCCCGCTTCTGTGATGACCCTAAACCCTAAACCCTAAACCCGTTTAGCTCGCGGGCTTGTTTTTTGGTTTAATGCTTAGGGTTTGGGACTTGTAGGGCTTTAAACTTGTGAGCATAACGCCTAAACCTTAGGCACCTAAGCCCCTAAACTTTAAGCCCTAAACCCCTAAACCCCGAAGCCCCTAAGTCCTAAACCCAACAAACAGCCAGTTCGCGTTACTCTTCCATTCTCTCAGCCCAGTCTTCAAGCAATATGAGCATTTCCCAACATAGGGGTACCCCGTTTTATACCCCTATTTCCGGAAACCACCACATCGAATCTCAAGCTCGAAGCTCGGGAAATCCCCAACCCCAAACCCTAAACCCCAAACCCCAAACCCCAAACCCCAAAGCCTAAACCCTGAACCCCAAACCCTAAACCCTAAACCCTAAACCGCAAACCCTAAACCCTAAACCCTAAACCCTACACCCTAAACCCTAAACCCTAAACCCTAAACCCTAAACCCTCAAGATGTTTTGAATAACTCTGGGAAGGCCCTCGACAGGGCCGCTGCGCCCTCGCCGGCCCCCAAAGGCTCCGGCACCGCCTTCGGCGCCCACGCTGGGGAGCCTTGGGCCGCGCCAGAGAGGTTTAGGGTTTGGGGTTTAGGGTTTGGGGTTTGGGGTTGAGGGTTTAGGGTTTGGGGTTTAGGGTTTAGGGTTTGGGGTTTAGGGTTTGGGGTTTAGGGTTTGGGGTTTGGGGTTTAGGGTTTGGGGTTTCGGTTTTGGGGTTTAGGGTTTAGGGTTTGGAAATTCAGGTTTTAGGGTTTAGGGTTTATGGTTTTGGGGATTGGGGGTTGGGGGTTTGGGGCTTAGGGCTTAGGGCTTTGGCTTCGGCTTTGGGGTTGGGTTTCGGCTTTTCAGTTTTAGGTTGCATGGGGTTTTGGAGGGCTTGTCGGGTTTGCAGGGTTTGTGCTTTCATTTTGGGAGTTGGGATGGCCGCTCTTGGGAAGTGGCAGCCCATGCACCAGAGCCACGAAGCACTATTTGGGGTTCAGGGTTTGCGGGTTAGGGGTTTAGGGTTCAGGGTTTAGGGTTGAGGGTTGAGGGTTAACCACTCGATGTTCCCCCTTATACTAGCAGTCCTGCATAGTGATTAGAGTACCCCGCACGATGATCCCTATTAAGGGCTGTTAGTATTTGGGGCAACATCCCAAGGTTCACCCTAAACCCTAAACACTAATTAACCCCTTCAGAGGGTTTCTATTGGCTGTTTAGGGTTTACGCAGAGTGTTTGTAGTCTTCGAGTGTCTGTAGGGTTTATGGGTTCGTAGGGTTTACAGGGCGTTTAGGGAATGTAAGTAGGGTCTAGGCTCGGATCAAATTGCAATCAAGGAACCTTGCGGCTATGGCCGCCTTTGCAGCGAAGAAGGCAGGGCTTGAACTATGGCTTTCAAGCGGTTTAGGGGTTACATCCGGCGAACCCTAGTTAGTTCCATTAGTACGTAGCTGAACGAGTACACTTTGTACTTTTTGGGATACTAGAGTTCCCTATAGAACTGGAAGTGCACACTTTTTGGTGGGCTTATGAACTCAGCAACTAAGTTCCTATAACTTTGCACCACAGGAGTTGGCACATGCAGAGCCGCGTGGAGTCAACACCTACTTCTGCACTGGCAGTTCGGCGCCACGCCCCTGGCGGGCTGGGCAGAATGCGAGATTCCTTCCAGTCCTGAAGCCAGGCTTGTGTACTGCATGCATTCATATACTCACACATGCGTGTATATAATATGATGCGCATCAGTAAATATACATGAAGTACACCATTAAATTGTGTGCATAGAAACAGAGGCGCATACTAACATTCGCACACATGCACATACACACTTGTGTTTTGTGTTCTTTTCGTACCCCTGTGGGTACGGACGCGCTGTACGACTTCCTGAGCTTCGTAAGCTGTAAAAGTGGCTCAGGGTGTAGGGTTTTAAGGTTTATAGGGTTTAGGGTTTAGAGTTTCTAAACCCTAAGCCCGAAACCCGAACCCGAAATCCTAAACTTAAGCCGGTGCCCAGCAAGCCACGCCGAGGCTGTCGTCTTCCTCCTCCTCGAACCGGGCGACTCGAAGTAGCCAGAGCTCGGATTGGAATCTTGCCGCTTGCCCTGGACTTTCTGGATGATAGGCTCAGGTTTTGGGGTTTAGGGTTTAGGGTTTAGGGTTTGGGGCTGCAGGCTCAACTCAGATCATGGAGTCCCTTCTTCAGAGGTCTAGAAGGCAGCCAAGGGCAGCAAGGAAACGCTCTGGCGTTGGGAGAACCATTTCGTGTGATGTGGGAGTCCCTTCAGCCCTAAACCCCAAACCCCAAACCCCAAACCCCAAACCCTAAACCCTAAACCCTAAACCCTAAACCCTAAACCCTAAACCCTAAACCCTAAACCCTAAACCCTAAACCCTAAACCCTAAACCGAAGCTTGGGATGTTGCCCCCCATATACTACCAGTCCTTAGTGGGGATTGTAGTAGGGGCGTTGCTGCAATCCCGATTAAGGAGCCTTGAGCCCTCCACACTGTGGTACCTATTCTAAGTTGCCCTAAACCCTAAATCCCTAAACCCTAAACATTTGTGGCCCTGAGCCCTCCCCACACTCTGGTAGCTAAGCACACTGAGGTTTGGAATAGTCCTTCCCAGTTGCGCCTGCCGCGGATGCCGAAGCAGGCACTGGCAGCCCGCAGCCGCCCTAAACCCTGAACCCTGAACCCTGAACCCTAAACCCTAAACCCTAAACCCTAAACCCTAAACCCTAAACCCTAAACCCTAAACCCTAAACCCTAAACCCTAAACCCTAAACCCTAAACCCTATCCCAAACCATCCTAGACCCACCTCTTTCGCAAGTTTGGGGGCTCTTGGCACTCTGAGCGGGACCTTTTTGCCCCTTTTTGGCTTTCTGGCCCCCCCCCCCCCCAAGAAGAGGGCACCCTGGCTGCCGTAGGCTTCCTGTGCCACCAAGTGGTTTAGGGTTTAGGGTTTAGGGTTTAGGGTTGGGGTTCCAAGTTAAAGGACTCCACAAAGAAGGGGCGGCTCGAATATTCCATGCATTCCCATCTGTGGCAGCAGAGCCTCTCTGGAGACATGGAAACCTGGGCCTTGAAGAGTTTTTACTTCTTGTATTTGGGGGCGCGGGGAGGGGGGGAGTTTAGGGTTTAGGGTTTAGGGTTTAGGGTTTAGGGTTTAGGGTTTAGGGTTTAGGGTATTCGTTCGTAGTAGACGATACTATCCGTACAAGTAAGGAACGGGCAGGCGCGGGTAGTAGGACCCAATATTCCTTGAATCCCCAAACCTTGCGGTGCCTCCTTGAGAAGCCGCGGAATGACGGCGGCTGCCTTGGTCGTGAAGCTTGGGGGCATCTTCCTACAACAACTTTTGGCATCGGCAGGTTTAAGACAGTTCCACCCTGAGCTTGGTCTACTCTTTGCTTTAGAACCCCAAAAGAATAGAAAACAATAATCAATAATCCCTATACTACCCTTATAAGGTTCTTAAGCAAGTAGTAGTAGTAGTAGTAGTAGTAGTAGTAGTAGTAGTAGTAGTAGTAGTAGTAGTAGTAGTAGTAGTAGTAGTAGTATTGCAGAGTAAACCAATCCAGGGGTGACTTTACGAACCTGCATCGCCATACGAAGGCGATGGTAGCGAAGTGCCTCCAGGCTGGAGTGTTTGTGGGGGTTAATAGGGTTTAGGGTTTAGGGGCTTGTAAACTCCTCCGTTTCACCCTAAACCCCTAAACCCGAAACCCCTGAGCCCCCAACCCTAAACCTTAGATGGTACTCAACCATTAGCCCGTCGTCGAAATCCGCACTCTGGGGCTCCCATGGCCTCTGCCTTGGATTTAGGGTTTAGGGTTTAGGGTTTAGGGTTTAGGGTTTAGGGTTTTGGGGGCCCAGTACTAGTAGCTTGTGCAGGCCGTTTGTCACTGGAGCCTGAAGCCCAAACCTTAGGCCCGCTAATCCCCATAAACTTAGGGTTTAGGGTTTAGGGTTTAGGGTTTGGGGTTTGGGGTTTGGGGTTTAGGGTTTGGTAGTTTCACCTGGTCCCTTATTCTAGTCCCTTACCTCCCTTAGAGGGTTCTGACGGATGGGCCCTTGGGTTGTGTAGGGTATATAAGGGGTAGTGAGCCAGGCAACAACAAGGTTCATGTCAGGGCAATCTTCGGGAGCGGTTTCAGTTTAATTGGTTGCAAGTGGGTGGCCTCTTCTCAAAAGGGAATGCTCAGAGATCTCCAGACCTAAGTTATCCGTTGGGGTGTTCCCCCCTTATACTACCAGTCCTCAATAGGGATAAAAGTACCCCCCCCCCCCCACCCTATTTTATTGTAGTCCCTATTGAGGACTGTTAGTATAAGTGGGAAACATCCCAATTTTTTGAAGCCTAAAGCCTTTTAGGGTTCATTGCGTCCTCTAGGCAATATATATATATATATATATTGGTCGGAATAGTTATCCGGAAGGACGTCATGAGGCCGGAAAAGGGCATGCGCCCGATGATCAAGGACTGCTCGGCACTTTATCGGTCCTGCTCTGCCCCGCTGGCGCCCTTTCTGTAACTGCGGAATTCTTTAGGTCCCTAGCAAGAAGGCTACCACCTATACTCCCCAAACAGAAGAATAGCCATGCACGACACACAAGGCAAGGTACTAAAGGGGCCCTGGAGGACTATTTGTTCGAGTTGCCCGGATTTATGTCCGGACTATTCACCCTCGACTATTTGCTCTGTGACCCTAAACCCTAGAAACCCTAAAACCCCAAAGCCCTACAACCCTAAACCCTAAAGCGTTAAACCCTAAACCCGAAACGCAACGACCTAAGAACGCATAGGCCCAACTTTGCCGAATCCCTCCGAGCTCCTTGTTCACGCAAGTTGGGAGATGGGACACTCCTCACCCTGTTGTTTCATAATTCCCATACTTGGCCCTTTATGAAGGGGATGGTTTCTTCAGGGAATGGATGGGCAGGGTTTAGGGTTGATGGCTGCGGGTTTAGGGTTTAGGGTGTAGGGTTCCGGGCTTCAGGGTCCCTAAACCCTAAACCCTAAACCCTAAACCCTAAACCCTAAACCCTAAACCCTAAACCCTAAACCCTAAACCCTAAACCCTCGCCCCTCGGAAGGACCGGGCAGGCAATGCTTCGAGAGAAGACAAGGTCCGCTCGCAGAGGGGCTGTCGGCTCGGCGGTTCCGGGGGATTAGGGTTTAGGGTGTTTAGGGTTTAGGGTTTGAGGGTTTAGGGTTTAGGGTTTTAGGGTTTAGGGTTTTAGGGTTTTAGGGTTTTAGGGTTTTAGGGTTTTAGGGTTTTAGGGTTTTAGGGTTTAGGGTTTTAGGGTTTTGGGTTTAGGGTGTTTAGGGTTTAGGACTTAGGGTTTAGGGTTTTAGGGTATAGGGTTTAGGGTCTAGGGTTTAGGGCCAAAGGCCACGAGTAGCCCAGGTGCTCCTGAACTTAGGTACTCTGCAGCCTGGAGTTTATCTGCTAAACCCGAAACCCAAACCCCAAACACTAAACCCAAAACTCTAAACCTCCTATGCATTGGTGGTCGCTTTAAGTAGGGTTTCTGTTCTATAGGGGCATTGTATTTGGGTTCTTATTAGGGTATCTGAGGGTTTATTAAGGTATAAGGGGAACAGATAAAGAGGCCACCGGCCTTTATAACCTAAACCCTAAACCCTAAACGTGGCGGGCGCGTCCTAGACCCCAAACCTAAACCCCACAACCTAAACCCTTCACCCTAAACTCCCTAAACCCCACCTAAACCCTAAACCCTAGACCCCTAAACCCTAAACCCTAAACCCTAAACCCCATACTCCCCCATCACCAGCGAGGCTTCGCGCTGCGCGCTTCCCCAGATCGTGCCGGGTCGCAGCCTCTCAGCGTCAGCGCTGGGCTCCGGGAGGCGCTCGCAAGGGGGGCCATAAGGGTGGGTTTAGGGTTTAGGGTTTAGGGTTTAGGGTTTAGGGTTTAGGGTTTAGGGTTTAGGGTTTAGGGTTTAGGTTTAGGGTTTAGGGTTTAGGGTTTAGGGTTTTTAGGGTTTAGGGTTTAGGGTTTAGGGTTTAGGGGGATGTAGGGTTTCAGGGGGCCATCACATCTTAATGGTTTAGGGATGTAGGGTTTCAGGGGGCCATAAGGTCTTAAGGGTTTAGGGATGTAGGGTTTCCGAGATTTGGGCTTTGGAAGGATTGGGGTTTTGGATGACACCCCTAGACCCTAAACCCAAAACCCTAAACCCTTTCCCCTTTCAACCTTCAACCCTAAACCCTAAACCCTCTCAACCTTCAACCTTCAACCCTAAACCCTAAACCCTGAACCCTAAGCCCTGAACCCTGAACCCTAAACCCTAAACCCTAAACCCTAAACCCTAAACCCTAAACCCTAAACCCTAAACCCTAAACCCTAAACCCTAAACCCTAAACCCTAAACCCTAAACCCTAAACCCTAAGCCCTTCCTCCGGGTCTTGTTCTGGTTCAGAGGCCCTCGTCGGACCGCGGCCGCCGGCCAGCCAAAAGGGCAGAGAAGGTAGGGTTTAGGGTTTAGGGTTTAGGGTTTAGGGTCGCCGAAGCGGGATGAGTCTATGGCTGGAGTCACAGCAGCTGATTCTTTTCAGGGGACAAAGCACAAATGTCTCTGGCCGTTCTGTCTGTAGCATCGTGCTGTATTCTGCTACTTGGGTTAACTTTTGGAAGTGCTGGATAGCGTTTCAGCTTGAGCATCCTGTACTGGCTCACACCAACACTTGCAGTCACATACTTTGCCAAGGAGCTTCTGCTGTACACGCGCTCCCCCTACTGCGATTCGCAGTACCTCAGCCTTTAACAGACTAATTCAGAACGCATCTCGGCATCTCAGCTCCTGTTGTGTGCAGTCTACGCTACGTTCACTTCCCTTATCGCATGCCTTCTGGCAATGGCGCAGGACGCACCATTTGAAGGATGGCTCGACTGATTTCGAGCTCAGTCCTTCCCCTCCATTCAGCTTCCAAGTATCTTTGAGCTCCTTCGCCTCGAAAGCTGTCGTCGAGTACATACTGGCGTGCCATTTCGGTGATGAAAGATCTCCTACGACCAGTGACTGCACGGATGTCAAGGCCATCTGGAAGCCTCGTCTGCGTAGGTGTGAATAGTCGCACACGCGTAGCTGCATGCCACCGTATGAGAACATTTCTGTTCCAGTCTATTTGATAAAAATCTCTACGGTACTCTACGGGAAGCACTTGATGCAAAGCAGATGCTAGGCCGCCCCAAGTTGAGGAAGCCCTTTGGATCTCCCTCAGCGGCGGCTGGTTGCGCGGAGGTCCTAAACCAGGATGGATAACAATAGGAGGGTCTGGTGGCAAACCCATCCGCTGCTCCTCCCGTTGACCTCTCAAGACTTCCTCACGAGCCCTTTCGAAGTCCAAAACTCGGACTTCCCGAACTGGAGCTGGGGGGATTTCAGTTGGGGCAGGCGGATTGCCGGTGGCTCTACGATTCAGTTCCTCCTGAACAATACGGTCTATGTGTTCCGCCGGTGCAGCTACAAGAAGGTCATCTAGATATTGCGTTGCAATATGGCTCTGAGGACCTGGGTTCATCGCCGGCGATGCAGGCAGCGGAGGCTCCAACTCTGGCTCTGCTACATAAATCCTGGCTCCTCTTCTACGCAAGCCCTCTTCATAGTCCTGCTGCTGCTGTTCTTCCCTCTCTCTCTCCCTCACTTCTTCCCTCTCTCTTTCAATCTCTTGCAGGGCCAGTTGCAGGGGAGTTTGCTCTTCAAGCTCATCTTCACTATCGGGCTGTCTCTCTGGCAGTCTCTCATCGCTCTCATCTTCCGACACTCTGACAGGACGCCTCTGCGCCCCATACCTAAGACAGCATCGCACAAACGCTTTCCCTGCTTCCCACAAGGCAATGGAGGTTACTGCCACCAAACAGATTAGCACCCACAACGCGGCATCTCCCTCTGAGTTCGCAGCCGGCGTCGGTTGGGCACTTGCACTACACAAACAGCATGCCACTATCACCGCTTGCAAGTAGCGCTTCGACTCTGACGCATTCTCTACTTTGTGCTCAGTGCTCACATGCGCCAGCTTAGTCTGCCCACGCGGTATGTGCAATCCCATCAAATCACACAGTTTCCAGTGACGTGCTGCCCCCAAGGCTTTGGTGCCTGAGTCAGCCGGGTTGAATTCCCCGGCTATATGATTTGCCGGAAGATCACCCTCCATTTATCGCTCAGCAAAAGCCTTAGCTCTGATTTTTAGATGCCTGGTTCTCCAGCTAGCACTTGTACCACCGTACAAGGCCAGCGCCGCTACATTGTCGCCCAGCAACTCCTTGCGAGAGCGCCGCTGCAGCAACTCGTCAAATACATAAGAGCTACTGATGGTGTAGTTAGCCAACTCCATCAAAGCTATCATTTCCGCTTCACAAGAACTTTGAGCCATGAAAGCCTGTCTTGCGCACGACCATCCGGTAAGCGCCCCTTCGGTATGCACCTGGACGCATTGCATCGATCTCTTGGCCTCTGGAGCAAATGACGCGTCCCCATATCCTTCAAGAAGCCCCTCCATAGCGGTGGACTTCTTATACTGCTTCCACACTTCTCGCTCATCACGTGGATAAATCAACACACACTCTGCGCTTGCCACTAGATAGGCCAGCGTGTGAAGTGCAGATCTGTAGGTTCCTACCGGAGCTCGTGTGATTGCAGCAGCTAATTTTGAAACCGAGAAAGTAATGTCTGGTCTCGTTCGGATACTTGCCCAAAGCATTTCTCCCACTATGGTTTGACATCGTCTAACGTCTTCAACGTCGCTTGACTCTTCGCGGGCGTCGTCGTCGAAGGCATTTGGCAACGGAGTCGTTGGTTTTCCTAACCCATCAAGCTGCGATTTGTACCGTTGCTCCAGTTCTCGAATGTATGAGGCCTGAGACAAAACCAAGTCACGATTGTCATTCCAGCTGAGGTCGATTCCTAAAAATCTCACCTTTCCCTGGGAGCCATTCACAACTTCTTGAGGTTCCGAGCACTCCCATCGCTCACGGATAGCAGAAATCGCTGCCCAGGCTAAGCTGTTCTCAGCTCCTACCAGGACGTCATCTACATACACAGCAACCCATCCAGCGATTGCCGATGTTTCAGGCGAGATGTTCAGCGTGGCTTCCATTCCTCTGAGCGGTTTTTCGCTACTGAGTAGCCAAAGACTGTCTTCAGCTAACGATTGATACAAACGGTACTCTGTGCCTTTATGCCTGATGATGATCTTCCGCAATGCTTGATCACGCTGAAAACTCCAATCTCTTGGGGACTGATCAAGCCCATAGAGAGCCTTTTTAATGATGAGCCGCGCCTGGGAGCTGAAAACTCCCTGTGTAACGAGGACACGTGGAGGTACTAGGGCCACCACTTCATCGGTCACTTCGTCGAGCCGCGAGTCTTGAGCCAAAATACTCTCTGTCTTCTCTTTCTGAGTCTGCTGTTGGCGCTGATGCTGTTGCTGTGACTGTTGCTGGAAATGACTACTGGACGACGGCACCTCAACCTGATCGATTGCATTACTGGCTTCTGCAGCAACCTTCTCAGCGCTGCCCCGATTACGTGGCAATAGCTGCGCATTGAGGAATGCGGCCTTTATGTCTACTGTGATTAACGTGTGCCTCCTTCGCGTGCTGAAGGCCAACGCTGTACGTAGGGCATCTATCCCTATGCTGGGGGTGTAGACAGTCTGCCTATGTTCCAGTTTGCTGCCCTCGCTACTGCTAAGGTAGTTTCCGCAGGCTACTAATCTACACTTATACTTGCCCCCCGGGGCTTTTATGGTAAAAATGGCTTTACTTGGGATCAACAAAACCTTGTAGCCCTGCGCCTGCAGCTTGTCCAACTCCTTCTGAGTTGTCTCATAGATCGCCTGCTTGTCCTGTATCAGGCTTCCAAGTTCTGCCTCAACGGCAGGTTTCCAGAGCTCCCAGTTTGCCATCACCTGCATGTTTGCAACTATCCGCGTCTGAAGCACTACCTGTTCATGAACATCAGCAGGCATGGCTTGGGCCTCAGCTAATGCTTGTGAGTCTTCAGTTATTTGCTTCAAGCACAACTGCGTCAACTCCAAGCGCAAGTCTTCAACGTCCTCCCACAACTTGTTGATTTCTAGCCGCTTCAATTGAGCCGCCTCCGAAGCAGGAGGCATATCATCTATCCATTGTTGCAGCTCTTCCTCATGCATGCTCGCCAGCCTCAGCTGCCGCTCATCAAGCCAACTTTCAAAATCCATGATCTCCTGCTGGGTCCTTGTCGCATAGACTTCTCCAAGCGACTCACCTCCAACGCATCTCAACTCTTCACGATCAAGCACACGCTCATACGACGCAGCCCAGCGGGCATCCTGGCGATGACTGTCACCGCCCTCCTCAGAGGCACTCTCCGCCTCTTCAGGCTTATCGCTCCGCCCATCACTTTCACCATCAAACTCACACACAAGCTCCTCACGCAACTCCAGGCTTAATTCTCGGTCAGCTTCCTCGAGACCGTTACTCGGCCTCTCAGCCTCCTTCCGAGTTATGGAGCCAGAGTCCAACATCCACACACCGCGCTCAAGCCCCTCCGACCTAATGCATGTCAAGGCCTGACTTGGACGCCTCTGATGCCACCCTTCCCGCTCATTGCCAGTAGGCCCCTCCAGGGCCCGAAGGACTTGCTTACTGCAGCGCCCGCCAGCGACCGGCTCTACTGACCGATCCCCCGACACACACATCGCTCGCATCATCCCTTGGCTGCGGTTCTGAGGCATACCACCGGAAGTGATACAGTTTTTAGGGTAAATATTATGCGATTTTTCTGGGTTTTGGTAATTTTTAGTTTTTTCTTTGGGTTTTGAGGTTTTTCCTTTGGGGTGGGTAGGTGCAGTCAGCGTCTGAAACCCAGCTCGGGCCTTGTACGGGTTACAACTGCTACCTACCGAACTCTCTGCAACCTTACAACCACACTCCGAACACCTTCCCTGATCATTAACCAGTTCCTCCGAATCACAAATCCTGCAAAGTGCCATTGAATCACCCTGAAGACGCGCGACCCTCACAACACAACCTGAACTGCTCCCTTTCTCCTCCGAGCCTACAAATTGCAGGCAGTTGGGACCCGAGTGGTTGCTACCACCATCCTCTATCCTACTATCCCCGATCTCCCCCGACTCTGCAGCTTGCTGAGTAGTGGCGGGACACACGCAATGGCTTCCTAGCCCGAGGCACACAGGACCACCTAGTTCTCCATTTTTGCCTTGAAATCCTGGGTCTGCCCCCTCCCTAGCACGAGCATCATGAACACCAGCCCGAGCATCATGGACACCAGCTTGAAATCCTGGGTCTCCCCCCTCCCTAGCTCGAGCATTATGAACACCATCTCCCCCTTTTTCGTTAACGCAAGGAACGGAAAACCCATACTGCCGTAGCTCAAGAAGAGATCGCTCATCGAGGTTTTGCAAGCAATTGACCGTGTACAACAGAAGCACTACTCTCGACTCCTGCCTGTTCCAATCTTCAGTGCCATGCAGGTGCATCGGGGAGAACGCTGCAGGGCAATTGGGGCTGTGGAACTGTCCAGGAACATGAGTATTACCGGCGGACACAACTGCTGGCTGACCAACAACCTGAGTACCCACCCGAAGTTCAACCCACAACCTACCGCCCTTTTTTGGCATTTTGAGAGGAATCCAATGCGACACCGAAGTAGGGAGATTGTTGCTGTCACGATGTGGATAGGCTGCCCCATTTACACATAGTCCTATCGTCGAAAAAGTAGCTTCAGGACACTTGGCCTTAGCAATAGCTGCCAACAGGGCAGACATTCCTGGGCGCTGTTTGCAGCACCGAGTGAGCCCGACGGCTCCTCCATACCGGTAGACCCCAAACAGATAGTGCTGTCCCGAGAAGTGCTTATTGCTGCTGCTGATGTCCTGAAGCCCCTGTTCTACAACATACGAACTACTCAAGACAAAACGTACTGCCTCATCCACATCAAACGGACTCGCTTTAGCCAGTTGTTCAGCTTGGAGATCTTCTACACTCCTACCTGGGTGAGGTTGAATGGCACTTACTACAGGACGTCTACCTGGGCCTGGGGCTTTGTCACGATACCTAACAAGAGGAGGAGGCGCGTGGGACATACTTGGGATTGAGGCTTTTTCGGACACACGAGTTTCAGGGCCTAGGGAATGTGACATTGGTGGAGGGTCTTGGCCTGGGTTCAACGTGATTGTGAGCGGTGGCTCCTCACCCTGAAACAGCTTTGTAACGACCGACAACCGCTTGCCTATCCTAACCACATACCCAAGTTTTATTAGCGAAGCAGGACACAAGACGGTGGCGTCCACTGCCTTTGCTTTCCAAGACTGTTTGCTCTTGCGCAACCACGACCTGCAGAGTACCTGAGCGTGAGTACCAAACGGAACCACTGCTGGAGCTGGCATGCCCATCTGCCTCAGTGTTTGCGCACGCCATGTTGCAACAACGCTCTTAGCCGCAAGAGGCCAGAGCACCGGATCGCTGTTAGGCAAGCCCAACAACATGTTCATCTGGTTTTTTACACGCTGCACTATGTTTTCGATGCGGCCATTACTGTTATGTTCCTCTGGAGCTGCGCAGGTTTGCTTCAGTTGAAACCTGGTAGCCATCTTCCTGATCTGAGGATTTACGTACTCTGAGCCACTATCGGTGTGTAGCCGCACGACGGGTAGCCCAAGTTCATGGGCCTGCGTTAGGATACGGGTGAGAGCTTGGGCGGTAGCAGCTGGGGTCTTTCGCCTAAGCGTTTCCACAAACACTACTTCCTTCCAAGCTAGCCCATCTACTTTGCACTCCTTTGTGGCTGCAGTGAGCTCATCAGCATCTTGCTGGCAGGCTTTCAGACACTCTTCGTACTCCTGAAGAGCCTTTCCCACGAGAGGGGCTTCTTCGACATCCGGTCCGAAGAGCTCTTCCAATGGGATGTTGATATGATTCTCATCGTCAGGCATCTCGGTTGGCTCGTAGTCAGCTAACTCCTCATCAGCTTCCACGGCGGTGTCCTCGGCTGCCTCGGCCTGTTGCTGCTCTGGTCCCAGCACTGGCTTTCCCTTTCCATCTACTGGCACCACAACACATGCTATCAAGAGGTACCGAAGGTCAGGCGACGTTTCATCCTCCGCCTTCTTGAAAGGTCCGATGGTATCGGCCGATAAGACCCAAGATGCCGGACATCTGATCCGTCGGTGGGCTCTATGTCGGGCACACGCCGCTATACACCTTCTACACCTTCTAGAAGGAGGCCAATGTCCATTACGCACATGCTCTTCCCAGTCCATCGAATCTGCCTTAGCAACTTTGATGCCAGACTGTGAGAGCGACGGCGCTAGGTTTAGTAGTAGCCGAATCATCCCTGGTGCCCATTTACTGCACTTAGCAGCAAGCCATTCTTCCTCTACAGCACCATCCACACTTGGCCCTACACCCGGCCCTTTCTTCAGTTCTGGGAGTTCTCTAGTGGATGCCCATGTCGTTGGCCTACGCTTCTCATGACCATACGGGCCTTGGTCTCCATGATATTGCCTCATTCCCAGCAGTTCAGAGGAAATCTGAAACTCCCTGGTGGCAAAGAACGACGGAAACCCGCCATGCCGGCGGGCCTGCTGGTGAAGGTTTGAGTCTGGCCGCACATACGTAGCTGGATCCTGGGGGTTTTCAATCAGGCTCCATGTGGGGGGCTTATTGACTCTCCGTCTACCCTCCTCAGCTACATGCATGAGCAGAAGAGTCCGAAGATAAAGCTCATCCGCCTGCTTTACCTTGACTTGTTCTGCAGGGCTCAATCCTACCAGACCCCAACGACTCGTGCCTTCTCTAGTTCTAAGAAGCTTTGGCCCCGGCTGTATGAACCTACACACGGAATTCGTTCCACCCGGCGGTGCCGCAAAGATGATATCTACAACTCCCTGCGCCGCTAGGTGAAGCACATACACGAATGTCTGGATGGACGCGAAATCTTCTTGTAGGCCCACAGATACTACCTCGTAGCCCTTTGCCCTCGCGTGAGTTTCTATTTCCTTCCGAGATTCCCCGGCAAACAAATGTATCAAGACCCCTTTAGCCTTTGACACCGCTCTTCTTTTCCGGCGATTAAAGACCAATGTAGTAGAGTCCTGAGAGGCCCAGGCTACCAGATCCTGCAGAATGGCATTTGGGATTTCTGGCCATAACGACAGCACCAACTCTCCTAGACTCCCGGCAACATCACCCCCTCGAAGAATCTCGTCTGTGAGTTTGCTAATTGCTTCCTTGGGTTGAGGCAAGCTACCATTGTCTTTGGCCTGCAGTGCCTTAATGGCCGCGCCGACTGTGTTCACACGATATTGCTCAATCTCCTGAATCAATTCTAGCGCAAGCTCCTCCGGGACACGAGGGCACCCTGAGCTCACTTCAAGCCGAATCTGCCCCCTTGACGGGTGCCATAATGTGCACTCCTTCTCACCCCACTGGAGCCTGCACCCTATTTTGATGAGTAATCCAAGAGCGACTATTGTCTCGACTGGAGTGGGAGAAACAAGAGTGCCACAAGGAGTAACGAACAACTCTGCGGTTCCTTGGGCAAGATCCACCGTTTTCTTGACCAACCCTTTAGGCTCATCATCCCTGGCAGTCCTCAAGCATGTGGATGCTCCTGAGTCGATCAGTCCAGTCCTAGGACCGTCCGCGGAGATCCTGTTCAACGATGAGGCCAGGCTTACGGCTTTCGTCTGCATCTGCTGGAGAAGGTCAGTGGCAGCACTGATCAATTTTGCCTGAGGCGTATCTTCCTCCACGCGCTTCACAGCCGGAACATTGGGCTGAGCTTTGGAATTTCCCTTTGCTTTACCTTTAGTTGCCCTGTCTTCGCCTTCCACTTGGCTCTGCGATGGACAGTCCTGGGCCTTATGTCCTATTCCACTACAAACGTAGCACCTGGAGCCCACATCCAACGCAGCATTGAGCGCAGCTTTATCGTGAGGAAACCTGCATTGTCTCCCTAGCTTGCACCCCGCTTTTGACATCCAGTGGTAACAGGCCTTGCCGCCACCTTTATTCCCTTCTGGAGCCTCGGACCCCTTAGCGACGGACTTCCCATCACCCTTTCCTTTTCCTTTGCCTTTATTACTAGGCGCAGTGTTTGCGTTGTCTGATCCTTCAGCATTTCCATCCGCAACCTTGGCAATTTTTGGCCTTTTGTGGGAGCCTGCGTTCTCCAAGACCTGCAGCTCGGCCTGAATCATTTGGCTAAGTGACAAGGCCTTATCTGCCGTCGGCACCATGTCGATTGTGTGTTGGTGTCGAAAAGTTTGGATCCTGAACAACGCATCGGTGTGTTGGCTGAGTACCTGGCTAGTCATTACGTCCAGTCCAGCTATGAGCAAGGTACTGTCTGGTATCGAAATCTGAAGTTCTGTAGCCCTCTTTCTCCAGCGACTCCATCGTCTGATGGCTCGAAGAGCCTCTGTGACCCCTTTTGCTGGCTCTGGGGCAGTGAGGTACTTTAAGAGGGCACTACGCTCCTTCAGCCCTCCGGGTTGGTACGTAGTCATAATTGCTCCTAGGATTTCGATTGAGCTCAGCTTTCTCATAGCTACGACTTCCTCCTTTATGGAGGACGGAACCGCCTTTAAAAGCAAAGAAACTGCTCTTTGTTCCACTCTGGCAAACGGGCCAGCGTCAAATCTATTCGGGCGTTCAGGCAGTAAGAGGAGTCTTTCAATCGGACTGCTTTCTAACCATTTGGTGTAAAAGGCCTGATAGGCGCTTTGGACTTCTGCCCACCATTCTGAGGCATTTGCCGAGAGATCTCTCAGCGACGGGCCAAGCAATGCCATCCAGTCCCCGGCTATTAATGGTGTAAGCTCACGCTCATTGTCCCGAATCTCTAGTTTGGGTAGCTCAGCAATCGACTTGACATCCTCTGTGCGAGAATCCCCTCGCCCCACACGAATAGCCCTTTCAAGCGCTACCACCAGTTGTTGCATGTCGGTCTGTGCAGGAGGGGGGTTCTCAGTGCCTGCAGCTACTTTCGTTCTTGAGTTCGGGGACCTAGTGGGTCTACGTGGCGGACTATGATTTGGAGGTCGAATCTCGGTGCCACCTGGAGAGAACGGATACACAATCCTGGGTTTGACTGGCGTTACCGGACGACTGTGAACATCTGAACGCCCGCCCTCTTGAACCTCCCTGCTTGAACTCCTATTCCCGGTCCCTTTACCCGCAGCCCCACTGCACCTGGCCGTTGGAACTGGAGGAATTCCTTCATATGGGCCGAATCCAACTTGGGACTCCGTTCCCTGCTCAAGTTTAGGAGGCAAAGGTGGGGCATTTGGAGTTGGGCATGGGTCAGAGATATTTGGTTTGAGTTGTCGCTCGATGCTCACGCGGCCTATGTCATCGCGTCCTGGCTCTGATCTCGTGCCAGGGTAACGCTCAAACGGTGACACTGCCCTATTGCTGAAGATTCTGTCCGTAGGTACACTTCCACCACTACCTGCTGCCCGTACACCGAACTCTTGCACAGGTTGCTGATCTGCTTCATGCTGCTGTGTTTGCACTGGTACTAATTTCAATCCGCCAGCTGATACTCGCCAGGCATATTCCGTCGTTCCCACCCATACGGTGCCTTTAGAGGGAAGGGTAGGTCCTTGGTCATCACCAGCTTCAGGTTTGCCACCTTCCAACTGGACTTCATGGGGAACCTCCGCCTGCTCAGCTTTGGGGCGAATAGACTGTACACCTAGCGCATTGACTCTATCCACGCTTCCACTACTAGACATCACGGGAAAATGGCTTGTCTTGACGTCCTCAGTTGGAGTACTGAGCTCTAGCATTCGCGTACGCTCAATCAAGCCATCTCCATCTGTAGAAGCTGGTCTGGAAGCCACTTCCATCTGATCCAAACGGGATTCAAGTTGCGCCTGATTCACCAGCACTTGCTGAAGCGTTGGCGCCACTTGCTCCTGCAGGGCCTGAGTGACTAAGCCACTCAGTTGGCGTAGCAATTGAGCCATCGCGGGCTCCTGAAATGTCATACCAGGTTCCCCTGGAGATCTTGGTTCAGTTTCCCGAGATTCAGCTATAATCTCTGGCTCTGGCTTAACGCCTTCCTGACCCAGGGTCTCATGTCGTGAAGAGGCAGACTTTCCACTATAGGCACTTTCCATTCCCAAGCTAAGACGGTCCGGCGAACCGTCCGCACGAGCTTGCACTTTGGCAATCATAGAAAGATTTTCCACCGATGGGGCCTTTGCTCCTCCACCTGAATCACTCTCAGCAGAACTATTGACGACAACAGGCTTCTTTGCATCATCCAAACTCGTGGATGACGAGGCCTGTGCCTGTTCATATGGTGGTTCTCGAAGCTGTTGCTCTTCATGCCGCGTCGCTGTCTGCTCGTACTTTTCCAGGATTGCAGGTCGTTGAGTATCTCGGTCCCCGTGGGTCTCCATAAACTTTCTCTGCGCTTCTTCACTCCAGAAAGGGCTGGGCCTGCTTTCTGCCGGCGCACTCTCCTTCTTCTCCATTCTTGACTTCCAGTCTAGCCCAGCTTCAGCAGCGTTGGGCTCATAACCCGCCGAAGCGGGATGAGTCTATGGCTGGAGTCACAGCAGCTGATTCTTTTCAGGGGACAAAGCACAAATGTCTCTGGCCGTTCTGTCTGTAGCATCGTGCTGTATTCTGCTACTTGGGTTAACTTTTGGAAGTGCTGGATAGCGTTTCAGCTTGAGCATCCTGTACTGGCTCACACCAACACTTGCAGTCACATACTTTGCCAAGGAGCTTCTGCTGTACACGCGAGGGTTTAGGGTTTAGGGTTTAGGGTTTAGGGTTTAGGGGTTTAGGGTATAGGGTATAGGGTTTAGGATTTAGGGTTTAGGGTTTAGGGTGTAGGGGTTTAGGGTTTAGGGTATAGGGTATAGGGTTTAGGGTTCAGGGTTTAGGGTGTAGGGGTTTAGGGGTTTAGGGGTTTAGGGGTTTAGGGGTTTAGGGTTTAGGGGTTTAGGGGTTTCGGGGTTTAGGTGTTTAGGGGTTCAGGGGTTCAGGGGTTTAGGGGTTCAGGGGTTTAGGGGTTTAGGGTGTAGGGTTTAGGGGTTTAGGGGTTTAGGGTTTAGGGTTTAGGGTTTAGGGTCTAGTGTGTAATTAGGGTTTCTGTCGGCCATGCGCTGTTGGGGATGTGGCCAGTTGACTTGTTTTGTCTTTGAACCATGGTTGTATTTTAGGCGTTTCAATCTTCGGTCTGGGGGGTTCCAATAAACATGAAGTGACAAAGGTACACGCAAAGTAGCCGAGACAAATCAACAGCGTACCCAATGTCCAGGAATTTACCTTATGTCTGTCCTTGAAGGTGCTACCCTACACCTAAACCATTTACCCTTTACCCTAAACCCTTTACCCTAAACCTTAACCTTAAACCCTAGCCCTAAACCCTAAAACTCTAAACCCTAGCCCTAAACCCCAGCCCTAAACCCTAAACCCGAGTTCTTAGGCCCCTACAGACGTCTGTAGGGTCGGCTTTCAGGCCACTGGGCAGCGCCCAGAAGGCCTGCGCACCTCGCGGAGCAGCGGGTCCCTTTGTCAGAGGCCCAGCAGGACTTGGCACTTTAGGGTTTAGGGTTTAGGGTTTAGGGTTTAGGGTGTAGGATTTAGGGTGTAGGGTTTAGGGTTTAGGGTTTGCGTCCTAAAAACCCTGAAAAATCTAAAAGCCTCCTCAAAAACCCTAAACCCACGCAAAAGACCCGAAAAGCCCTATAAACCCGGGATTATACGCATCATTTTGGGTTTTTAAGGGTGAAGGTTGACAGCAGAGGTTTGACGGGCTTAGGGCTTCGGGCAGTTTGGGGTTTAGTTCTCCTGTGCGGATTCCCCCCCCCCCCCCCCCCCCCCCCCCCCCTCCACCCCATTTCAATTCAACGAGGTCTCCTCAACTGACAGACCCTGAAAGGTTTAGGGCTTAGGGTTTCGGGTTTCTCCTGGTCTTGCCTTCCTACCTCGTCAAAACACCTCAAGCCTTGACAACTTGGGGCCGCTGGCAGCTTGAGGTTAAACACCGCCGTGCATGGACGCTTAGCTCTTAGCTGGATGGTCGCTTCCCAAGCGCGAAGGTCGCGTTGTGGCCACCCAGACCAGGGCCACAGTGATTGTTGAGGCCCTAAACCCTAAACCCTAAACCCTAAACCCTAAACCCTAAACCCCAAAGCCCAGAAACCTTATATCTGCTCTTCCACCCCACCAAGACCCATCCTCAGATCCCAGAATCTTGGGGGGGAAATCTTGGGAAGCTGCCCATTTCTTTGCCAAGGATGCACGCGAGGGGTTCATGTCGAGGCTTTCGTGACTCACTTTGGGGTTTAGGGTTTAGGGTTTAGGGTTTAGGGTTTAGGGTTTAGGCTTCCCCCTTGAGGTTTAGGTTCAGTGGTCGGAGGAGGCTTAGAGAGATAGTTTGGGGCGAGCCGCCCTGATCCAGACGGCCTGAAACTCATTGACCAACCCTTGAGTTTAGGGTCTAGGGTTTAGGGCTTAGGGCTTAGGGTTTAGGGTTTAGGGTAACTTTACACTATTTGGGCTACCATAATCCCCTACAGAACGGAAACACTTTTGGGGCGCTTATGAACTCAGCAACTAAGGACAGCAACTCCTAAACCCTGAGTAAACCAAGAGTGCGGACTAGATCAATAGGGACCGAATGAGCTCTCAAATTGGGATCATATTCCCTCTTGCTACCCTAAACCCTAAACCCTAAACCCTAAACCCTCTATCAGGGTTCGTTCAGTCCCCAACGTTTTTTCCCCAATAGCCCCCGTGAAATTGCCTGCGGAAGCGAAGAGGTTAGTATAGGGGGCGGAATAATTACCAGCATTATCCCCTTCTGGTCCCTTTATAATTATATAATAACCCAAAACCCTATACTATTTATTGAGGCCCCTATATGAGTCTTCGGTTTTAAGTCCACGCAGTCACAACGCCAACGTTTGGGGCCGTTTTGGGGTTTCAGGGTCGGGGGCTAGGCTTTGAGGTTTAGGGTCCCTAAACCCTAAACCCGAATCCGCAAACCCTAAACCCTAAACCCTAATCCTAAACCTTAAACCCTAAACCCTAAACCCTGCTTAGGGTTTACGCTTCATTGTTCTTTTCTTCGTGGCCCATTCGAGGGATCTAGGATTGGGAGCTCGGGTCTTCCTTTTCAACAGAGGGAGGCACTTCAGAATGCCGATGCCCCTTTCGGACATCCTTGGTGTTGCACCAAAGAAATTCAGGTCTCACCTCAGAAGGTTCGCTTAATGGGTTCGCACGCTTCTACGTCTCTGCAATTAGCATGAGCATCGTCTAGATTCTGCTGTGGCATACATCATCGACTGCAAACACAGACATCGGCAAAGGCGTATGGCAGCGCTTCTGCCGATTGTGGTTTCTATGCTGGACTTGCAATCCTTCAAGAGGACATCTGCAAGGAAGATGCCCTCCAACTTTCCAGATGTGGCTGTTTCTCTGAATTTGGGGGTCAGTCCTCTTCATCTCCGCGTGTCTGCACGAACTACTTGGCATGACAAGATAGGCCCGGATAAAGAAGCAGATGAGGTTTAGGGTTTAGGGTTTAGGGTTTAGGGTTCAGGGTTTAGGGTTTAGGGTTTAGGGTTTAGGGTTCAGGGTTCAGGGTTTAGGGTTTAGGTGTGGGGCCCTGGCAGCCTCACTCTCCAAATGGACGACTCCTTTCCATCATTCCTTACAAACACCTTGCCCACATGTTGACAACACCCCCCCCAAAACCCTAAACCCTAAACCCTAAACCCTAAACCCTAAACCCTAAACCCTAAACCCTAAACCCTAAACCCTAAACCCCCTAAACCCTGAACCCTAAACATCTCATGCTACTGGCTGAGGCGCCACCTCATTCAGAGAAGCACCATATTTGTGAGTGCATCGAGCGCTTTCTGTCCAAAAGTTGGCGTAGAGGTCCCCCCCCCCCCCGCCCCCTTAGAATAGAATGCCGCGGAGTCGGTCAGAGACTATAAAGGTGCTATGGAAAGGGACAATGCCGGTTGGTATAAGCGAATGCCGGTGCCAGTCTGGTTCGTGTGTCGTCAGGCTTTGTATGGGGCGCCTCCTTCCGGTCACACGTGCATTGCCAGCGATTCCTGCCGCAGTACGGACATCTTCCACAGGGCCTCATCACAGCAGCCCCACATCGCCCAAGGAAGCCTCAGGTGACGCGCGGCTGACAGGCCGAATGCCGAGCCCTTCACAACTTAGCCTAAGCTTTGGGCCTTAAACCGTCAGAGATCACCATGCCCAAAGGCGAAGCTAATAAATCAGCGCACACCTCAAGTGAAGCCCAAGACCTGAAGCCCTCTGCAGACCAAGCCTCCCCTGAGTTCTCAGACCCCAAGACACATAGCGTTCACACGCTTGCTTTGACAATGGCGGCTGCGCCCCACCACACGACGTTCAGGCCCCGCTTGGGATTGCCGTAGGAGTAGCGGCTGCAACTCGTTTAGGGCTTAGGGTTTAGGGTCTAGGGTTTCGCACTGGTGCTTCCTAGTCTGTTCGGATGAACTTAGGGGAAAGAAAGAGGAGGAGGGAGGCCTCCTATCTCCTTGAAGGGACTCTTTTTTTCCGGGAAATATGAAGCTAGGACATAGGGTTCCTGCAGTCGAACCCCGAAGACATAACATTTTCCTGTGTTGCCTGCAATCACTGGGTGAAAAGGAAACAAGAAGTCGTAGCATTCAGCGGTCACGCTGGCGATTTGCATGTTCTAAACATGTGACTAACAACAATCTGCTGGTTTTCCTTTGCCTGAAGCCATTTTGGCGGGGGGCTCGTGGGCTGGCCCAAACTGTAAACCCTCTGCTTGTTTTGGAAAACAGACAGAATCTGTAGACGTTCACAAATCGCACGTTGGGGTATGGACAGCCGCATCGCCGTGGTACAAACCCCAAAATCCTCAACCCCAAACATGGAGCAGCGCAAGGCTGCACAAAACAATGCGATGGATTACTGTGTCACCAGCGGTTCATGCGGGGGAAAGCGAGATGTTATGAGTTCCGACTATTAGCTTTCCGTGCGAAAAGGTCCTATTGCATACTTTTTTTGTGTGCTTGAATCCCAGCAGTTCATTGGGGGGAAAGCCAAATGTTATGACTTCAAAGAAATAAGTCATAACGTGCAGTTCCTTGGGTGGGAAGGTTCCCCCACTGCAATTGTTATGCCTTCGGGGTCTGACTGTAAACCCTAAACCCTAAACCCTAGGGTTTAGGGTTTAGGTTGAAGGGATGCGAAGCCGCTAGGTGGAGGTAGAAGACTCTGGGCACAATCATCGTGCTTTCATCGACAGCCGGTAGATTCGCAAAGTTCCACAGTTCTACAACCTACCAACCCCCCCTCCCCAAGTCTCTGAAGGGCTTTTGTGGGGGCTAAACCCCTAAACCCCTAAACCCTAAACCCTAAACTCTAAACCCTAAACCCTAAACCCTAAACCCTAAACCCAGGATGCTTCTGAAGCTGTAAATCATCAACCCCATCGAAGCCTCGAGCAGCTCGAAGCCTTCGTTCGATTTTGCATCGACAGCCTGGTTGGTTTAGGGTTTAGGGTTTAGGGTTTAGGGTTTAGGGTTTAGGGTTTAGGGTTTAGGGTTTAGGGTTTAGGGTTTAGGGTTTAGGGTTTAGGGTTTAGGGTTTAGGGGTACCTTATTGGGGTCCTTGTTACAAGGGGATCCTACTATTTGGGGGTCTATACTACGGGTCCCCTAGTTTCGTAAACCTCCCCATATCCAGACTCCTACATCCTAAACCCTAAGCCCTAAACCCTAAACCCTAAACCCTAAACCCTACAGGTCCCCTATTTCGTAAACCCCTCATTTCGGAGGCGAGAGCGATGCGGAAGCGCCTGAGCAATGGACTCGCTGCTGGGTACGGCTGCTTGCTGTGAGACTGTGGGGTTTAGGGTTTAGGGTTTAGGGTTTAGGGTTTAGGGTTTAGGGTTTAGGGTAATTTAGGGTTCAGGGTTCAGGGTTCAGGGTTTAGGGTTTAGGGTTTAGGGTTTAGTGTTGTGCTTCTGCCAAGAAGCTTACCTGGGTAGGCCCTTGGGACATTTTGGACTTTCCCTTGCTGGGCTGAAGAGGATCATATTCAGGAATATTGTTCAGAAGGTTTTAATGGCCATCCTGGCCACAACAAGTTACCGACATTCAGGAAACACAAGAAGTTTAACTTTCAAACCTGTTGAAGAGTTTCAACTATAAGTAACCCTTCACAACGCAGTATACGACTATATTTGCTTAAGAACACGGCAAGACACAAAATCTTTCCTTCTAAGGGAGATATAGGTTTTGTTGTTTTTTGTCTTTTGAAGGTTCTTAAGCTAAGCGTAGTATAGGGGCGTTCGGCCCTACGCTGGACGTTGAGCACCTGCCGTAAGGTTCATCGCGCTGTCTAGAGGTGCAGGCTCTTCAACTGGGCCAAGCCCTAAACCCTCAACCCCATAGCCTAGACCCTATAGCCCTAAACCCTAAACCCTATAGCCCTAAACCCTAAACCCTCCGCACTACGGAGGATTGTAGAAAGATGCCACCGCCTTGAAGCTGCAAGGTCTTCGGTCGGACGCCTGCTGCCCCTCCACAGGAGAGAGGTATTTTTCTTTCTGTTGGTTGGCAGGGAATGAGGGTTTAGGGTTGGGAATGAGGGAATGAGGTACCCTATCTATAGGGCACCTTATTCCCCGTAATCCCTGCTAGGGAACATGGACCATCAAACGCGTAGGGGCTCATTTGAGTCACCCAGATTGCGGCTTTTTTCTTGGAGTGTCCGGCGCGAGTCACGCCAGGAGTTGCTGTTTGGGGTGTAGGGTTCAGGGCTTCCTGCTTAGGGCTTGGGGGACCCGAAAACTGTGATCTACCCTGATACTTTGGGACCGCCCCACCCTTATACTAACAGTCCTTAATCGGGATTCTTGTACCCCTTATTCTCGTCCTTATTAAGTTAGTATAAGGGCGGACCATCCCAACCTATACTACGATAATCTCGCATGAGGGTATGTGGGGCATAAACCGTCGACTGTAGGTTCATGTGTTTCCTAAGGATGGCAGCCCTGCGTTGCGCAACCCAAGCCCTGAATCCAACACCGCCTACACCATTTTGTTTTTTTTTTATTGTTGCTTTTCTAGTTCTGTGCCTAAACCCTGAACCTGAAACCCGAAACCCTAAACCCTTCTTCTGCGGCTTGACATATGAAAAGACGAGCTAAAGGTCTTTGGGCTATCCTGCTCTTCCCGTTTTCGCTAGGAGACGAAGCGGGCCATCACCGAGATCACGGAAGAGGTCCTCTACACCTACCTGGGTGATTCATGGAGGATCGCAGGGCCTGCTTATGTTTTAGAGTTTAGGGTTTAGGGTTTGGGGTTTAGGGTTTAGGATTTTTAGGGTTTTGGGGTTTAACTAGGGTGTACGGTTTAGGGGCGGGGGGGCGTCGTTAAGTTGACACACCTTGGAGCCACTGAATCTCATCCTTACCCCAGCATTGCCTCGTTTAGTCCCCTTCAACCCTAAACCCTAAACCCTAAACCCTAAACCCTAAACCCTATACATAAATCCTAAACCCTACACCCTACGCCCTAAACCCTAAACCCCAAACCCTAATGTGTTTCTGTGTCCCCGGAGCTGCCAGCAGCGGAGGAGACGAGCCTTCAAGCACCTGACCTTCCGAAGCGAGGCGCTGGGAGAGTTGTCGACGGGTTGTTGTTGGGACAAATGCTTAAAGGTTGGGGTTTAGGGTTTAGGGTCTAGGGTCTAGGGTCTAGGGTTTAGGGTTTAGGGTTTAGGGTTTGGGGTTTGGGGTTTGGGATTTAGGGTTTAGTCTCTCTTTGGAGCACAAGGCAACAACACAGCTTGCATTGTTCATCTGAAGACAGCTACGAGTACGGTCTGGTCATCTTTCCATTTGACCAGATTCTGTCGGTTCGTCATTTGCTGGTTTGACACGTCGATATTGCCGTGCCTATGGTCCTCAGCACATGTCCAACTTACGTTTATTTCTTCTCACGAACATAGTCTCATTATAGTTTGGGATGCTCCCCCTTCTACCCTCAGTCCTGAATCGGGATTCTAAAAGGGGTATATACTAGGAATCTCTTGGGGGTTAGGGTTTAGGGTTTAGAGTTTAGGGTTTAGGGTTTGGGGTTTGGGGTTTAGGGGTTAGTATAAGGGGGAACATCCCAAATTATGGTATCATATTGAGTGCGATGGGCGTGTTTCCAGCGATCCTCGCCCCCAGGTTTTAGGGTTTAGGGTTTAGGGTTTAGGGTTAAAGGACTCCTCAAAAAACGGCTTAGGACCCGCTCCTCCTCCCCAAAAGGGCTTCAAGGCTAGAAACTTAGGCCCTAAACCCTGATCCCCTACACCCTAAACCTAGGCCCTTAGCCCGAACCCCTGACACCCTAAACCCTAAGCTTAGGCCCTAAACCCTAAACCCTAAACCCTAAACCCTGAACCCTAAACCCTAAACCCTAAACCCCAAGCTTAGGCCCTAAACCCGAAACCCCCCCCCCCCCCCCCAAACTCCTGGGAGGCTTTCGACCTTCAGTCGATCGAAGGCCTCCTCCGATCTCGCATCGTGCAAGCCTCGGGGGCATATGATCCGAAGTCTTCAAATCTCCTGAAGGTTTATAGGGCTTAGGGTTTAGGGTTTACGGGTTTAGGGGTTAGGGGTTTAGGGTTTAGGGCTTAGGGTTTTAGGGTTTTAGGGTTTTAGGGTTTTAGGGTTTTAGGGTTTTAGGGTTTAGGGGTTAGGGGTTAGGGGTTTTGTGGGGTTCGGGGCTTATAAGGCTTGGGACATACGGGGTTCACAGAGTGTAGGGTTTAGGGTATTCAAGCTTCATCATCCTTCCAGATTCCCCCAGATGCTCTAAAGCTACATATACACATACATGTTATTTATAGGTAAGGGGAATGTCTCTCTTTGTTTAACGGATATTTGTATGGCGTTTAGGTCACAGGCTTTGTAGAGTTTTGCGGGCCCCCCCTAAACCCTAAACCCTAAACCCTAAACCCCTTCAGGGTTCAAGAAGAGTTGTACAGGTTGACTCGGGCTTGCAATAGGTTTTACGCGACATCAAAGGCTCTGCTAGTGCTTGGAGGGTTTATATAGGGTTTAGGGTTTAGGGTTTAGGGTTTAGGGTTTAGGGTTTAGGGGTCTTCGTTGCCTTTTGCAGCTTGGAGGCAGTGGGAGGGCTTGGGATCTCTTCGGAGTTGCCGCACAGATCTGTGGGAAAAGCGAAGACCCCCGAGCTGTGCGGAACTCTTCAGCAATGGTAGCCCGAACAACACACCCAAAACTTGGAAACATTCCCCCTTATAATTACTAGCAGTCGAATCCCTATGAAGGACAGTTAAAGTTAGTAAGGCGGAACATCCAATCTCAAAACCCTAAACCTTAAACCCTAAACCCTAAACCCTAAACCCTAAACCCGAAACCCTAAACCCTAAACCCTAAACCCTAAACCCTAAACCCTAAACCCTAAACCCTAAACCCTAAACCCTAACCCGCAAACGCACTGTATGCGCGCCTCCGAGGATTTGACCTTTCTCGAAAGTTTGGATGAAGCTCGGCAGCACTTTTGAGCTTCGGTGCAGTTGATGGATGGTGGCTGGGTTGTGCGGTTTAGGGTTTAGGGTTTAGGGTTTAGGGTTTAGGGTTTAGGGTTTAGGGTTTAGGGTTTAGGGTGCTGGGTTGTGTCACTGGACTCATATAGTGGGTTTAGGGTTTAGCGGTTCGTGGTGCAGGGCTGCATGAAAAACATCCTCAAGACTTAAAATACCATGTTTTGTTATGAAGCCTCTTTTTCCTTTAAGTAGAAGAGTCTTCCGAAGGTTCCAGGGAAGAAGGGGGGGAGAAGGGAATCGAGTGCAAATGTACCGCGCGTGGTAGCTTGGCAGTCTCCCTACGACCTTTCTGTGCTTTGCAACCCTAAACCCTCAACCCTAAACCCTACACCCTACACCCTAAACCCAAAACCCTAAACCCTCAGCCAAGACCTAAAAACGCAACTTCCCCAACCCTAAACCCTATACACCCTATAAACCCTAGAAACCCTATAAACTCTATAAACCCTATAAACCCTATAAACCCCAAACCCTAAACCCTAACCCCCACTTATCTACAAGCTCACCGCCGGCACCCTGTGCACTGGAAGGTCAGCGAGAATTCCTTGACGGAATTGGACTGCATTGCTGGGGAGAGCGAGCGGGGATCCCTGGTGGCGGCTCTGAAGGGGTTAGGGTTTAGGGTTTTAGGGTTTAGGGTTTAGGGTTTTAGGGTTTAGGGTTTAGGGTTTAGGGTTTAGGGTTTAGGGTTTAGCGTTGGGGGCTTAGGGTTTTCGGGTTTTTATGGTTTTTAGGGTGTTTAGGGTTTTTTGGGTTTTTAGGGTTTTTAGGGTTTTTAGGGTTTTCCTGAGTGCTTATGGCTTATAGGGCTTGGGCCTGAAGAGCGAAGAACCTAGTTTAGGGCTTCGGGTTTACGGTTTAGGGTGCAGGGTCTGAGGGCTTATGGCTCATACCCTAAACCCTAAACCCTGAACCCTGAACCCTGAACCCTGAACCTAAACCCTAAACCCTAAACCCTTAAGCCCTTAAGCCCTTAAACCCTGAACCCTAAACCCTAAACCCTAAACCCTAAACCCTAAACCCTTAACCCTTAACCCTTAACCCTTAACCCTTAACCCTAAACCCTAAACCCTAAACCCTAAACCCTAAACCCCAACCCCAAACCCCCAAGCCCCGAGCCAAGCTGGAGGCAGCTCATCAAGGACAAGATCCCCCAGGGCCTCATGTTCTTCAGCAACCTGCAGGCTTGGGGTTTGGGGTTTAGGGTTTAGGGTTTTGGGTTTAGGGTTTAGGGTTTAGGGTTTAGGGTGTAGGGTGTAGGGTTTAGGGTTTTAGGGTTTAAGGGTTTAGGGTTTAGGGGTTTTAGGGTTTAAGGGTTTAAGGGTTTAAGGGTTTAGGGTTTAAGGGTTTAGGGTTTAAGGGTTTAAGGGTTTAAGGGTTTAGGGTTTAGGGTTTAGGGTTTAAGGGTTTTAGGGTTTAAGGGTTTTAGCGTTTAAGGGTTTAAGGGTTTAAGGGTTTAAGGGTTTAAGGGCTTAAGGGTTTAGGGTTTAGGGTTTAAGGGTTTAAGGGTTTAAGGGTTTAGGGTGTTCTTCAGCAACCTGCAGGCTGCGCGTCAAAGGTTTATAGGGCTTTGGGTTGAGGGTTTAAGGGTTAAGGGTTTAAGGGTTAAGGGTTTAGGGTTTCGGGTAGGTTTTGTTAATGGCTTGATAGGTTTTGGGGGGTCTAGGGATGCTGTTGGTTTGAGGGCTCGTGGGTTGATATGGTTCAGAGGGGATTCAGGGCTTAAGGTTTAAGTAGGGGCTTCGGGTTTAGAGGATTCAGGACGGCGCTTTCCGCCGCAAATAAAATACCAGGCAACCCTAAGCCCCCCTGCTAGAATGGCCTGCAATCCGGCGCGAACGTGGGCTGCAAGCTTTCTTTTATCAAGGAACTAAAGGAGGGAGGGACCCTTGTAAGGGACCTTACGGGATATTTGGGGGTTATTTCGGAGCTACTTAGTTAAACAGGGACCATACGGTCCACATAGGGGTTATTTTGGGGAATAAGATTAAGGTCCCTCCTAGTACCCCTTAATGCAAGCTTTCTTCTCAAAGCATGAACTGGTTTCGAGCTTATGCCATGCTGCCAGAGGTCTTGAAAGTCCGCAAGAACCTCTTGCTGGGGGCCCAAAGTGACCAGAGTTTGGGGGACAAGAAGGCTTGAGGGCTTTGGGGGGGGCTTATAGGTCAAGATCATGGGGCCTAGATGCTGCACTTTCCTGCCTCCAACCCCCCTGGGACGAGTTCTGGCAAGGGGTTCTTGAGTTGTTTCTGTCGCTGACATCGTTCGGGCCATTCGGACTGTGCCGGGGGGGGGGTGTGGGGCGAGGTTGCCGCGAAGGCCGCCTAGGTTTTTGGCTGTAGAGTCTTTTAAGATTGTCAAGGGCGAAAGGATTTTACGGGGTCAAAGGGCTTACACGGCTTGCGTGAAGAAAGAGTTTATAGGGTTTACAGGGCTTCTGGGATTTCTCGGGTTTTAAAGGGTGGTCCTTGCGGGTCCCCTACACAATTCGAAACTAAGGACCCAGAAGGGACCCTAATTCAGAGAACTACAGGCTTCCTACTTGCCCTAAACCCTAAACCCTAACCCCTAAACCCCTAAACCCCTGAACCCTGAACCCTGAACCCTGAATCCCAAGGACGAAGTTCAAAGCGCGGCTGCCATCGCTGAAGGAGTCTGGACACCCGTGATCTTAGGGTTTAGGGTTTAAAGTTTAGTGTTTAGGGTGGCACAAAGGGCTTTAAGGGGTTCGGGTGCAGGGTTTGGGCTAGAACCGTTGGCATTTCTAAATGTGAGTTGGGGTTTCCATTTCTTCAACGAGGACTTCCACTATTAAAAAAGTACTAGAAGTGAGGCCCGAATGGAGAACAAATGCTTGTGGAAGCGAATCTCAGGAGGGCCACGGGGCTGAGAGTTTAGAAGTTTTTTTTGTTTTTATTTGTGTACTGCAGTTCTCTAAATTAGGGTCCCTTTCGGGGTACCCTTTTCTGCAGCGCCCTTATAAACCAAAAGGACCCAAGAGCGACCCTAATTTTGAGAGCTGCCCATAATTATAAGGCGGGTTACTGTGCTATGTCGACTAGGTAGCGTCAGTCTGCATAAGTGAGGTTTCGGGGATTTCGATGACGTGCGTGCCCGCCACGCTAAACCCTGTAACACGAAACCCCAGAGACCCAACAAACCCCAAACACTATGATCGCTAAACTCTGAGCCTAAGAGCGAAGCCCTAGAACCTGAAGAACCTGAACCCAAAGTCATTTACCAGCTATAGGGTTTTATTGTGTATGGTTTAGGGTTTTATTGGGTGCAAACCCAAAGTAGGGCATTGTTTGTGGACTTAGGCCCGTAGGTGTTGTTTGTGTACTTAGAAGGGCCAGGGCATAGCCCGAAAGCCACGAGACAGCCAGCTTTACAAGATCTCAAACACACAAGAGAGGGGGTTTCGGGTTTAGGGTTTTGGGTTTCGGGTTTAGGGTTTAGGGTTTCGGGTTTAGGGTTTAGGGTTAAGGGTTTAGGGTTTAGGGTTTAGGGTTGTTCCTAGGGTGCTAGACATGTGGCCGCCGACGCATCCCACCCTGTCCCAGAAGCCCCGCGAGAGAGACCCCAGCACCGGCGCGATTCCAAGGTTGGACCTGAGCCACAACAAGCTACAGGCCGGTGGGTTTAGGGTTTAGGGTTTAGGGTTTAGGGTTTAGGGTTTAGGGTTTAGGGTTTAGGGTTTAGGGTTGGGGTCCAGGGTTTCAACCGTAAGAGCCCTAAGCCCTGAGCCCTAGGCCCTAAACCCTTAACCCTAAGCGGCATCGTCTGGTTACAGGGTTGAACTTTCCACCAGCACATGGATAGACCCCCGCCGAAGGCGGAAATGTGCCGCCCCCCCCCCCCCCCCCCCCCCAATTTTGGGAATGGTTTCCCAGTCACGCCTCTAGTCTATATTTAAAAAAACGGCGTTGATAGGGTTGATCATGGTGGTTATGCCATCCAGGAACAGCCGGCGGCTTGAGAAGCTCCTGGTAACAAAACTCCAACTACAAACACCAAACCCCCACCCCTAAATCCTTTTTGGACATGCGCTTCGGGAGCCCGGATTCCGATTCGATCATTTATAGGGTTTCCCTGTAAACCCTAAACTCTAGAAGCCCTAAAGATTTTTATGGGTAGTTCTCTAAATGAAGGTCCCGTAGAAAGGGTCCTTCTTGAAGGAATCCGTACTACGTATAGTTTTGAGAACGACCCATACTATAGGGGTCGGAATAACTACTACAGTAATTGTGCTCCCTTAGGGTCCCTTTGTAGTTACACTATAAAATTCCCCAGAACCCTATTCTAACTATTCAGGCCACTATAGCTAAACCCTAAACCTTAAACTCTAAACTCTAAACCTAAACCCTAAACCCTATAAACCCGAAAAACCCTAAACCCAAAACCCTAAACACTAGCTGATCACCAAGCGCTTGGTTGAAGGCCCTTCCGCCGACGTTCCTCCTCCCGAAGTTGGAGGCCACTTTCGAGCCTCTTCTAGTCTTGGGGACGAGACCTTCGCGGTTTGCGGTTTAGGGTTTAGGGCTTAGGGTTTAGGGTTTAGGGTTTAGGATTTAGGTCCATGTACCCTGACAGGGATTACAGGGACATGGGGTTTAGGCTTTTGGGCTCAGTCGGTGTCAGAGGAAAAAGGCCCTTCTTCTAGGGTTGACCATACGGACTCTCGAGTCCTTTTTGTGAAAAAGCATAGGGTTTAGGGTTTAGGGTTTAGGGTTTAGGGTTTAGGGTTTAGGGTTTAGGGTTTAGGGTTCAGGGTTGCCGTTTGCGAAACCCTAAACTCTTCTTGGCGAAGCTGGTGAGAGTGAAGTGGCAGAGAATAAAAGTAGCGGTTCAAGGGTTCGGTTGGATCCTTACCCACAGAATCCAAAGCCTAAACCCTAAACCCTAAACCCTAAACCCTAAACCCTAAACCCTAAACCCTAAACCCTAAACCTATTTTGTTGTAAGCCACTTAGACAGTCTGATCCCGATGCCTCGCACACAACGGGCGTCCGGCTCTGGAGGAGCTTTGACATCGTCGTGATGTCCCTGCACCTGGACAACATGACATACCCGTGGAACCTTTCACGATTAAGATCAAACCCACGATTCTATGACTACTGAGACTACTGAGATTGCATGACGAGTGAACTGCGCGCGAGGAGCCTTTATGGGCATGGGGACAGATAGCTTCAAGATCTGACCCAATCTTGCTCTACTATAGCACGGGGAACTCTGAATCGACGTGGGAAAACCCCAAAACCATTTCACAAGTTTATGAATACTCAAACCCAACAAGGAACAAAAATGATCATTTTCAAACAGTGCCCTGCCCTGAGGAGAGGGGAGCAACGGACATTTCCAGTTGAGTGTGCGCGCACTAGGGAGACTTGGGGAACAAGAGTCGGCTATTCCTGCAGGATGTGCATCAGCAACCGCAACATGTGGGTGAGAGTGCAACACTTGCTGGAAAGCACCGCCATCCGTTTTTGGACACATACTTGGGTAGGTTGACGGCGCAGTCAGACATTCCGGCATGGCTCAATTCAACAAGCTGAGCCAGAGTGACGGGACCTCTTGTTTTCTGCATTTCTGCGTGGGTCGAAAGGCGCCAGATCAAGCGACCTTTCGGCTCAGCGTGGTTTAGCCGAATGCGACGGGAGGCACAACAAACTGTAAAGCCATGATCCTATAAAGCCCCAGAAGACCCTAAGCCCGGGATTTCATCCCCAACAAAACAGCCTAAGTCCTACCTTAGAACCCTAAACCCTAAACCCTAAACCCTAAACCCTAAACCCTAAACCGCGAGTCCCACTTAAGTCATCTGCCGGAGTCCACAAGGTGCTCGTGCTCAGCCATAACGAGATCTCCGGGTCCTTCAATGACCTTAGAAAATGTGAGGCTGGCTCCGGCGCATCCTTGCTTAGGGTTTAGGGGTTTAGGGGTTTAGGGGTTTAGGGGTTTAGGGGTTTAGGGGTTTAGGGGTTTAGGGGTTTAGGGTTTAGGGGTTTAGGGGTTTAGGGGGTTAGGGGTTTGGAAGTTTGGGGGTTTAGGGGTTTAGTGGTGTAGTGGTTTAGGTTCGGGGTTTAGGGGACCCATGACATAGGGGCCTTCACAATCCGAAGAGGGTTTTGGGGGTTAGTATAGCATAATTATACAAGGACCATAAGGGAATACCAGTAGCAATTCTTCCGACCCCTATCGTGGTATTATTCAGGGACCTAGCTTCGGGTTTAGTTAGGATTATGTTGACTCGAAGCACGCCTGTATGTCATGCAATCTGCTAGTCTGCCTGCAAGAGTACATATGTACTTATAGGCCGTTTTTGCTGAATGAGGAAGTGTCTCAATCTTTGGTCTGGGAGTGTTAAGGGCCGCTGCTGGAATGCCACTCAACTCATGACTCCTCAACCCTCGATCCTAGACATGAGCCCCTGCAGATCTCTGGGCAGACTTGCCCCTGCTTTCCCACCTAGTTCAGATGGGTGTTGCAAGGCCCATTGTCGGAAGATCCTTGCTGCAAAAATGCACACTTCCTGAAACCACTGACTTGATCAACTTGACACAACCCTATAATCCTTATAGACCCAAAAACGACCGAAACCCTAAAACCCGAAACCCGAAACCCAGAAGCGCTGAGAGCGCGCCGTGGTCCTTGCCAGGTGCTGAAGCGCTTGGATCTGTCCTTCAACCGGCCCCCCTGGCGCGGCTTTACGCAAAGTATAGGCCCTGAAGGAAGGGGGGGGAGGAGCTGGCAAGGTTTTGGGAACACCCAGGTTCTCGCCAAGTATGACAGGGATGACATGTCGGACCCTCGGCAGCCCTTTGCAAAAACCTAGGGAGCTTTTTGAGGTCCCGGTTTTGAAGAGTTTCAGCATTGAGCCGACATTCCTCCTAGAAGCTAGAAGCCCCAAACCCCCCCCCCCCCCCCCCCCCCCCCCCCCAAAAAAAAAAAAAAAAGAAGGAAAAACAAGTATGCAAATTTTCTTCCTTATAATGGCAATATCGGGATTCTCAGCTTTCATGTTTTTGGGGGTTTTCAAGCAAGTAGTAGATTCGCACCTAGCCTCCCTGACCCTATACCCTAACCCCTCAACCTCAAACCCTCAAACCCTAAACCCTAAACCCTAAACCCCAAACCCCAAACCCCAAACCCTAAACCCTAAACCCTAAACTTCAACTCCTGAGACGACCACTTCGCCAGGTTCGACTTCAATGCCTCCCGCTTGAAAGGGGAGTTGCAGGCCTCACTCCTCAGACTTATTCAGACTGAGGATTCCGGGTTTAGGGTTTGGGGGTTTAGGGGTTAGGGGTTTAGGGTTTAGGGGTTTAGGGGTTTGGGGTTTGGGGTTTAGGGGTTTGGGGTTTAGGGGTTTAGGGTTTATAGGGTGTAGGGGTTTAGGGTTTAGGGGTTTTAGGGTTTAGGGTTTAGGGTCTCACCCCTGTATGACCCAGCCCCTCCCAGTGTGACTCTGGGTTTTTCGTCTATAGGACATCTGGCGGGGGCGCAAATTGGGCGCAAATCGGGCTCCCAGGGTTTAGGGTTTTAATTGGGTTAGTGTGTAGCAAAGGGCTTCACGAGGACTGTGTTTAAGGCCCAACCTCAGTCTTGCGCGGTGGGGCTCTCTGGGCTTAGAGGGGATATTCACTACTATTTGCTCAAGAACGCCCCCAAAAACACAAATCAATAATCCCCTTACTACCTTATAGGGAAGATTCATTGAATATATATATATATATATATTTTTTTTTTTTTTTTTTTTGGGGGGGGGGGAGCGGGGTTCTTTAAGCAAACAATAGTTCAGGTTCGAAGATGTTCTCTTTAATGTCGCCTTCGGGCTCGCCACGCGGGAGTTGAGAACCTGGGCTTCGGGTTTAAAGGGTTTAAAACGTTTAGAGGGTGTAGAGGGTTGAAAGGGTTTAGAGGGTTTAGAGGGTTTAAAGGGTTTAGGGAAGTTATGGCGTTTCTAGGGTTTCTAGGGTTTCTAGGGTTTCTAGGGTTTCTAGGGTTTCTAGGGTTTCTAGGGCTTCGGGCTTAAGGTGTAGAGGGCTCAAGGTTTATGGTTTCAGGAGATTCCGCCGCCACATCCCCATCTCGCCCTGGCAAAAACACCAAACCCTACTCTGAAGCATGCGATGTTACGTTCCCCAAACCCTAAACCCTAAACCCTCTTGTACCAACAGTCCTTAGCAGGGATTCTAGGACGCCCCCTTATTATTATCATCCCTATCAAGGGCTGTTAATTAGCGTAAGGGGGAACATCCCAACCTGAAACCCTAAACCACGACAAAAAAAGCCTGAAACCCCCCTAAACCTGAACCCGAAACCCTAAACCCTAAACCCTAAACCCTAAACCCTAAACCCTAAACCCTAAACTCCTGCAGTTCGTGGTGCACCTGTCCGGCTTGATACTCAAGCTCAAGGACCGGCTTTCTGTCTTGCATCTCCGGGGTTTAGGGTTTAGGGTTTAGGGTTTAGGGTTTGGGGTTTAGGGTTTGGGGTTTAGGGTTTATAGGGTTTAGGGTTTAGGGTTTGGGGTTAAGGGTGTAGGGTTTAGGGTTTAGGGTTTGGGGTTTAGGGTTTAGGGTTTGGGGTTTAGGGTTTAGGGTTTAGGGTTTAGTAGCGAAATTGTACATGGGTAGTTCTCCTCTCCACGTTTTGTCTTGCAAAGGAGATCCAAAAAGGGCCCCGAATTTGGAGAACCACCCGAATGACTTCCTTGGAGCCTTTTGGCGCTGTACCCCTATGTTTTTTTTGCCATATCTTCCCTGATGCCGCGGCACAATCGTGATTTTCGTAGTCCACTGACTGAAGAACCCGGAACTCTTGGGGCCGCGTGACCGTTGGAAGCCTTCTGGATTTTGGGGGTGCCATGATAGGCATTCCGCCGCCGAAGGCTCGACTTCAAGCAATAGAAGGCGCCGCACAAATTGCCGTTGTGCAGGCGATCCCCCGTATCAGGCGATGACAACACCTGATTCACTAAGGTTTAAGGTTTAGGGTTTAGGGTTTAGGGGTTAGGGGTTAGGGTTTAATGTTTTAACTTGTACACTTAGGGAGTTCCTCTGCTGTGACAGGACCACCTGAAACAAGACGTCGCATGTAGAGTAATGCAGGGGCCTAGCCATTCTCACCACCCTTCTTATGCTTTTTCCAGACACTACCCCAAAATGACCCTTTCTAGCTGAAAGGGCTCCCACAAAAGCCGTTCGTTGCAGAAGTACCTCCGAAGCCACATGGAATTTTACGAAAATGGGGGGGGGGGGGGTACCTCATTGGGGATTCCTTATTCTAAGGGAATCCTACTTTTTGGGGTGGTTTATATTAGGGCTCGCCTATTGTCGAAAACCCCCACGTGACCACAGCCAGAAACCAGGAATCTGAACCGAATCTGCATGAATTCGGCCTATCTCCTTGCTGAGCCCCTATGTCAACAGTCCTCTGAGCCAAGTAGGCCCTTGGTGTATTTTGAATTTTCCCTCATTGGGTCTTAGAGGACGAGATTTCGGGATATTTTGCAGAGGCTTTTGAGGGCCATCCCTCACGCCTAGGGTCAAACAAACCGGAGGACAACCCATTCTCGGCCACCTTTCCCACGCGACTTTTCCTGCATCGAGCAGAGCTAGGGGCCTGTAGGCTTTTTTCCCCGAAAGCCTAAACCTTAAGCCCTAAACACGGGCTTGTTACGCCCGGCAATTCCTTTAAAGAGGGCTTAGGGTTTAGGGTTTCTGGCTTTAGGGGGTTTGAATTTGGGGACAAGGCCTATAAGGCCTAGCAGTCCGTCCGGGAAGCACGCTTGAATCAGCTTCTTCGACTTAATTCTGTGCTTCGGGTTTGGGACAGTTTGTATAAACTTGTGAGTTTTCTATAAAGGTTTCTTAAGCGCTTCCAACCCGCTCCTTACGAAGCGGTCGTGAGCGAGAAAGCAGACATGAGGGCAGGAAACGTGATGGGCAACACCGCCCATGTCTTCGAATGAACTCTCAGCAGAGAATTGGCTACAAGCTGGGCACGACATGATGCCGTTCTAGGTTGAGGTTCCCTTAAACCAAAAAGGGTACCCTTTTTCCTAGGTTACTCCTGGGTCTAGGGAGTTCTTCTACCCATGATGCCTCAGCAGGAGTGGAGAAATCTTGCATGGACGCTCCTTTAAGAGCTCCTACGGCCATGACTGCTTGTTCTTCAACTGCTGTGATCAACCCTGAACCCCCTAGACCCTCAACCCCCAAGCCCCAAACCCCAAACCCTAAACCCTAAACCCTTTCTGAGGTACCAGGTGCTGACACTCCAAGAGCTTCCAATGCCTCTTGGCAAAAGAAGAATACTCCTCAGTGTTTAGGGTTAGGGTTTAGAATTATTGTGAGTTCTTCATATCGGGGTGGAGGCTATGCGCATAAAGGGAGAACCCTTGTAGATCTGCATCCCGATGGGTACATGTACACATATACATATATATATATATACGGACAATGAAGATATGTATGTGCATCTATGTGTTGTCCATGCTTATGAACTATGAACTTGGTTTGTCCGGGTTGTATGCCTGGACTACCGGAGACCGGCTTTGTTCTCAACCTTCGTTAGGTCTGCGGGTTTTAGGCTTTAGGGTTTGTGTTTGAGTAGGTGAGTGCTTCATGAGATTGCGCTCGGAATTCAGGGGCCATCGCGTCCGATCGGGGGCCGAGGGGGAGGGTTGAAGACACAAGGGTCTTGGAGAGAGCATGAAAGCTCTAGACCATTTCAAGTGCACAACGACATTCATTGCTGCTTTTTTATGTCAACGCTTCTTTTGACAGTCGTGAGTACCAACGGCCTTTCAATCGGTTGTTCTGCTTATTATGTTCCCTTCAGGAGAGGTGTTTGGACACAAATGCGAAATGCTCCCGTCAGCCAGGTCAGACACAAAAACGTCCAGACAATCCCGGACAATGCAGTACCTTCCTAAACCCTAAACCCAAACCCCGGGGAAGCAACTATTGAGTGAGTTTGGGAGATCCGGAGATGTATGCGAAAAGCTAGCATACATATCTACACATATAATTATACACAAAGCCATTGATCTGCGACCAATGAACAGTTGGTTGTGTAAGCGGTTTGGGGTTTGGGGGGGGGGGGGGGTTAGGCTTTAAGTTGCTTGCGTCCTGTCTACATTCGCAGACAGCTTTGGATGTTGTTGCACAGACGGTTCACAGAAATGGTCAGGGGAGTTGTTGATATGATTATGTATGTATGTATGTATGTATGTATGTATGTATGTATGTATGTATGTATGTATGTATGTATGTATGTATGTATATAGGTGTGGATATATATATATATAGACATATTTGCATAACTTAAATACATATGTTTGTGCTGTATAAGCGCCTAAAGATGCGAGAAATCTGTAATCTATCAAAATGGGAGATGCATATCTTTAGATATACACACATATATATATATATGTATCTACATATTTATCTATTTATTTATGTTTATACATAAAGTGGTTTATGGCTATTTCCCCATACTCAGCATGCTTCGATCCAGAGGCTCCGGAAGCTGGACGATATCTCGGACATGAGCTCTGCAAGACAGGCGCGCTTGGCCCCATCGGGGCCAATTTCCAAACCCTAAAAACCCTAAGAACCCTAAGAACCCTAAACCCCAACCCTAAGCCCTCAAGAATCCCAAACCCTAAGTCCTAAAAAACATCCCAAACCCTAAACCCCAACCTAAGCCCTAAAAAATTCCAAACCCTAAACCCGCAAACCCCAGACCCTAAAGCCTAAACCCTAAACATGAGCCCTGCAAGGCAGGCGCAGCCTGCCCCATTAAGCAGGGAAGACGCCATGGCAGGGTTGACAGCTTCATTGCTGGGGCGGAACACGCACAAGGGTTGGTCCCCACATTCTTGTGACCCTGGCTTAGTGCCGAAACTCCTCAACCCGAACTTAAACCGTAAACCCTGAACCCTAAACCCTAAACCCACAATTTGTCATGGCTTGGAGCTGAAAGCTTCACTTCAACTGCCGGAACCAGGCTGCCCTTGCATAACCCTGTCACACCACAAACAGCGGCCGCCAGAAACCTCAACTAACGGCCTTAAGACTCGTCCTTCACCTTGCTTCGGGTTGAGGGTCGAGGGTTTAGCCCCGAGTCTCTGCCAGCAAACCGTCGATCTTTCTGTGGAAGCCGGCGTGGTCGTCATTCAATGTCCGTTCCCCCTCGAATTCCAGCTTCTATCTCTACACCCTTGTCTCAAACCAGATCAACCTCAAACCTATATCCGAACAACGTGCAGGCTGCCTACAAGGTGACCTTGAAGCTTGGAGAATTTTGGAAACCTTTTCAGTTCCTTGTAGTGCTGAGTGTTGCGAGATAGCACCGACGTCTTGCGTGTACTTCTCATGACATGGGAGCTTCTCCTCCTCGTTGGGTCCTTCTCTGGGGACCCTACATGAGAGAACAAAGGGACATCCCCTTTCAGGCTCCAAAGCCCTAGCTGCTGAGCTCTAATGCCTAAACCACGAACGCTAGATACCCTGAACCCTTGGAATCCTTTTTTTGGCTTTTGGGGTGAGGATTTTTAGGGAATGTCATTCTTCTTATTCTGTTTTGGGTTGGGGGGGGGGGGGATTCTGAAGCAAACAGTAGTGGCTGTTAGGGATTTAGGGTCTACACACCCTGTCAGCCCTGTCACGCAAGGAACCTGAAGAAACTGGATGAGTTCGCATTTCGGAACCAGGAAAGCAAGGCCCATCTGATTTCCAGGGTTGACTGTAGGGCATGTAGGATTTAGGGTTTTTGTGTTTTTGTGGCTTTGGGTTGAGTTTTCCAGGGCTGGGATTTCGGACCTAGGGTTCAGGGTTTTAGGGTTTAGGGTTTAGGGTTTAGGGTTTAGGGTTCTGAGAGCCCTGGAGAACCGTGCAGCCATGACTGCCCTCCCGACAGGCTGACTTCGAATTCGTCAGATAGAGGGTCCCTAAACCCTTAGCCGTTGAAGCCCGACATCCCAAGATTCTACACGCAAAGCCCTGAAACCCTACTAAACTCAGAAATCCCTCAACCCGAAAAGCCTAAACCCAGTCACCCAAAGCCCGAATAGCCTCAATCCTTCAACTCTAGAAGCCTCAGCCCTGAAGCCCCAAAACCCCAAACCCTAAACCCTAAACCCTTCTAAACCCGATGCTGAAATGATCAGCTTGTGCAGCCGTGAGCAGCAGCGAACGAACACTCAGCTGCCTAGAAGCCTGGTTTACGGTTGAGGGTTAAACCCTCAACACTTGAACCCTAAAAAAGCCCAAGTCGCAAACTTCGTAAACCCGAACCTAAGCCAATAGGCCCTAAAGCCCTCAACCCAAAGCTCAAAACCCTAAACCCCTCCTTCGCAGGAGCTTTTGTCCATGATTTGTTATCGTCAACCTTTCGTAGGCATTGCACACAATTCCGTGGGCATTTCTATCTCTTTAGGGTTTAGGGCGTACTGGGGGCCACTGGGGGCTGGTCTTTAGGGTGCAGGGTCTATCTTTCTGATGGTTGGGCGCGTGAGTATTTCTCCATTGCTTGACAAGCTGCTTGAATACTTTGAGATGCTGAACCTCAAAACCATACAAGCTCTAATCCCCAAACCCGCGAGCCTTCCCGAAATCTGGGAAGCTCGGCAACACGGCAGGTCTCAGAAACCCTCATCAAGAACTCACTGGCCGGCGGCCGACAAGCTTTCTTGCAAGGGTTTGGGGGGGTTTAGGGTTTAGGGTTTAGGGTTTAGGGTTTAGGGTTTAGGGTTCACCTAGAACCCCAAGAGCCCTTTCGTGTTTAGGGGGCTTAGGGTTGGGTCTTAGGGCTTATAGGGTTTAGGGGTTTTGGGGGTTTAGGGGTTTAGGGGTTAAGGGGTTTAGGGGTTTAGGGGTTGAGGGGTTGAGGGGTTTAGGGGTTGAGGGGTTAAGGGTTTAGGGGTTTAGGGGTTGAGGGGTTTAGGGGTTTAGGGGTTGAGGGGTTGAGGGGTTGAGGGGTTGAGGGGTTGAGGGTTTGGGGGGCTGGGGGCCTTTCAGCCAGGTCAAGTAGCCCTTCTCGTCGCAACCGGTCGAGACGGCACTCGGAACCCTAAACCCTCCATTTTGACCAAGCTGTAGATAGAACTACTTGTTTATAGCCCGAAGCCCGAAACCTTAAACCCTAAACCCAACTCTCAAAGCATCTACCGACATCCCTGAGCTCTTGCCTAGGCCACTGCTGCTGCCGGGACCCCAGGCTAGGTGGTCGCCCCCCCCCCCCCCCCCCCCCGCTCTAGCTCCCAGGTTCAGGGTTCGGGGTTGAGGATCTAGGGTGTAGGATTTCAGGCTTGCTTTCGCTTTCGATTTCCCAGACCGGCCCATCTTCGACTACCCGCACCCGAATGTCTCGTGAGGGTCGCGCTGCAGGCAGAATCAGGCGCAGTGCAGGCAGTGTGGGCTGGATCCCCGAACGACTTCGGGGCTGGGTAGATAACCTTTAACCTTTTTGGTTATCTATGATCCTACTACAGAAAAAGGTTAAAATTTTTGGGGCTAGGGTATTCAGCCTCTAAGACTTAGTTACCCAAGGTTTTCCGAGCTGCCAACAATAAGAACGTGTTTGCGGAGATTTGCGGCTTCATTGCTTGGGCCTCAGCTACAAGAGAGGCTTCTAAGCACAAAGACGGATGTGTTCAGGATTTGTTGCCTTATTCAGAGGAGTACCTTTTAGGGTATTGGGCTTAGGGTTTAGGATTTGTAGGGTTTAGGGGCTTGGTGCGCACTTCAGTCCAAGTCTACCGCCTCACTTCCTTGACTCGGTTGTGGGGCAGTCTAGGGCTCGAGGGCTACAGGTACTTACCCTCTATTTCCAGGACCCAAGTAGAGTGTCGCGCTGGTCATCTCACAACATAAGTCCCTTGAAGTATAGGGTTGGTAAGGGTGGCCCCTCCTCCTAGCTACGCTTCCTAGGTAGGATCAGGGGGACCCTTAAAAGGGAACCCTTCTCAACCCTCTTCCGGCTGTCCTAAACAGGGACCTTATTGAGAGGGTCTATATCCCCAAGGGTCCCCCTAATCCTATCCCCTTACTTCAAGTGTCTGTCCGACTCCGAACCCTAATGAAAGCCTGCGCCTTTTGGCCCAGAACTGCTGCCATTCCCACCGGCACCCTTACCACTCACCCACACACAGACACACCTACATCTAAACACCAGGCCGAAATCCTAAACCCTAAGCCACACCCTACACCCTATGAGCCCTAAATCCTAAACTTTAGCAACCCTAAGTTCAAGCCCCCAAACCCTAAACCCTAAACCCTAAACCCTAAACCCTAAGCCCTAGCAAAACCCTAAACTCAGGCCAAACCCGAAACCCCAGGTCCGAGCTCTGCAAGATCCGGACTCTGTGCAGATCGCCATCGCCGGCCTCACAAGGTCCGGGGGTTTGGGGTTTCCCCCCCCCTTCTTTACCCCGAATGTTGAATACTCAACATATTGTTCTAGTGTACGGGCGTTGGTGTACGGGGCGTCTTTATTGTGGGGGGGCGGGGGGTAAATATTTGGGGGTGGGGATTAGCATCTCGCCTTCTTAATCAGACCTCATGAACCTCTCAGGCCCTGAACCATATACTGTTGTTCTGGAACTCACACTAAGCTAGAAGAACAAGGATGCCATGTAATCTGCTACATCACCCCTATTCTCCGTGGTAAATGGTAAGTCAACCCTAAGGCCCGCAAACCCCTTAACCCCAAAACCGAAAGCCCTAAACCCTAAACCCCAAACCCTAAACCCCAAACCCCAAACCCTAAACCCTAAACCCTAAACCCTAAACCCCAAGCCCTAAACCCTCAGAGCCCAGGATGAAAGTCTTAAAGCCCTCGTGGCAGGCTCACGCACACCATCTCGCAGTGTTTGCCGGAAGACATGGTGCTCCTCCCAGGGTTTAGGGTTTAGGGTTCAGGGTTTAGGGTTTGGGGTTGAAGGTTTGGGGTTGAAGGTTGAGGGTTTAGGGTTGGGAAGAGAGAGATTTCTTCTGGACGTTACGAAAAGGTTTTCAGGGTGCAGGCGGAATGTGACATCAGCACCATTGCTGAAGCCTCAAGCACTGAACCCCTAAACCCGAAATTTAAAACCCTGAAGCCCTGAAACCCTAGACGCTACAGTTTCACTAAAGGTCTCAAAGGAACAAGTGGAAGCTCTCTCCATCTCTCTCTGCCCAGGCGAACCTTCAGGAAGAGCTGCACCAGGCCGGCTGTGCAGCCAGAATGCCGTCAGCTTGTGAGAAGACGTCTTTCTTGGCCGACTCGGATGCCTCTAAACCCTACAAGCCCTACTGCAACATGGAGCCTTTAGGGTTTAGGGTTTAGGGTTTGGGGTTTAGGGTTTAGGGTTCAGGGTTTTGGAGTCCAGGGTGTCAGTGGTGTGTTTCGACGTGTAGGAGATTTAGCGTTGCTGGCCTCTTTGCCGAAGTTCGTCAACAGAGAACCCGCCCCAAATGCGGACAAGCCTGCTTCTGCTTCAGAAGTTGGTCATAGAGAAGTCCCTAAACCCTAATTAAACCCTAACCCTAAACCCTAAACCCTAAACCGAATTCACACAGCCCATCCTGTCTGTGCGGGAGCATGTGTTGGCACGGGCGCAGCAAAGTTCTATGCTGACCCCTCCGTGCAGCGCGTGCGCGTGCGTACAGTTGCAGCAGGGACGTGTCACGTAAATACACCGTTCAGTGGTAAGGCTAAGAAATCTGCTTCCGATACTGCTCATGAACCACATCGAGAACATGTGCTGAACCGCCCAAAAGTTACTCCTCGGTTGTCTCCAGATGGAGGTCTGCCAACAAGCCTTACTGCATGGGGCACAACTGCAAACATCTGAAGGCATGCTGATTCAGTTGGGTTTTTTGGCGTGTTTGCCCTGGGAAAAGCGCCGAACTTCCAAAACCGCAGCTGTGGAAAGTGCTCTTGGATTCATTGTTGTGGTTTAGGGTTTAGGGTTTAGGGTTTAGGGTTTAGGGTTTAGGGTTTCGGGTTTCGGGTTTCGGGTTTAGGGTTTAGGGTTTCGGGTTCGCAAGAAGCGCGGAAACCCATGAAGGGGTGCACCGGAGCTCCCTTCGTGGGAGATTCTTCGGAATCTCAACCACCACCCGGCACCTGCAATCCTTCAAGCTTGCGAGGGGGAAGGCTCCTAATCCCTGAAACCCTAAACCCTAAACCCTAAACCTTAAACCCTAAATCGCATGCAGGGGAGCATCAAGCCTCCGGAGAAGATCCAAACACTCATCGGTCTCTGCCCCGGAGGGTTTAGGGTTTAGGCTTTAGGATTTAGGGTTTAGGGTTTAGGTTTTAGGGTTTAAGGTTTAGGTTTTAGGGTTTAGGGTTTAGGTTTTAGGGTTTAGGGTTTAGGGTTTAGGGTTTAGGGTTTAGGGCCTTGGCGGTCCCTTTTTGGGGACGAAATGGACCCCAAAAGGATTCTAGCCCACAATTCTACCCTTATCGCAAGAAACTAGGCTCACGGGTGCCTTTGGTCCTTACAGAACTAGGTAGGCCTCGGGATATGTTACACTTTCCTTTATTGGGTTTCAGAGGACCATGCTTGGGGGAAAAATCAGAGGGTTTTTTAAGGGCCATCCCAGGCTCTCATTCGCAAGGTCGTGTCACCCTAAACCCTAAACCCTAAACCCTAAACCCTAAACCCTAAACCCTAAACCCTAAACCCTAAACCCTAAACCCCTAGCAGAACATCGCCCCATGGGATGAGACTTAAGGATAAAGTGCCGCAGGGCATCTTCCAGTGCCGCCGAAGGCCACATCTAGGACCCTCAAGCTACCCGAAGCCCTCAAAATCCTACATAAACCTTGTAGAGACATGATATATGTAAGTTTAGGGCTTAGGGTTGTAGGAAAGGCGCTACTATTTGCACCATGTTCCTTTGGAAAGAGGCCAAGAGAATACCTTGAAAGACACCCATCCCAAAGTCCAATCCCGAATCTCCTGAACACCCTTAAGCCCGAAGCGCGCTCGATTGAGGTGACTTCGAAGTCCTCGCGGGCCGAGTTGCTGGGCCCAACCAGAAGGCGCTATTCTCACCATCTTCAAGAAGGGGGCTGTTAACGGTTTTGGGTCTATGCGGTTAAATAGGGATGACAGGGTTGATGTTTGTAGGGCTTAGTTAGGGCTTTACAGGGCTTACTATCGAGTTTCGGGATTTGGGGAGTTGTAGGGCTTAGGCTTTTTTAGCAAGGGAGGGCTTATGGAATTCATGGGGTTCTCTCAGGGTGTTGCGGGGCTGTCATGCCCCATCCCAAGGCAGCATCAGGATTTCGAATTTGTCCTAGATGAAGGGAGGGGTCTCCACGTTGTGTAGGCTCCTTTCGGTTTTTGAGCTGACCAGCATGGGCTATTAGGCCTTCAAAATCCCCTAACCAACCCTACAAAGGGCCTTTTTCAGGGGTTGTAGGGTCTAATAGCCCATGTAGGTAGGCTTTGACATAGTATGCCCATTATAAGGTAGAACCGGCCCTATATGGAGATTCTATGAGGCTGTGACTTGCTTGACGTCCTTTTGACCGGGCTCTTGGCTGCGGACCCCCAGCCCTCCAGTGTAGCCCTAAACCCGAAACCTCGGCTTGCCGAGATGTGTTGTTTGGGGTTTAGGGTTTAGGGTTTAGGGTTTAGTAGGGTTTAGCAGGGTTTAGTAGGGGTTAGTAGGGTTTAGTAGGGTTTAGTAGGGTTTAGGGTTTAGGGCTTAGCATGACAAGTCGAGTCTCAGATGCATTCGCCGTGGAGGGGGTTTCGGGTCAGCCAACTCAACCCAACAGCTACTTGGTACCCTGCACTAAGCGACTGAATGGTTGTTCAAATGCCTTTGTGCCCAAATCTTTTATTTGACCCGACATTTTGGTAGCTTATTGAAGTATCATGCTTACGGGCGTTAGGGTTTAAGGTTTCATCAATTCTACCCCAGTGCAGCTTGTTGGGTATCGCCAGATCCTCTTGCTTCGGGCCGTTGCCAAGCTCTCTGCCGCTCCGTGGCAGATATGTCCAGACAATGCTTGTAGTGACAGACCTGCATTGAAGGCTTAGGGTTTGTAGGGTTCCGGTGTGCCGCATTCCTTTGCTTAGGGAGCCTTAGGGAGTAGTGGGGAGTAGTAGGGAGCCTTAGGTTACATACCACCCTTGAACAACCCCCCCCCCCTAAGAACCCTATAAAATAGAAACTCCCACCCCCCCAAATCCACCCCAGCCCAGGTTAAATTCAGGAAGTCCTAAACCCTCAACAAGCTAGACCCACAGCCATGGGTTTAGGGTTTAGGGTTTAGGGTTTAGGGTTTAATGAGCTTTTTTGAAAAGACCGGAGCTTCTTCGAGGTCGTGGACGTGGAGGGGCTCGGCGTCGAGTGCATGAAGCTTTTGAGGCCCCGGAAGTCTCATTCCGGGTTTAGGGTTTAGGGTTTAGGGTTTGGGGTTTAGGGTTTAGGGTTTAGGGTTAGGGTTTAGGGCTTAGGGCTTAGGGCTTAGGGCTTAGGGCTCAGGGCTTAGGGCTCAGGGCTTAGGGCTTCGGGCTGAGGGCTTAGGGGTTCGGGTTTAGGGTTTAGGGTTTAGGGTTTAGGGTTTAGGGTTTAGGGTTTAGGGTTTAGGGTTTAGGGTTTAGGGTTTAGGATAAACCTGGGTTTTGGAGTACTCCTTTAAGTCTTTCTTTTGTTGCGGGTTCTGATTATAGCTGCTCATACCTACAAAGTATATAGAAACCCTCTACCCGACAGCCCAGGATGCCCGAACATTTCCCCATCAGCCCAACGATATACGAACCCTAGAATGCCTCCAGACCATCTAGGGTTTAGGGTTTAGGGTTTAGGGTTTAGGATTTAGGATTTAGGGTTTAGGGTTTAGGGTTTAGGGTTTAAGCCTGAAAACCCGGAAGGCTAATCCCTGAACCTTAAAGCCCTAAACCCTCAACCCCAAACCCTAAACGTGCAAACCCTAAGCCCTAAACTCCATACCCTTTCAAACCTAAGCCCTATAAACCCCAAGAGCTGCCCTAAACCCTTTGAACCCTTTGAACCCTTTGACCCCCAACACCTCTACACCTTAAATCCCTAAGCCCTATAATCCTTAAAACCCGCAACCTAAACCCTAGACCCTAGACCCTAAACCCTAAACCCTAAACCCTAAACCCTAAACCCTAAACCCTAAACCCTACAAAGTGCAGCTTGCGGTTCTTGAAGGAAACTGGCTCAGCTCAATCCAGAGCTGCAAGAGAAGGTCGTCGACATGCTCCAGGTCGGTTTAGGGTTTAGGGTTTAGGGTTTAGGGTTTAGGGTTTAGGGTTTAGGGTTTAGGGTTTAGGGTTTAGGGGGTGTGGTTTAGGGCCTAGGGCCTAGGCTTTAGGGTTTAGGGTTTATAGGGATTAGGGCTTAGGGCCTAGGGCTTAGGGCTTAGGGCTTAGGGTTTCGGGTTTAGGGGTTGGAGGCTCTTTGAGGGCTAGGAGACTATGCGCTGTGGAAGTCTGCGTTTGGTTTGCGTACGCCCGAAATTGTAGAGTACCCTAAGCCCACGGTTTAGGGTTTAGGGTTTAGGGTTTAGGGTGTCGGTTTGGGGCCAAAAGTAACAAATTCGCGGCTCCGAGAAACTGTTCCATGAGACTTTGGGCGTCCCAGGGTTGGGAGAAACCCGAAACCCTAAACCCTAAACCCTAAACCCTAAAACCTAAACTTTCTAGGATACTGAGCTCTTGAGGCTTGAGGGTGAGGGCCTCTGCTTCCAGGGCTAATAGACAACACTTCAGTGTCTCCCTGAACCTTTAACCCCAAATGCTGACCAACCTTAAACCCTAAACCCTAATTGTGTCTGCTCTTGCGATCACTGGACTTGCGCCCCGCAGTTCCCCTGAGCTTCGTCTCTCAAGCACTGGAATAAGCCAGACCCTAAAACCTGAACCCTGAGCCTTAAGCCCTAAACCCTAAACCCTAAACCCTAAACCCCCTAAGCCCTAAACCCTACCCTAGTTCTCAACCCTTGGAGAGCTCGCCAGGAGATGATCATACACCCTCTGAAGCACTACTACCAAGAGAAGACAAAGGACAGCGAAGAGTGCCGGGCTTGGAGGGTTTAGGTTTAGGGTTTAGGGTTTAGGGTTTAGGGTTTGGGGTTTAGGGTTTGGGGTTTAGGGTGTAGGGTTTAGGGTTTGGGGTTCCCTAAACCCTACTTCGCGGCCCAGTGGTACCCTTACCCTTTTTGTTGAGTTATATTATGGGTTCCCTTCTGAAGTAACCAACCCCAAAACGGGTGCCCTTACTGCTGCATGGTTACTGGGCTACCCAGAAGCAGCAGGGTTTTGGGTTCAGGGGTTCCACGTATGCATGACAACCTCGTACCCAGGAGTCCACACAAACAAAAGAAACCCTAAACCCTAAACCCTAAACCCTAAACCCTAAACCCTAAACCCTAAACCCTAAACCCTAAACCCTAAACCCTAAACCCTAAACCCTAAACCCTAAACCCTAAACCCTAAACCCGTAAACCCTAAACCCTAAACCCTAAACCCTAAACCCTAAACCCTAAACCCTAAACCTAAACCCTAAACCCACCCTATACACCCTAAACCCTAAACATTCGGGCACCCACCAGGGAGGGCCCCAGAGGCGCGGGAGCCTCGCCTGAACAGTGACCATACGTGAGCTGAGCCGGCTGAGGGTGTTAGGGGCCTAGGGTAGCTTAGGGCAGCTTAGGGTTTCGGATTTAGGGTTTAGGGTTTAGGGTTTGGGGTTTGGGGCTTAGGGTTTAGGGTTTAGGGTAGCTAGGGATTCCACCTTCACGTTTTAACACTTGAGCCTTACTCTCTCAGGCCCCTGTACTGGCCCCAAGTCCCCAATCCACATGCCGCTGGGCGCCGCTAGGCCTTCTTCACTTGAGGTTTCAAGCATTTGCGCCGCCCGCAGATTTAGGAGAAGCCCTCTTCAAGTAGCCCGTCACCCTAAACCCTTGAATCCCTGAAATCCTAAGCCCCAAGTCCCAAAGCCTGAATCCTAAACACCTAAACCCCTCAACCCTAAACCCTTTAATCCCTAAACCCCTAAACCCCGCAACCCTAAACCCTAAACCCTAAACCCTAAACCCCTAAACCCCTAAACCCCTAAACCCGAAACCCAAAATCCCAAAACCCCAAAGAACTCCCCCGAAGGGGGCACCTGGGGAGGGGAGATCCTTCAAAGCACACCTAAGCCCGAAACCCTAAACCCTAAACCCTAAACCCTAAACCCTAAACCCTAAACCCTAAACCCTAAACCCTAAACCCTAAACCCTACCTGGACCCTCTGTGTACGCGAAAAAATGGCCACAAGCCAAACTTACACCAAAAACAGCCAAGATTCTCAAAAACGAGCATTTTTGACCAAAACAGCCATGACAAACAAAAACAGCCTTTTTCCTATTGAGGGCACGCGCGCCCACATGCAAAGCAAGACAATGCTTCAGGGTTTCTTCTTCGTAGCGCATGTCGACCAAAGGTTTGCTTCTGATGCCATGACAATCGGAAGCTGCAGGTCAGGGTTCTCGGCTGTTTCAGCGAGACAAGAAACGAATTCCGGCAAATCCCACCTTTTTCCGGCTAATTCCGCCTTTTTTCCGGCTAATTCCGCCTTTTTTCCGGCCATTTCCGCCTTTTCCTTCAGGCTTTCATGGCTTGGCTTCACCGCTTGCGTGTTTTTTGAGTTTGCAAATTCAGGGTTTCTGCTTGTGGCTTCAGGCTTTCGTTGCTTCAACAAGCAAGAATCCGCAGAACACGTAGCAAGCAAACGTCCTCGAGTTGAACACCGTCACAAATTTCAAAATCGCCTTTTTTTGGGCTGCCTAGCCAAATTCCAAATTCCGCCCCACGGGCTGTTTTTGGGTCCATGTCTTGAAAAAGGCTGTTTTCATGGAAAGGCTGTTTTTTCACGTAATTTGAAGGCTCCAGGTAAACCCTAAACCCTAAACCCTAAACCCTGGGAGGGGAGATCCTTCAAAGCTCGCCTTGGAAGCACTGAGGCGGCAGGGATCCTTCCTGCGCACCCCGGCGGCAAGGGTTTAGGGTTTAGGGTTTAGGGTTTAGGGCTTAGGGCTTAGGGTTTAGGGTAGTGTTTAGGTTTTAAGGGTGTAAGGGGTTTAGGGTGTAGGGTTCAGGGTTTAGGGTTTAGTGTTTAGGCTTTAAGGGTGTAAGGGGTTTAGGGTTTAGGGTTCAGGGTTTAGGGTTTAGGGTTTAAGGGTGTAAGGGTGTAAGGGGTTTAGGGTTTAGGGTTTAGTGTTTAGGGTTTAGGGTTTAGGGTTTAGTGCGGGGTAAAGGCATCCCTGTAAACTGACCATTCTGATGTCCTGAAACCCTAAGCCCGAAACCCTAAACCGTAAACCGGGCGCAAGAAGTCCTCTGGCAGTCCTAAACCCTAAACCCTAAACCCTAAACCCTAAACCCTAAACCCTAAACCCTAAACCCTAAACCCTAAACCCTAAACCCTAAACCCTAAACCCTAAATAAACCCTAAACCCTAAGCCCTAAACCCTAAACCCTAAACCCTAAACCCTAAAGCCTAAAGCCTAAACCCTAAACCCTAAACCCTAAACCCTAAACCCTAAACCCTAAACCCGAAACCCTAAACCCTAAACCCTAAACCCTAAACCCTAAACCCTAAACCCTAAACCCTAAACCCTAAACCCTAAACCCTAAAACCCTAAACCCTAAACCCTAAACCCTAAACCGTAAACCCTAAACCGTAAACCCTAAACCCTAAACCCTAAACCCTAAACCCTAAACCCTAAACCCTAAACCCTAAACCGAGCCGTTGGAGGCATCCTGGCCCACTTCGACAGCCCACAGATGGGTGAGGCCTGGGGCCCACGAAGGGAAGGTTGGGTTTAGGGTTTAGGGTTTAGGGTTTGGGGTTTCGGGTTTCGGGTTAGGTTTTAGGATTTGGGGTTCCAGGGTTATGGGATTCCAGGGTTAGGGCTGAGTTGTTAAGGCTGAGGGCTTCAATTCGGGGTGTCAGGCGCAGGCCCGGACATGGAGTTGCAATACAGCTACTAGGACCAGGAGTAGGCCCTTTTTCCCTTTTTTTTGAGGGTTGGGGTTCCCTTATAATCCCCTTACAACCAAAAAGGGTACCCTTTTTATTCCTAGGTTACTCCGGGTCTAGGCTATAGCCAACCAACCTTACGTCTCAACATGTTTTCACTTTCGAATGGCTGGCATGGTCTGAACCCTCAGCCCTAAACCCTAAAAACCGTAAAGCCAAAAAAACGCCCTAAACCGTAAACCCTAAACCCCAAACCCCAAACCATATGCAGCTGTTCTCCTGAACAGCTGCTTGACAACGACCTCAAACCTCAAATCCCAAACGCATCGGCGAGGCGCTGCAGCCCATCACAAGGGAGTTGTTGGAAATGTGGCCGGCCAAGAGGGTTTAGGGTTTAGGTTTTCGGGCTTAGGGTTTAGGATTTGGGGGCCTGTTTCCCTGGGCAAGGCTTAGTGAGGTCAATACGAGTAAGGTTTGGGGTTCGGGGTTTAGGGCTTAAGGGCTGTTTGTGCTTATGGTTATGTACTCTGGTAAGGGCACTAAGGATTTAGGGTTTGGGGTTTAGGGTTTAGGGTTCAGGGTTTAGGGTTTAATTAGGGTTCAGGGTTTAGGGTTTAGGGTTCAGGGTTTAGGGGTCTTATTTCGGGCTTAAGCTTAGGGTGCTGTAATTTTGACGCTACGCGACCCGCCTCGGCCCGGCCCAGCGCATCCGCGTGAGCATGGTGATTCCGCAGCGCCCAAGTCGCTGGACCCCAAGCAATAAGGGTTGGGTTGAGGGTTGAGGGTTGAGGGTTCCGGGTTTATGGTTTATGGTTTATGGTTTGGGGTTTGGGGTTGAGGGTTAGTTTAGGGCTCAAGGTTCACGCTTTGGGGTTGAGGGTTTTTTTGGGTTTAGGGTTCGGCTTGGAGTGATCGTAGGGTTGAGCCAGGCCCCTTAAGGTTTAAGGCGACTCTTCGGCAGGGTGGGGGGGAGGGGGAGGTGGGGTGGGGGGGGGGTGGGTGGTGGGGGGGGGGGGGGAGGGGAGGGGGGGTGGGGGGGGGGGGGGGGGGTGGGGGGGGGGGGAGGGGTGGGGGGGGGGGTGGGGGGGAATAACGGCGGGGGGCCCTGCTGGGAGGGGGGGGGGGGGGGAGGGGGTGGGGGGGGGGAGGGGGTGTTTTGAGTCAAAACGGGGGCGCCCTGCTGGGATGGGCTGCAACTGCCTCTGGTCCTGGCGAGATCCGCTTGCGGACCCTCCTCTCCTAGGGGGGGTACCCATTGGAGAATACAAAACGTATCCCAGTTTACAGTTGGCCGTGCACTGACACGAACCTGACGGAAATGACTTGTAGTGCTGTATATTGCCATATGATATGAACATTTGGTACCCCTCTTCCAAAAGTCTGTGATTAAGGGTCCAGGTAAATCCGAAGCCCTAAACCCTAAACACCGAACACCCGAAGCCCTAGACCCCTACCCATTAAACCCAAACACAAAAAGCCTAAACCCTAAGCCCTAAACCCTAAACCCTAAACCCTAGTTCCTAAACCCCAGCCTATGCAAGTACAGCCGGATTTTTGCCTCGGCAAGGTATTGCCGGCCGAGCAAGGAAGCAGCAACGCCGCGGGCTGCGGGCTGAGGTGGATTTTCACGCGGGAACCGCTAAACCCTAAACCCCAAACCCTAAACCCTAAACCCGACACCCTAAGCCCTAAGCCCTAAACCCTAAACCCTAAACCCTAAACCCCAAACCTTAACTAGGCAGGCCCCCAAGGGTGGCATGCTTTCGGTTTTCCCTTCTTGCGTTTAAGGGCCCCTGTAGTGAAGAAAACGAAGCCCTAAACCCTAAACCCTAAATCCTGAACCCTAAACCCTAAACCCTAAACCTTCCTCAAGTCCTAGGTAGGATAAGCGGAGGGGCCCTTGAAAGGGAACCCTTCCGGACCCTCTTCTGGCCTCTTCAACAGGGACCTTCTTCAGGGGGTCTATTTCCCCAAGGGTCCCCCCTAACCCTATCACCTATCAAATGATGAAGAGCTGTGGAGTTCTGGCTGTTCCTCAGGATCGGATGCTTCTAGTTGGGCATCAAGATTTTGGGGCCCAAACGAAGTCAAAAGTTGGAGTCGTAGACCCTAAGCTACCATAATCCCTAGCGAATGCTACAATCCCTTTAAGAGCATATGGGCCACAATCCTTTTAGGGGCATGTCGTCCCCTACGGTAGGAAAAGTTGTGCTTGCAATGCCTTCAGTTGCTTCAAGGGATTCAGACTCGTACCCCTAAGGTTGTACCCCTAAAGGTTCCCTCTAATGGACTCCTACTCTGGCCCTTGTATTCGCTGAGGGATCATGAAAAAGCGACCCCCAAGACCCAAGGGTATAACCCCCTAAACCCTAAACCCTAAACCCTAAACCCTAGACCCCCTCTGCCTTAAGGGTCCAAGGTAGAACCCCTAAATTCAGATAAGGTGACCATGCACGGCGGGACTGCAGAGGTCGTATACTCGAAAGAGGCCAGCCTTCGCTCAATAACGGGCTTAGGGTTTAGGGTTTAGGGTTTAGGGTTTAGGGTTTAGGGTTTAGGGTTTAGGGTTTAGGGTTTAGGGTTTAGGGCCACAACATCCGGCAGGAAACCAGCGGCCCCCCAGGTGACATGATGTCATCAGCTCTTTATCCCTCAACTCATGATGTCATCGGCTCTTTATCCTTCAGTTCTAAACCCTAAACCCTAAACCCTAAACCCTAAACCCCAGAATAATACAGCAGCAGCATCACCAAAAGTGATCATCATTGTGTGAATTTTCAATCCAAGAACTCAGAGTAGACCCTTATTCCCCCTGTTTATCCGGCAATTATGCGGGTCACCCAGGCTCATGAAACAAGGAAGCGCCTTGTTCCCCTTTCTTCAGAGTTTTGGGCTTCCTTCTAAGCCCCTGCAAAGCATGAAATGAAGGGTACCCTTGTTGTTCCGAGGTTATTCTTGTTCCTAGGTGACTCTTGGGTCTAGTAGCCCTAAACCCTAAACCCTAACCCTAAACCCTAAACTGCCCTAAACCCTATAAACCCTATAAACCGTACACCCTAAACCCTAAACCCCAAACGAATCGAACTGCAAAGGATACAGAAACGCGCAGATGGAGTCATGCTCGCACGGGCGCCATGCAAAAGTTGGTTCGGAGACGCCAACTTGTGCTCACAAGCCACCCTCGAGTTCCAAGGTTTGGGGTTTAGGCTTAGGGTCTAGGGTTTTATACCCCTAAACCCCTAAACCCCTAAACCCCTAAACCCCTAAACCCCTAAACCCCTAAACCCCTAAACCCCTAAACCCCTAAACCCCTAAACCCCTAAACCCCTAAACCCCTAAACCCCTACACCCCTAAACCCCTAAACCCCTAAACCCCTAAACCCCTACACCCTAAACCCTAAACCCTAAACCCTAAACCCTAAACCCTAAACCCTAAACCCTAAACCCTAAACCCCTAAACCCTAAACCCTAAACCCTAAACCCTAAACCCTAAACCCTAAACCCTAAACCCTAAACCCTAAACCCTAAACCCCCCTAAACCCCTAAACCCCAAACCCCTAAACCCCTAAACCCCTAAACCCTAAACCCTAAACCCCTAAACCCCCGAAACCCCTAAACCCCTAAACCCCTAAACCCTAAACCCTAAACCCTAAACCCTAACCCCTAAACCCTAAACCCTAAACCCTAAACCCTAAACCCTAAACCCTAAACCCCCGTCCTGGCGCCAGGATCTTGAAGCGCGAGCCATCGTGCAACTCATGGAGCGCTGGTCTGCCTTCGAGCCGAACTTGAGGCTCAAGGACGTCTAGGGTTTAGGGTTTAGGGTTTAGCAGGGTTTAGGGTTGAGGGTCTCGGGGTCTGATCTTGTTTCGGGCTTCGAGGTTTTAAGGTTTAGGTTTTAGGGTGTCGGGTTTAGGGTTTGGGGTTTGGCTCAGAGATGTTTGCCAAGCCCTGTGGGTTTATAGGGAGGGTGTATGGGGTTAGGGTTTGGTTTAGGGTCTGTTTGGTTTAGGGTCTGTAGGTTTTATGCGGGGTTTATAAGGATTATGGGCTTTATTGGGTGTTTAGGGTTTGTAGGGTGTGCAGGGCTTGTAGGGTTGATCGGGTTTGTAGGGTGGGTAGGGATTCTAGAGTTCATTTGGGGCTCTAGGGTTCTTAGGTTTTTAGTAGGGCTTATACGGTTTATAGGTTTACGGTGTCCTAAACCCCAAGCCCTAGATGGCACCTTCAACGGGGCAGGGCTGCGTTCCAGGGGCTCAAAAGTAGGTCCCTTGTGCAGGTTTGTGGACCCCAAAGTAGATTTGTATACCGAGCTCGTGAAGTTATACTTGGTAGTCGCACGGGTTGCTTTGCCTTGTGTAGACTGTGTCAGCTCTTGTCAGCGGTAGGCCACTCCGGGTTTATTGCAAAAGACATGGAATTTGAACATATTGTAATACTTATCGCGAATTAGCCGAAGAGGGTGGGGCGGCGGAGGGAGGGCGACACAACCTCCCAACGTCCCCAAGCCCAGACCTAAACCCCAGCTTTATTCCCAGCCTCACTGATCCTCCCTCGACCCGACTCCCTAAACCCGAAACTCCTCTTACGGCCTGAACTTCGTCAAAGATGGGGTACAAATCGAAGGTTTCGTTGAGGTTTTGGAATGGGGGGGGGGGGGGGGGGGGGGGGGGGGCATGTTCTTTGGAGGGGGTTTCACAGGGCTTTATGCCAGAAGTTCAACCAGAAGCCTTCAGGTTGGCGCTAAACAAGGTTTGGGAGTGGACGGCGGCTTAGGGTTTAGGGTTTAGGGTTTAGGGTTTAGGGTTTAGGGTTTAGGGTTTAGGGTTTAGGGTTTAGGGTTTAGGGTTTAGGGTTTAGGGTTTAGGGTTTAGGGTTTAGGGTTTAGGGTTTAGGGTTTAGGGTTTAGGGTTTGGGGCTTGGAGTCTAAATCCGACCAAATCCCTGCAAATATTCGAGCAAATGCACCAGGAGATGCCCGACTCAGGCAGCAGATTCGCCAGAGCGATTTCGGGTTCAGGGGTTTAGGGTTTAGGGTTTGGGCTTTAGGGTTTAGGGTTTCGGGTTCAGGGGTTTAGGGTTTAGGGTTTGGGGTTCAGGGTTTAGGGTTAGGGTTGGTAGAAATTGCAAAGAGGGTTCGTGTCCGGGGTTTGGGGCAAAAGTGTTGACCGTTCGGGGTGGGGGGGGGGGGGGGGGCGCACTAGTTCTTCGTGTGGATTTAGGGATATATATATATATATATATTATATTATAATATATGGCAGAGGGGAAGTGAATTATACAGCCCTAAACCCCTAAAACACCGTTTGCTTAGGAACCCCCCCAAAAATGCAAATAATCATCCCTGTTTTACCCTTATAAGAAAGAATATATATACATATATATATATATATATATATTATTTTTTTTTTTTTTGGGGGGGGGGGGGGCTCTTCAGCAATTCGTAGTAAATCCTTATAAGCCCTTAGACCCCAAAAGCCCAAACGCGAAGCCCCGATGAATTGAACAGGCTTCACGAACATCACCGCGAAGTTGTCCTCGATCCTTGCCAGGTATTTGGCAAACTCGAAACGCTGAACCTTAAACCCCTAAAAACCCTAACCCTAAACCCTAAACCCTAAACCCTAAACCCTAAACCCCAAACCCCAAACCCTAAACCCTAAACCCTAAACCCTAAACCCTAAACCCTAAACCCTAAACCCAAACCCTAAACCCTAAACCCTCGCATAGAAGACAGCAGCCAAAGATCGGAACCCAGAAACTCACAAACCTGAAGCCCTAAGCCCCGGACCCCAAACCCCTAAACCCTAACCCTGAACCCTAAACCTCTAAACTCCTAATCCCTAGTCTTCCCAGGATTTCCCGGACGACTTTGTCATCTTCATAGATTTTTAGGTGTAGGGTTTAGGGTGTAGGGTTTAGGGCTGGTTTAGGGTTTAGGGTTTGGGGTTCAGGGTTTAGGGTGTACGGTTTATAGGGTTTATGGGGTTGAGGGTTTAGGGTGTATAGGAAATGGGGTCCATGTACCCTGGCTGGGATTCTGACGAAACGATCCCAATTATAGGGCTCATCTGTCTGCCTCCCACAAAGATGAGCTTCTTTTTGCTTGGGGTCGAGTTTTTAGGCACTGGAACAGGTCTCAATCCGTACACTCACTCTCTGATCTCTCTCTCTCTCTCTTTCCCCGTGGTGCGGTTGAGGGTTTAGGGTTTAGGGTCTCTCCCTCTCTCTCTCTTTCTGTCTCTCCCTCTCCCTCCCTCCCGCCTTTCTGCTCGGAGTTTGCGTTTGGCACTTGTGCCATGGATTGTCCGTCTGCCCTAAACCTTCAACCAAAGCTCAAGCTGACTCCGTAGAAGCCCGGATATTCAGCACAGCCCAGGATCCTGGACGTCGAAGCGGCCTTGCTCTTGGTCCACCCCCATCGTCTCAATTGGTAGCTGCGGAAGCATGACGAACTGTCAACAGCCTTAAGGCTTTAAGCAGTTGCCGTTGCACATGTGGGTAGTTCTCTAAAATTAAGGCCCCTTTTTGAAGTCCCCTAATTATATCATATGGCACCCTTTTACAAAGAAGGACCCCAAGAAGGGACTAGTTTAGAGAACCATGGGGCTGGCTGTCTTCCTTTTCTTAGGTATCTCATTTTCATCATCATATTCAACCGTGCATTTAGGCCTAAGCCTTAAAACCCTCTAAGCCCTAGAAACCCACGACCCAAACAGGAACTACCGTACATGTAGCCCTAGACCATAAGTTCCATAAAGCCTACAAACCCTATAAGCCCCATAAAGCCTCCACCCCCTATAAACCCTATCCATAGAAGCCCTAAACCCTAAACCGTAAACCCTAACCCCTAACCTCTAACCCCTAAAACCTAAACCCTAAGCCCTAAGCCCTAAACCCTAAACCCTAAACCTTAACCCTCGACCCTCAACCCTAAACCCTAAACCCTAAACCCTAAACAATTAGAGGTCTGTCGGCGTTCTGAGGCTCGGCCTGTTTGGGACCATGACCCAAAGGCCCACGCCGCACCCTTGGAGACCGTGATCTTTGCTTTTTTGGTTTAGGGTTTAGGGTTGTTTAGGGTTTAGGTTTTAGGGCCTGCAGAATGCCAAGGGCTGCCATGGAGCCAGATTCAACGGGTCAGCTGAAGTAACCCTAGACCCTACACCCAAACCCTAAACCCTGTCCCCGAAACCTTTCTGGCGATGGCTGGGCTCGGGCTTTTAGGGCCGCATGTTATGACTCTAGGGTTTAGGGTTTAGGGACTGATGGAGGCGAGGCCCTCATCTCCGATAGCTTGTGTACCACTCGGTAAGGGTTTGGGGGGTTTACCTGGTGCCCATGATAGAGTGTGCCCTTATGCAATGATTTAGGGTACCCCCCCCCCCCCGGGCCCCCCGGATTTTTGGGCCATGATTTAGGGGGCCGGCCAGTCAACAAGTCTCCTGGGTGCCTCTTGACACAAAACCCTAGAACCCTAGAGCCCTACTAAACCCTAGAACGCCGTAGCCCTTCAAGCTCCCTAAACTCCCCAAGCTCCCTCAACTCCACAACCCTAAACCCTAAACCCTAAACCCTAAAGTTCACAACCCCCCTCCCCCCACCCCCGCTTGACTGGCAGACTCCCCCCCCGAGGCCCTGACGATGGCACACCTGGGTTTGGTCTGGTGGCCCAGCCTGGATCGCCTCGGGTTCGGGTAGTTGAGCGCTTCATGGGCTAAACTAAACCCTAAACCCCTACACCCTAAATCCTAAACCCCTAACCCCTAAACCCTAAACCCCAAACCCTAAACCCTAAACCCTAAACCCTAAACCCTAAGCCCTAAACCCTAAACCCTAAACCCTTCCATAGCCCCAACCCGCACCAGCGAGGCGTTGCAGCTGTGTCACGCCCTCAGCCCCCGGATCTCCTGAGGCGCTGAACCTCCTCACAAGCAAAGTGCCGCGAGTGGAGAAGGCAGGCTTGCTACCGCCCTTAGCCCTACCACTGTATACTTAAGAACCCCCCCCAAAAAGACAGAAGAGTATTCTTCCCTATAAGGGGACTAAGGGGATTGTTCTTTTTTATTTGTTTTTTGTTTTTTGTTTGGGGGGGTGGGGTTCTTAAGCAAATCAGAAGCTTCAAGGGATTCGGACTCGTACCCCTAAGGTTGCGCCCCTAAAGGTTCCCCTCAATGTACTTCTAAGATGGCCCTTAATATACCCTGGGGGATCCTTAAAAAGGGACCCCAACACCCAAGGGTATAACCCCCTAAACCCTAAACCCTAAACCCTAAACCCTAAACCCCAAACCCTAAACCCTAAACCCTAAACCCCCTCTGCCTTAAGGGTCCAAGGTAGCAACGCTAGATTGCTACCGCAGGGGGCCAAGCCATGAGCCCCCAAGTCCGAAGCCCTAAGCCGTCAAGAGGTTTCAGTGGGAGTAGGTTTGCTTAAAGCTTCTGCCTTTTGTCATGATTTAGGATTATCCCATTTTAATCCTGAATGCCCCTGTGTTAGGGTTCTGACGCGAGTAGGGCTTAGTGTATAGTCAGGGTTTAAGGCTTCCAGGGTCCGCTCTCCCTTGTCTCCCACTACAAGTAGTTCTATGGTCCCTTCCATTTGCTCCCTTACCTCCTTTCAAAGGGTTCTGAAGTACGGGCCCTTGCGTTCTACAGGGTATATGAGGGCTACGTAGGCCCATACTAAGGGACCATGTACTCCCAACTGCGTTTCGCGCAGGCGTTTCGCAACACCCACGGGAAATCGTCGATCCACCTACGATGCATGCAGAAGGTGCAGAGGGGGTGGGGGTCGTGGGTCTTACCCTAAACCCCAAACCCCAAACCCTAAACCCCAAACCCTAAACCCCAAAACCCTAAACCCGAACCCCTTAAACCCTGAAGCCTCAACCCTAAACCCTCTTTTGGATGAAGCAGGGGGGACCCAGCAGTCTTTGCCCAGTGCTGGCTCAGCTAGAGCTGGGAGCTGTGGGGTGCTCATGAGACTTCATTTTGCTTCTGGGGATGGGCAGTTCTCTAAACTATTGGTCCCTTTTTGGGTGCCCTAAGAGGGGCCGCCTTGTTCTAAGGACCCCAAAAGGGACCATAGTTAGAGAAGTGACCAGATAGTCTTGGCGCCTAGAAGGGACCTCACTAGTCACTTGGAACCCCGAAGCCCCAAAACCCTAAACCCTAAACCCTAAACCCTAAACCCTAAACCCTAAACCCTAAACCCTAAACTGCATCCAACCAGGTGGTGGTCATGTTCGGCCAAGCCAAGAAGGCCGAAGATCTCAGCGAGTTCTTGCGGTTGATAGCTGATCCCCGAAACCCTAAACCCTAAACCCTAAACCCCAAGCCCTAAGCCCTAAGCTCTAAGCCCTAAGCCCTAAGCTCTAAGCCCTGCAGCCTAGCTCCCCAAACCCTAGACCGTCCCTTGCGGTAAACCGGCTCCATGTTATCATCCGAACCCTCAAATGAAAGGGTTTAGGGTTTAGGGTTTAGGGTTTAGGGTTTAGGGTTTAGGGCTTAGGGCTTAGGGCTTAGGGCTTAGGGCTTAGGGCTTAGGGCTTAGGGTTGCTTTGAGAGGTGTATAGGGTTTCGGCTTTACTCCACACACATATGTGGGGTGTTTGTGGAAGTTCTGGGAGGCTGTTGATCCCCATCGATGCATGGGGACAATGTGGATGTCTGTCCCAAACGAACCCAATATTGAAACTAGGGTTTAGGGTTTAGGGTTTAGGGTTTAGGGTTTAGGGTTTAGGGTTTAGGGTTTAGGGTTCAGGCGCAGTTGCGTGTTGTATTGCCTAATAAAAGCAGGGCCTCCCTGTCATGATGTATGATCGGTTCTCTAGCTTCTGGTCCTTTCAGAAGACGGGCCAGCTTATACCAAGGACCCCCCAAGAGGGACCATACGATAGGTGTCGGAATAATCACTAACAGTATTCCCTTATGGTCCTTATATAATCAACCCTATTGTAATTATTAAGGCCCCTATTTTTTCTTATAGTTTTCCCTTATGGTCCCTATATAATTAACCCTATTGTAATTATTAAGGCCTCTAGGCCCCGATATTAGTCTTCAGAGACGTGACCATATCTCGACTCGGCGCCTGTAGACCTCTCATTCTGTGCACGCGGCGAGGCAGATCCAAACGCGAGGCCGTCTTGGCTTGGACTCCTTGTAAACCCTAAACCCTAAACCCTGAACCCTAAAGGCTAAACCCTAAACCCTAAACCCTAAACCCTAGTCGATGTATAATGCCGATAACGGCCGGCCTCACGAAGTATGATTCCCAAGTGCCCTAAAACCTAAAACCCGAAGAAAGCTCTGAACCCTAAACCCGAAAACCCTAAACCCTAAACCCTGAATTGCTTCCGATGAAATCTGCTAAAAGAGTTTTACCCGGGGGATCCGGGTTAAGGGTTGAGGTTCCCCCACGGCTTGCCAGAAAGCAGAGTCGGGGAGGTAGGGCGAGGGGGTTTAGGGTTTAGGGTTTAGGGTTTAGGGTTTAGGGTTTAGGGTTCAGGGCTCGGCTGTGCGAATTTTGCGGTGTTTAGGCTTCTCTCTGGGATGAGACTGACATTAAGATGTTGTTGTTTTATTCCAATACCCTAATCCCTAAACTACATCATTTGTTTCGCTTTTACTGTATCCAGTTTTGAGTCCGGGGGACTGTAGGAGTGTACTGTTGTTGCTGTCTTGTCTTGTTTGGCGTCTCTCGTGTTCCAGAAAAGAGAGCCAAGTAAGTACTAGCAAGAAACCGCAGATATCAGATTCAATTGTTGCTTATGTGTTTGTGAACGCCTGTAGTCACTGTCGTCCCGTATGCTGCGGCGCTAGCAAGCTCTGGGTTTTGCTATTCAGGGGGTGGTAACACAAGGCGAATGCATCAGCATTTTTAGCAGGTGACTCCAACAAGTAGCTTTCCACGACAAAGAAAGGGGTGGTTGCTTTCATACCCAAATACGACCTTGCTGGAGTTTCAGGTGTAGTGTTCTCACGACAGAGGTCATCTTTAAATGCTATCACGTCCTTCTACAACTATGATCTTGGCAAGGGCTGACGTTGCTTTGTTTAATCTCTTAGTAGCTGAGTGGGCTTTTTGGGATACTATAATCCCTGTAGAACTGAAAGTGTACACTTTTTTGGGGGCTTATGAACTCAGCAACTAAGATCTTATGTTACTAGCTTTGATCGAACACCCATACAAAACATATGTATACAAAGTGAACTGAAGTAAATTTGGCAACAGAAGTGAATTCAGGCAGGAGCCGATTGCAATTTGTAGTCCAAGGGTCCTGGACAATAGCAGGAGTCCAGATGGGTTTATGGAGGTCTTCGTAATGAAAATCTGCGTGGAAAAAGGACCACTGCATTCAAACAAGGACCGGAGGCCAATCGACATGAACGCAGCAACGCATCCACTTAGATTTTTGATGAAGCCCCATTATGGGGGGTTCGAGTTGAATTGGATTGCAACTAGAATGCCAGCATATTCATCGCCATCGTTATTGGTCTCAAAAGATTAACAACAACAGACAACAACTAGGTAACTGGGATCCTACGGTTGGTAGGATTCATATTGCCTGGAACTAAGATTCAAAGCTCTCCCTGACTTAACAAAATGACCAAGCGCATTCCCAAGAAATTTCTGTTGTGTTTCGCAATGACACTTTATCCCACATTCAGCTTGTGTCTACATGAAACTACAACACGCAACATAACGACACAACATAAACGTGAACACTTACAGATATGGTTTTGTATCACAGGTTTTGAACACACATACACACAGGGCATGTAAGGAAGCACAATATCAGCTGTCGGGCGCGTAAGTGTCCCAATAGCTGTCCTTCACGAAGTCTACTTGCTGCTCATCAGAAACTCCCGCAAACTACGTAAGAATGTCATATCCGTGTGGGAAATTAAGTTTCTCAAAGCAAAGGAATTTTATGCGCGAGGCGCTGTCCCAGTAGCTGTTGGTCCTTCCTTTACGTGGGAACTTGTTTCTATGTTTGTTTAGTCTTGTTGTTTGATTTTTTTGAGCAAAAAATGGCAGCAACAAAAATCCCACCGTGACACGAACAAGTACCAAGCACCAGAACAACGCACTCCCCACTGTCCTTCTTTTATGCTACAATGGTATATTGCGTTATCTGACGCCATTTCGAATTGTTGGACTCAGATGTTCGAGGTTCAGTCTGGCAAGGGCATCTGCAGAGCCCCCAAAGCTACCTTCTCTCCAGGTGCCCAGGAAATTCTGAGAGGGGTCTGCGAGTCAAGGAAGAGTGTCGATTTGGGAGCCCTGCCAACTGTGGGTTTTGATCTCCTGTCAGAGTTTTTAATTTTTTTTACCGCGTGGTATGTGCAAGCAGTATCCATGGTCGCAGTATGTCGCATGTCGCGCATTCCCTGCCCACGCTTGCAGTATCGAGCTGGACAAGATCACTTCGGATGGCGAGATCATGATTACGAAGCTGCAGGGGGGCCTACGAGAATGACCTTTCTGTCACAAATTTCAGCTCCCTGACGCTTCCTCAACCGCCCTTGGCTTCGGAATCCTAAGCTCTTGAGGCTCGTTTGAGTAGCCCTAAACCCTAAACCCTAAAACCTAACCCTAAACCCTAAACCCTAAACCCGAAACCCTAAACCCTAAACCCTAAACCCCACGGGTGCCGGGGGCCGAGCAGGAAAGCTCGTGATGCCATCAACTCCTCTGCTCCCAGGTTTGACGTCCTCGGAGCTTTTTTGGTGCAGCTCTTACGAAGAAGTTTAGGGGTTAGGGTTTGGGGTTTAGGGTTTCGGGTTTAGGGTTTAGGGTTTGAGGCCTAGGGTTTAGGGCTTAGGGTTTAGGGTTTGGGGTTTGGGGTTTAGGGTTTGGGGTCGCAGCAGGCTTCCCCCGCCCCCCCCCCCCCCCCCTTGCGTTGCATCGTGACCCCTGCTGCATGCAAGCCTGCAGCGCGTGCATGCCGAATGCCCGAGGAATTGTTTTGTAACTTTTGTTCATATAAGACCCAAAATGAAAATATCATGTGTTTATTGAAGTTCTCCAGGTGTTTAGGCCCACGTGTACTTAGAATTCTGGGCTTAGCACAATCAGCGCCTTAGTTTGCGCAGATCTGGCCTTGGTTCGCGAAACACTGCGGGCTCGCCATTTCAGAGCTTCAGGCCCTTCACGACGACAGCCACGTCTTCGAACAGGCTGCTTTGCTGCTTATGCCCTTAGCTTTGTCATAGTTGGTACCATTTTACATTCTTAAGGGTACTTAAACCCAATAAGGAGTATACATTTAAATTTTCAATATTAGCCCAACCATGAACTAGATGCCCTAGCTCATGAGTGCGTGCATAGTGAAGTAAGAGTTTTGTGGCCTCGGCCAGCATGGATATCTTTCCGGCCTTCTTCAGGAGAGTGCAGAGCTTGCTGCCCATGTCTGATTCCTGGCCCTTTCTGCTCTGTAGTGTTTATGGTTTAGGCGTCAAGGTATGGGTGCAGGGTTCAGCCATCCCAACCATGGGAGAGGGACACGCTGTCACCTGCTATAGCGCTTGCCTTGCTCTGAAACTTGTTGAGGTCACGAATCATGGGGGGGGGGGGTATTGCAGGGGAATCCTACTATTTGGGAGTCTCTATATTAAGGGGTCCCCTTTTTTCCTAAGCCCCCATATGCTGGCATTGAAGCTCAATGCCACCCTCAAGCCCTGAGCCCTGGACCCTAGACACCCGGAACCCCGAGCCCAAAACCCAAAGCTTTGTCATAGTTGGGCAACATTTTACATTTTTAAGGGTACTTTAACCCAATAAGGAATAAAGCAAATACAGTTTTTAATATTTTCAAGGGTGCTTAAACGCAATAAGGAATGAACCAAATACATGTTTTGATATTCTCCCAACCATGAACTAGAAAGTAAGGGCGTCAATGGGGATGACAGGACATCCTCGAGGGGCCCACGCTTCTTCCCAAGCTGATCACGGCCATCATCAAGGACCGGGCTTGGGGTTGAGGGTTTAGGGTTTTAGGGTTTTAGGGTTTAGGGTTTAGGGTTTAGGGTTCAGGGTTTACAGGGTTTAGGGTTTAGGGCCAGGGTTTAGGGTATTAGGGTTCTGGTTTGGGAACAGAAGTTAAGTTAAGTCACCAACACAGGGTTGCACAGTACCAGTATCTTGTTAAGGAACTTAAAGCTAGTCGAACATAACAGGGTTACATGTTTCAAAAGCATATGGATATCTCGCCTTGGTAATTTAACCTCAGTTCCAATACATCATCCATGCTCGAACATGCACACATACACACACGCGCACATGCAAGCGTACGAGGAAACAACCGAGCTCAGTGTTTTTGTTGCAGCTCGGTTGCCACTACATTGCTTGCGACATCTTGCTACTATAGGGGTCGGAACAATTGCCAGTAGCATTCCCTTATGGTCCCCTTGTAGTTGTACCAATAGTAACCCCCAAAGCCCTGTTCTAATGATTCAGGCCCCTCTAGTACAGCTGTGGCCGGAAGTGCGGCTGCTTGTCTGACCACTGCCTGCGCAAGGGCTGAACTGCAGGCTCTGCTGTCTCTCTGAGAGGTGCAATTGCTCTCATCAGTTCTCGAAATCCCTTAGGAAAGGCGTAAATTCGAGGCGAAAGCCACATGAAACACCGACGAGTCAGTTCATGCATTATCTCGCAAATCGAAATCCTGAACATCAAATGACTTTCCCGACTTCAAGTTGTCCAACCCGAAGCCCAGAATACTAGAAACCCTTTTATTGGTTCGAGACAGGGATCGATGGCAGGAGAGTCATCACGTAAGACGGTGAGTCACTTGCTAAACCCTAAACCCTAAACCCTAAACCCTAAACCCTAAACCCTAAACCCTAAACCCTAAACCCTAAACCCTGCTCAACAGGAGGAGCCCATCACGAAGCCCTTCCTGCTGGCTGGCGCGTTCGCGACCTGGGGGCTTGCCGCTGTTCGGAGGGTGAGTACATGGCAAGTTCTCTGAAAGCCGAGGCCCAAACTGTTGGCCCCCCTTTTCGGGTGCGGTCATGGCAAGAACTGCCTACCTACATGTTCGGAGCATCTAAACCCAAAACCCTAAGCCCTAAACCCTGAACCCTAAACCCTAAACTTATATACCCTAAACCCTAAACCCTAAACCCTAAACCCTAAACCCTAAACCCTAAACCCTAAACCCTAAACCCTAAACCCTAAACCCTAACCCTGCACATATAACCCCGAAACCCTGAAAAGCTGAAGGCTGCGGATGGCTTGTAGCATCCTCACCACCTATGCCGAGGTCAAGGCTCGACCCTGTCTCTCAGGGCTCATGAAACATGATGGGCCCTTGGAGGTTTTGGGGCGTATTTGGGGTTTAGGGTTCAAGGTTTAGGGTTTAGGGTTTAGGGGATAGGGTGTAGGGTTTAGGGTTTAGGGTTGAGGCAGTGGGCTCATGAGGGCTTTTCGGGGCTTTTCAGGGCTGATAAGGGCCTTTCGGCCTCAGGGCTGGTACACGTACCGTCGAGAATGGACCATATCTCACCTACGCAAGGCCAGTCTACTTAGCCCAGAAAGACCCTAAATCTTCAAAGAGAGCTCCGTGAGGAAAAATGCTAATATTATTCCTTATGGTCCCTGTACATACTTGTACTACAAAATCCCCCAAGACCCTATTCTAATTGTTAAGGCCCCTATAGTAGGGTTTAGGACCAAAGCCCAAAACCCAAAACCCTAAACCCTAAACCCTAAACCCTAGATCATTCTGTGAAGCTTCCAACCTTCAACAGCTGGGAACGCTCGAGGAGCACCATGCAGAAGCTGTGACTGCGCACATCATTTCTGCCGGAAGCTTGGAGTCTAGGGTTTAGGGTTTAGGGTTTAGGGTTTAGGGTTTAGGCTTAGGGTTTAGGGTGTAGGGTTTAAGTTTAGGGTTTAGGGTTTAGGGTGTAGGGTTTAGGGTTTAGGGTTTAGGGTTTAGGGTTTTTAGGGTTTAGGGTTTAGGTTTAGAAGGTGTGCTCAGGGTTTGGGTGCTCTTGTCAGATATCATTTAGGGTTGGGTCCCGAACCAACCCTAAACCCTACCAAGCCCTACACCCTGAACCCTACGAAACCCCAAGCCCTACACCCCATGGGAATTTTCAAAGTTCACCCAGCGGTTTCAGGTTTAGGGCTTACAGAGCTATGCTGTGTTTGATGTGTCTCTGTGTGTGTTGATGTTCAACATGTGGCTTCATCTGATCTTCATGAGCCAGTTCCCTACTCTATACCTTGGCCCAGACTCAACCCTAAAACGCTAAACCCGAAACCCGAAACTGAAACCCGAAACCCTAAACCCTAAACCCCAAACCCCAAACCCTAAACCCTAAACCCTAAACACACCCACCGCTACCCAAATGCTGAAACCAGCCGCGGCGCTGCGGCGGGTGTTTGAGGACTTTCGGATGTTTCTGGGCTTAGTAGGGCTTAGGGTTTAGGGTTTGGGGTTTAGAGTTTAGGGTTTAGGGTTGCTTGAGGGCGTTGAGGTTTCGGGTTTTCAGGGGGTCAACCGTGCTTTGACTTAGGAGTCCCCCCCCCCGACCTTGCTAAGGCGCGCCGCGGCTCATACTGATTTGGGGATTTCCGAAAATAGGGGGTACCCCTTATATACTCCAACATACTATATAATCCTTTAAACGGAATCCCAAAAAGAGTACCCCTATTTTCGGAAACCGCCATTTGGGAATGAGGGTTTAGGGGGTTTTGGGTAGGGCCACTGAAAGCACTTTCTTGGGGAGCTCCCTAAACCCCAAACCCCAAACCCTAAACCCTAAACCCTAAACCCTAAACCCTAAACCCTGAACCTAGGGGAACCAATTGAACGAAGCCCACTGCCCCGGCCTGGCACTTCAGGCTTTGTCTGAGATGCGACCCATGCCCTGCCCTGAGCCAGTGTATTTGGATGAGCCCTAAGAGGGTTTAGATTCCCCTGAACCCTAAACCCTAAACCCTAAACCCTAAACCCTAAACCCAAATATATCATCGGCCGCGGGCCTTCTTCACCAGGTCAAAAAAGTTTCGGGCCAGTCTCTGGGATGGGATCTGCACCCTTTAGCACTCTAACCCCGAGGCTCTAGGCTCTAAACCCTAAACCCTAAAAACTCTAAGCCCCAAAACCGGCTCTACACCCTAAACCCTCCTAGGCTCTAAGCCCTAAACCCTACAAAGCCTAATTCAGCACTTCAGTGACTTGTGGCGTTCACTGCGGGTTTAACGCCTCTGGGGCTTAAAGCCTTGCACCCAATTCGCCTGCGCCTTGTTTCCGCGCCTCTAACCCAAACCCCCAACCCTGTCTCTCAACCCTAAACCCTAAACCCTAAACCCTTAACCCTTAACCCTAAACCCTAAACCCTTGTTCCTGCCGGAACTTGGAAAGGGGCAAACGCTGAACCCGAACACTGGGAGCCCGAAGTGATTTGACAAACTCGGGATACGTTGTATTACATTACATTGCAGGGTTTAGGGTTTAGGGTTTAGGGTTTAGGGTTTAGGGTTTAGGGTTTAGGGTTTAGGGTTTAGGGTTTAGGGTTTAGGGTTTAGGGTTTAGGGTTTAGGGTATGGCAGACCTAGGTATACACACGTGCACTCATACACGCCCATACACACACATACATTACATCAAATTACATTGCAGGACATTTACAGATCTACATACACGCATACACACACACATACCTACATGCGTACATACATATGCATGAGCAATAGACATGTATATACATCTCCTGGTATGTATGTACTTAGTCTTTATAGACCCCGAAGTCGATTTGTTGGCACCTGCAGCTTGTTGTTTGGGCCTTAGGGCTGATAACACCTATTGCTTAAGACCCCCCAAAAAACACACACACACACACAAAAGCAGCAATCCCTATATTGCCCTTATAAGGAAGAATAATTCTCAATATTCTCCACATTCTCCTTACAAGGAAGACGTTTTATTTTTCGTATTTTTTGCAGGTTCTTAAGCCAATTGGTAGCATAGGGTTCAAAGCCTTTGCCGAAGCCACCCCCAGGATGCGGCTCCTCTCGATGAATGGTGCCTACTTCGAGAATTTGTGGAAGGCGCCCCCGCCCCTGTCGCCACGATGGCCACCCTAAACCCTAAACCCTAAACCCTAAACCCTAAACCCTAAACCCTAAACCCTAAACCCTAAACCCTAAACCCTAAACCGGCTTTTCCGCCCTTTCTTTGTGGGCTGCATAACGCGTATACACCGTATGGAGACCCAGCACGCCCTCTACATAAGCCCAAGAACCTCGGTTGGGCTCATGTGGTCTTCTTTCCCTCGAGGGGACTGGTTCAAAGCAACCCACATTCCCAAAAACCCGAATAGGGATTATAATAGTGTAGGGGATATGATCCTCCTCAACCCTAAACCCGATATGCTACAGAGTCTATGATCCCAATTCTTGTTTTGGGTTTGGGTTTAGAGAAGGGGAAAAAACCCAATTCAAGGGATTCGTTTGGTCCTCAAGATATGTAGCGTCGTGCTTATGCCTGAAGAAACACCTACTTTGCGCCCAGGTTCCAGGGCTTGGGTTGAGGATTTAGGGTTTAGGGTTTAGGGTTTAGGGTTTAGGGTTTAGGGTTTAGGGTTTAGGGTTTAGGGTCGACATCCCTCAGCTGGGAGTCAGGAGCTTCTTAAGCCTGCCCCATTGCAGCAAACCGGTGCCGAGGAACGCATAGAGTTCCCGCGCCTGAAACCACCCGCCCAAACCCTAAACCCTGAACTCTGAACCCTGAACCCTGACTTAACCTTAAAAACCCTATAAACCCTCCAGACTCTACAACAAAAGCTCTACAAGCCCCATAGACCCTACAAGCCCTACAAACCCAAAAGCCTTCAAACCCGAACTCATTGGCAAACCGCAAACTCCTGGACCCTCGACCCTCAACCTTACACCCCAAACCCCAAACCCCAAACCCCAAACCCCAAACCCCAAACCCCGAACCCCGAACCCCAAACCCCAAACCCCAAACCCCAAACCCCAAACCCTAAACCCTAAACCCTAAACCCTAAACCCTAAACCCTAAACCCTAAACCCGAACTCATGGGGCCCAAGCCCTGCTCTTGGCATCCTGGAGCCCCTTTGCAAGGCATGCGTGCGCCATCGGAGCTCGTTCGAGGCGCCCACGCTCTGACAGGTTTGGAGAGTTTTGGTTTAGGGTTTAGGGTTTAGGGTTTAGGGTTCAGGGTTTAGGGTTTAGGGTTTAGGGTTTAGGGTTTAGGGTTTAGGGTTTAGGGTTCAGGGTTCAGGGTTCAAGGGTTCAGGGTTTAGGGTGATACGTTTAGGGTTTAGGGGTACTGCAGCTGATGCTTTGACCTAGCACAGATTCAGGATTGCTTGCTGCATTTCCTGGAAGGGGCGGAGGGGAGGGGGAGATTGTCAAGTTCTGTCCCATGCAGTGTCCGAAAGCCCCGCCCAAAGATTCAGAAAAACAAATCATTAGGTTTCCTCGGGCTGTGGATACTTCTGATGCATGAAAGGATGAGTCGTTCCGCGCAGCTTGTCTGTTGAAAGGGGAGCCCCGGATGCTTTTGCACCCTTCTGGCTTCCCGTGCCCATGGCTCAGTCACCTGCAGGACCTGAAGCTTCCAAGGCTTGCGCCAAGGGCTTTCTTAAGGCCTCGGTGACCAACGATCTGCAAGCTCCTATCGAGGTGAAGCTGGAAGTTTCCATGGGCCACCCGGAGGTCTGGCAGGTCGTCTATCCCGGCCGCAGTCTGGAGGTCGAGGCGGTCGAGTTCGCCAAGGTGAGCGTCCGACTCAGAGAGGCTCTGGGCGTGGTGGGCCATGCGGAGCTCCGGGCAGTTCGTGAGGGATGCTGGTGGTGCTGTGGGCGTGGCGTCGGGCTTCAGGCTTCCCGGGATTTCGGGCCTTTTGGACGAGAGGCTTTAGAGAGGGATCGCTTGGAGCAGCAGGGAGCAGAGCGCGAGGCTGTGCGACGGAAGGTCAGAGACCAGCGTCGCGATGACATGACGCAGCAGGAGGCTTTCCACCGAATACAGGGCAAACGCATTAACTATTCGTTAACAGAGCTTTGCGTCCGTTTTGGGCTTACTGTGGCTTTGGCCATTGTCCTGGTGCTGCTGTGCGCTTCCATCCAGCCGGGTGATGGCCTGGCAGCCGGCTTGCTGAGTGCTGCTGTGCTCCCCCCGTGCATTTACGTGAGCTGCATGTGCGCTGTAATGGGAGTGAGGCGCTCTGCCGCAGATTTTTTCTGGGAAAGCTATGGCTGTTTGTACAGCACTTTTGTGAGGATCGCATGGGCTTTGGGGCTCGTGGCTCTTGTGTTCATGACCGTGCGCAACAGTTTGATGGGACACTGGTGGACCGCCTTTATCCTGTGGCCTTTAACCCTCTGTTGCAGCGGCATCTTCAACAGAAAGGCTAGAGCTAGGGGAGCCATGTTCGCCAACTCGATGAAAGTAGCAGTTGATGATGCACGCAAGCACGTGCTGCGGCGCAGCATCGTTTTCAAAGGCGGGGTCCTGCCAGGTGCAGGCCGCCCATGCGTCTGCTCCTGGCCAGGCAAGTATGAGGAGGCTTGGGAGACGCTCGTTGAGCTGAGTCGGGCCGGAGATCTCAGCGCAGCAGTCGTCTTCCTTCCAGAGGGCACCAGGCATTTTGGCACGACAAGATCCCTCCGAGTGAGGTCTCTGAAGACTTGAAAGAGGCGGATTGCTGGTGCTCTCACATCTCTGGTGAGCCAAAACCTTGGGGCTGTCACTGGTGGAGCCGCTGGATGAAGAACATCGAGCAGGCGGTGCAAGGGCAGGTGGAGCTCCAGGTCTATTTCTTCGAGGGAGCAACAGGCAAGGGGAAGGTACAAAGCTTCGCAACTGCGGGTGAAGAACACCTGCGGCGCGAGAGGATCAATGGCCGAAGGGATGAGTTTGAAGAGTCCCAGTGCTTTCAGGCAGCGCTGCAAGCGGGTCTCGGTGGACTCTCTTGCAGAGAGCGTGGTGACAAGTCTTCGCCCTTTTCCCGGGAAGTGGATCGCCTCTTCTTCGCATGGCTCCCACAAGAGGATCTCGAGTTCCTGGCTGCCGCAGAGGGCTTAGGGAACTCGCAGAAGGCAGAAGTGGCATGGCTGGAGCGCAAAGGCTACAGCTATACCGAAGTGGATGTCGGCATCTGTGCCCAGCAGTGGGATCAGGTAAGCCCCGGTGAGCCACCGCCGAAGGCGCATGGTCCACACCCCGACGTTTGAGATGACAAAAGGGGGGTTTAGGGTTTAGGGTTTAGGGTTTAGGGTTTAGGGTTTAGGGTTTAGGGTTTAGGGTGGATCCACCATACCGTCCAATTTGTTCTGCCAAAATATGAATCTCTAAAACTACTAAACATAAAACCCCGCGATAACGGGATCCCAGTATGGAAAGAATCTCACGTTGAGTTCCAAAGTCCAAGGACTCCTCCAATCTGTCACATCCCCGCGGGTTAAAGCTCGCTCTCCACGCCTCCAAGCCTGAACCTGCATATGGGCAATGGGCAGTTCCCTGAATCATGATGGGAACCACAACTTACGGACCTCCTCCTCCTCCTCCTTCTCCTCCTCCTCCCCTCCTCCTCCTCCTCCCTAAATCCCAAACCCTCAATAAACCCTAAACCCTAGACCCTAAACCCTAAATCCTAAACCCTAAACCCTAAACCCTAAACCCTAAACCCAAACACAACAACCATGTCCTTCCTTGGCTCCAGGCGATGCCAAAGCCACGCACCCTGGAGCAGCCGCTGGTCTTGGAGATCTTCGAGGCCCATGTTGGGGTTTAGGGTTTAGGGTTTAGGGTTTAGGGTTTAGGGTTTAGGGTTGACTTGAGGGTTGAGGGTTAAGGGTTGAGGGTTTAGAGGGTGATGTTCAAATGGTTGCAGCCATTAGGGGTTCATGCGTCACATGGCAGCATCTTCTCTTATTGCTTCCTGTTTTTTACACATATTATACACACATGTATATATTATGTTTTTGGTCGTCTGTGTGCTTCTTTGCATCTAGAGACAAAGTCTATGAATTACTTTCGCTGGAACATGCTCTTGGCAATCCCGGTGAGTAGCAGCAGAATCTGGGGATTGCTTGGCTTGCAGGCCATCATCCGCCTGGCGCGGGCCTCGAATGTGTCCAAAACCCCAAACCCTAACCCCATGCCCTATAGACCCAAACCCTAAACCCTAAACCCTAAGCCCTAAGCCCTAAACCCGAAACCCTAAACCCTAAACCCTAAACCCTAAACCCTTAACCCTTAACCCTTAACCCTTAACCCTAAACCCTAAACCCTAAACCCTAAACCCTAAACCCTAAACCCTAAACCCTAAACCCTAAACCCTAAACCCTAAACCCATCCATCTGTAGCTCAGGCCCTGGTCCTAACAGGGAGCCCCTGTTCCCACTCGTCCCTGAACCCTAAAGCCTGTACCCAATAGATTCGACACCTGAACCCTAAACCCGAGCCCTAAACCCTGAACCCTAAACCCTAGCCCTAAACCCTAAACCCTGAACCCTAAACCCTAATTCCTGAACCCTAAACCCTGAACCCTAAACCCTAAACCCTTAACCGCCCATGCTTGGTGGCCCTGTGGCACCCTTTGCGCCCTTGTTAGTGGTTCAAAGTCCTTCCTACAGCAACCGACTTAAGAAAGGGTATACGGTTTAGGGTTTAGGGTTTAGGGTTATGGGTACCCTTATAATTAGGGTTAGGGGGTACCCTTATTAGAGTAGCTTGTGCGGGGCTCTCTGTCTCAACCTCAGAGATTCTCGTGTTTATTCAGTCGAGGGAAGCCTACTGTACCTAGGCACGTAGTTCTTCTTTTGTTGTTGGACTCGCAACAATCCCCATGACCGTTTACCGATCCTCTTTTGGTGGACGTCGTCGGATCTCCCCTCCACCCCCCTAGCCCCTAAACGGCAGGTTCTTTGCAGGGAATGAGCTTCACGATACTTACCTCTGCTCTCTGTTCGTCATTTTACATAAAGCACCTGCTAGTTGAGGCAAGGCACTTGGTGCATTCTCAAACGCAGGGGAGACTTCCTTGCCATCTCTCCGCATCTCTCCGCATAATCAACCAAAAGGTCCAAAACCATAATATGTACGAGTGAAGAAACAGATAGATATGTTGTTGATTATATATGCTACTTCGTACCCCCAATATCCCAGCTTTCCCGCAGCCCTCAGAAGCGGGAGTGGGGTGCTTCGTCTCTTTTAAAGCAACATCCCAGCTGCACCCGCAGAAACTCAAGCGAAGCTGCTAAACCCCTCTTTTTTTGCAGAAGGAGGGGAGGCCTGCGTTCCGAATCTTCTTATGTGGAGCTAGCAGTGCTGCGCAAGCCCTAAACCCTAAACCCCTCCAAGCCCTAAGCCCTAAACCCTAAACCCTGAACCCTAAACCCTAAACCATCCCTAAACCCTAAACCCTAGTTAAACCACAAGCCCTATACCTCCAAGAAGCTCAGGTCTCTTTCTTCACCAGGGTTGAGGGCCCATTGCCCGCGTCCCAGTGTGGTTGTGGCTTCTGGGCACGCGCAAAAAGGGCAACATCAACAGCATTGTTTGTATTAAAATGCCTTGTGTAAGGGTTTAGGGTTTAGGGATAAGGGCAACATCAACAGCGTTGTTTGAATTGGGCATTAAGATACCTTGTAGATAGGACAATAACGACTATTTTATCAAATTTCTGCAGGATTTTCTACATTATCAACCTATTCTTCCATTATGTGAAAATATTGTTGTATGAATCGTTTTGTGCAAGTATATTGTTATGCTATTGTTCTTTTTCGGCTAGCGTTCTAGTATATGAGTATATTCCTATGATGTTGGGGTTCAGGGTTAGGGTTTAGGGTTTAGGGTTTAGGGTTTAGGGTTGTACAATTCCGAATGCAAGGTCATTGTGTGTGTGTGCGCGCGTTCTGAGCGGATATAGGGGATTGCAAGCCGCTAGCTTCTCCATTGTGCTGCTGCAGTGTGTTAAGGTTCACTGCAGAACACGTATGGCCAAAGTGCTGCGCATCTAAAGGACCATTAAGGGCCCGGATCTAAACCCAAAACCCAAAACCCTAGATCCTAATAAGCCCTCACAAGGGGCGTCTCCCTTTTCTCCGATTTGTTGCACAAGGAACCTCGGCCTAAACATCACTCAACTGGTGACCCAGGTATGCCGAAGTCAAGAAGGCCAGCCGAACTGGGGGGAAGATTCTGGCTCGGGGGTGGGTGATTAGGGGTGGGGGGACTTCGTGGGCCTCGGCGGATGAATGGGCGCAAGCGGCCAATTGGAACTTCTGATGCAGAAGGATACGCAGCATGAATACCGAGAGATCGAGAGACGATCGCCCGATCAAGGAGCATGAGAGTTGTGAGAGACACTCGCCGCGGGGCAGGTTCACGCAGGATTTGATTTTGAACTCTGAAGTAGTTGCAGGGAGCTTCCGTTGTTGGCTTACTTGGCTGCCAGCAGCTTCTGCGCTACAAGCCTGTTCAACATGTTGAGGCTCTTGTCTCAGAGGCCCTGCAGCCATCGACCGCATTGAGCCGGGAGGCAACCGTATTCCGCACGGCCTTCACACCAGTCCCAGGACAGTCCCTGAACTACTCGTACCTGGCTGGTTTGAACCAGAATGTAGCGTTTCCGGACAAAATGAACCCTAGAACTGGGACCATCTACCCTATACCAAACCCTATTGCTACAGAATCCCTACTATAAGGTATATTAAAGGGACCAAAACCTCTCTGGGTTCCTTCTTTGCCACTAGAGATTTTTTGTAAGCCGCCACCAATGGCCGCCCTCCTGCGAGCTGCCCGCACAGCCTGGGCGCCTTGCGCCACGGGGCGGCGCTTCGCCACCGGGTGCGGCGGCTCGGGTTTTGGGGTTTGGGGGTTATATGGGTTCGTGAGGGCTTAGAGGGGATTGCTTGTTTTTGGGTTTGGGGTTTAGGGATTGAAATTTACAGGTGCTTTGGATGTTTGCTGTCTCGGATCTAGGTTTTAGGGTTTAGGGTTACTCGCAATTAGGAATTAGGGCTTGGGGGCTGGGAGCCTTAAGGTAAGGGCTTGGGTGCTGCCACATCTTTCGAAGGATCACAGGGGACGTTTCAGCAGCTTGGTTTCGTGGAGACGCTCCAAACTCCAAACCCCGAAGCCTCTCAGCCTGTGAGGCCTAAGCTTATGTATTGTATGTACATGAAAACATACACCAGAATATACAGAAAATTATTACATAGACAGACTAAAGGAAAGCATTTAAATAAATAGCTATATATATATATACACGCATAATATTGAGTGTGTGTGTGTGCGTGTTATAAACGAAAGGCAGACATCCTTTGGCAAACTTCGGGAGGTACATCCAGCGAGCTGCGGCGGAAGGAAGAGACTCCTTGCTGGGCCAATTTCAAAGTGCCTGGTCGGCAACGTACAGGAAGTTTAGGGTTTAGGGTTGAGGGTTTTTCAAGGGTTTAGGGTTCAGGATTCAGGGGTTTAGGGATTCAGGGTTTAAGGAGTTGGGGCTTTGGGGGTTTAGAAGGCCCAAAGCTTTAGGGTTGTTGTTCATAAATGGGGTTGTCCAATGTGCTTGGACGACAACGCTCATGAAGTAAGGGTTGAGGGTTTATAGGGTTTGTGGCTTATGCTTCTTGAGGGCTTGGGTTCAGGGTTCAGGGTTCAGGGTTCAGGGTTCAGGGTTCAGGGTTCAGGGTTCAGGGTTTAGGGTTTAGGGTTTAGGGTTTAGGTTTCTTTGTTAGGGTTTATGGCTTCTGGGAATTTGGGGTTCCGTGTGTAGAGAAGAGGCTTCGTGAACGAGCTTCCTCTCACTTAACACAACTAGGGTTGGAAGACAAAAAACCCAAGGGCCGCCTCAGTAGCCGCTTTAGAGTTTAGGGTTTAGGATTTAGGGTTTAGGGCGAGGGTTTGGGGTCAGAGGTCAACGTTTGAGGGTTTTCCGCAGCAACCGCATTGAAACCTCGAACGCACTTGGGCCGACTTCGAGGCTCCTGGCAGTCTTGCATACCCGAAATATAAAGTTCCGCATTGCAAGCCCTAAACCCTAAACCCTAAACAACCCTAAAGAGGAACCTAAGGGGGACCATAACTTGGAAAACAGCTCACGTGTCAGGGGAGGATTCCCCATCTTTGGCCCAGGCACAGGGGATCGTTTCGACAGCGTTCTACGAGGCCCGGTGAAGGAGAAAGGGGTTAGGATTGGCGTAAAGGGTTGCAACACTGTTTCTCGTCGAAGAATGACTTGCCGAAGCTGTTTTCGTCTGACTTGCTTGTGTCATGATGTGGGACGTCTTCGATTTAGCACAACTTCTGAGGGATTCCGGTCAGGAGCGAGAGAAGGGTCTACAAAGACATAGCTCTGTGTGCGAACCCGACATTAAACCCTAAACCGCTCTGAGTTCCTCACATGTGCCACGCCATTGAGATTGCGGCTGCCCAGCCGAAACCTTCGAGACGACATTAGTTTAGGTTAGGCTTTAGGGTTTAGGGTTTAGGGTTTGGGGTTTGGGGTTTGGGGTTTGGGTATCATCATATACCCTACACCACCATAATCGTATACGGATACATGAACCTGAATAGACCAAGGGCCCTTGCCCCGACTCTGCCTCTCCCGAAGTTTCTGGCTCCACGGTGATCGTCACCCTGATTCGGTTTAGGGTTTAGGGTTTAGGGTTTAGGGTTTAGGGTTTAGGGTTTAGGGTTTAGGGTTTAGGGTTTAGGGTTTAGGGTTTTTATCAACATTTTTGTTACACGGCCAGTGTTGGCATTGCGCATTAGAACTTGACTTGCTCCAGAAAGCGAAAAAGTATTTGGGAGAGTGTAAATGATGTTAGTAAAGATGGATAGCGAGAGAAACGATGCACTTTTTCATGATTGCAATGATTGTTGCAGTTGCCATCATGCTGCTGCTGATGATGATGATGATGATGCTTGCGATCATGACGGCGGCTATCATGATACTGACCCTCCTATACCTAAACCCGAAACCCTAGACCCTGAACCCTCAACTCTAAACCCTAAGCCAACCCTGAACCCTAAACCCTAAACCCTAAACCCTAAACCCTAAACCCTCAAACAATCGTTGTTCACCCTTGGAGTGCAGAGCTGAACCAGGTATGGAGTGCATCAAGGTGGAGGAGGGTTATGTGGAGCCCGCGCCTGAGTTCCGGCCTCTCAGTGCTTGGGAGCCCCTCTTGGTGCCTTGTGGCTTGGTGGGTTTAGGGTTGAGGGTTGAGGGTTGAGGGTTTCGGGGCTGAGTGGTACCTTTTACACATTTGTTGGTTCTGGGTTCCCTTTGAAAGTAACCAACCAAAACAAGGTTCCCTTCTGGCATTACTTGGCTGAAGTGCGACCATGATCCGCGCATCGCTTGTAAGTTGCATTGAGTGTCAGTATTAGGGATGCAACGGGAGCGCTGCGCATCTATGCTTGAGTACTGTAAATCCCAGAGTGTCCGAAGCCACAAAGTGCCTAAACCCTAAAACCTAAACCCTAAACCTCAAACCCTAAACCCTAAACCCTAAACCTGAAGTATCCCCAAACTCCAAAACCCTGCACCCTGAATGGCAGCTTAGAGGGCCTGTGTGCAAAGCACGGAGGTGTCAAATCACGGTCGGGGATGGCGTCAAGAATGCCTACGGAACAATGCACGGAGGCTCGCGAGAATCTTGCGACGTTTCAGTCTGTCGCCCAAAAAGAGTCAAGGGTTTGGGGCTTAGGGCTCTTCATGTCCTTCTAACTTCTGAAACTTCGGCTTCAGAGAAGCCGATGAGTTTAGGGCGACTAAATCTGGCACGAGACTTTCGCTACGCACCCTTTTCGTTGTGGTCCAGGAGGAGCCAGAGTAGGCCCTGATTCCCTGTTTTTTTTGGGTTTAGGGTTTCGGGTTTCGGGTTTAGGGTTTAGGGTTTAGGGTTTAGGGTTTAGGGTTAAGGGTTTAGGCCGCATGGGCGGTTCTCTAAACGCTTGCGCCTTTTTTTGGAGCCCGTATTACCAGGATGCATATTGTATAGGTTACCTTTGCATGGGACCCCCCATTTTGAGAAGTACCCATATATGCATCTGAATCCTAAACCCTAAGCCCTAAACCCTAAAACCTTCATTTGGTGCCAACAAAGGGCGTGTACTTTGGCAACCACCTCAAGCGGGGTTAAGGTTTAGGGTTTAGGGTTGAGGGTTTAGGGTTTAGGGTTGAAGGAGAAGGCAGCCATCCTTGGGCTGCGCGTGCGTTCGCGGAGAAGGGTTTTTTACTACACAGCCGGAGTCGCCTTAACCCGAAACCCTCCACCCTAAACCCTGAAACCCAAAACCCTACACCCTAAACCCTAAACCCCTAGATCCCAACACCCTAGCCCTAAACCCCTAAACCCCTAAACCCCTAAACCCCGAAACCCCTAAACCCCTAAACCCCTAAACCCCTAAACCCCTAAACCCCTAAACCCCTAAACCCCTAAACCCCTAAACCCCTAAACCCTAAGCCCTAAGCCCTAAACCCCTAAACCCTAAACCCTAAGCCCTAAACCCTAAACCCCTAAACCCTAAGCCCCTAAACCCTAAACCCCTAAACCCCTAAACCCCTAAACCCCTAAACCCCTAAACCCCTGAACCCCTGAACCCCTGAACCCCTAAACCCCTAAACCCTAAACCCTAACACCGGCTTGCCGCTGGCCTCCGGGGAGGGTGCACAGCTACGCTGGTGGACGTCTTGGGGACCATGGCTCTGCTAAGTAAGGACGGAACGATATTTTTTGGGTTTTAAGTGTTAGGGTTTAGGGTTCAGGGTTTGGGGTTTAGGGTTTAGGGTTTAGGGTTTAGGGTTTAGGGTTTGGGGTTTAGGGTTTGGGGTTTGGGGTTTTGGGTTTTTCGGGTTTATGGGGTGTCTAGGTTTTGGTATAGGTTCAGGGCTCAGGGTACCTAGGGAACTTCGGGATGTTTGGGATGTAGGGTTTATGGGGTTTAGGGAACTAAGGGATGTTAAGGGTTCAGGGCTTAAGGGTTTTCAATGTGCTGGTGGAGACTTTCCTGTTGGTGGTTTTAGGGATTCGGGTATGGTTCCAGAAGTAATTTGCTGAAATTGGTATCATGCAGCCACTATTGTGCAAAGCGTAGACACCCCAAAAGTGGGAGGCCATGTGGACACTTCATATTGCAGATCCCCCTTCGGATGCACGAAACGAATCCCTGCAACGGCCCAAAATGCAGGAAACTGCGCGCCTGCCACGTTTTCGCGAGAGGGGGCCAATGCAAGCCTCAAAAAAGTGCACGGGACCTAGGCGGAAGCACGATTTCGAGCATGGAACATGCACTTCAGGGCCTATGCCAGAGTGCATGTTCGCGACTTCCAAGAGTCCGCAGCTCGCGCCAAGGCGAGAGCTTGATTTCCGCCGAGAGCGCGAGCAGGCCTTTGCGAAAAAACGCATACGCTCGGCGCTGACATCGGCCTCTCTTTGTTGATACTCTTCATGTTGTGACCCCATGGCGGCACAATGTCTCAGGAACGACCAAGATCCCAGTTCGGGTATCTGGACCATAGGCGTTCTTAAGCCCCAAACTCTCAAAGAACCAGTTCCACGTGAGACTTGTAGCGCGGTATTTCTGGGATGGCGCTCAAACCCAGCGCTGCCAACGAGAGGACCCCACGCGCCCGGGAGTCAGCGTCGAGATGAGTCAGACCTTCATGGCCCCTGCCAAGGGTGGGGAGGCAAGGTGCCTCGGTGTGGCCATGTGAAGCCCTATAAACCCTATAAAGCCTAAAAAGCCCTAAAAGCCCTACAAAGCCTAAAGCCACTATATGAACCCTAAAAACATCAAGACCCAAGCCGTAAACTGAATCCTGGTCCTTTTGAACTGGGCACCGGGTTTGCCAAAGTACTGCTAAGCCTTCAAGCGATGGGAGTTCCCAACCAAGGAGAATCCCTGACCCTAGACCGGTTGTAGGGTATTCATGGGGTTTAGGGTTTGGGGAGCCCTATAAAGAAGAAGGACCCCTGAAATGCTGACTTCTAGATGGAGGTCATCACTGTGACTGGCACAGTCACGAAGTATGGCCGCGCGTTGGGCTTTACGGAGGCCACTTGGCGGCGGGTTCAGGATGTGGATGTTTGTTCTTTGTTGGGGGGTTCGGGGTTCAGGGTTTGCTGGGTTTGGGGGTGATGTTTGTTCTTTGTTAGGGGGTGTAGGGTTCAGGGTTTGTAGGGTTTCGGGATGATATGGGGGTCCTTTTCCCTGCCAGTAGTCGGTGCAATGTGAGGGTTGGCGCGTGTTCTGAGGCTCTTGAGAGGCTGGAGAATCACTGCCTTTGCGGTTGTTCGTCAGAGTAACCGCTCTGTGTGGGGATGTTCCCCCTTATGGTCACAGTCCTTTTTCGGGGTTTATCATACAGAAAACCACGTCATAGGGGGTACTATCATCCCTAGTTAGGACTGTTCGCATAAGAGGGAACATCCCAAACTCTGTGATCTATCTACCCCATAGTTAAGCGCTGGATCGAAGTTAGAAGGCGCATCAGAAGAGGATGAACTCGTGTGGACAGCCTGTACATCCCGTGGCTGCAACAGACCCTAGACCCTAAATCCTAAACCCTGCCCTAACACCCCTTTCAACTACCCAACCCTTAGTGTACATGCTGGGGTTCCTAGAATAGGGGGTTCAGGTTGAGGGTTTAGGGTTTAGGGTTTGGGGATATTGTCTAGGTGTAGATTAAGGATTTTTCGGGTATCCCTATTTTTGGACATGCAGACCTTAAGGCAGAGCAAATCCATTGTCTGCTCTTCTGTGGGCGTGGTATTAAAGTTTTGCGAAAGCGGCTTCTTTGGTTCCCGGCATAGAATAGGCTCTAAAGGGGCGAACATTCGTCAGCCCAATTCCCCAAAACCCTTACGACGAGCTCACTAGGGTAGGTTTTGAGTTCTCAAGATGAGCTTGGCAAGGTGAAACTCACGGACGCGAGCGGCAAGCTGCTTGCGACGGGGCGTCACACGAAAGCCTTTCCACAAAAGCCGTGATCTGTCTGGGTCAGGGCAGGTTCCGATTTCTTGAGGGGGGCTCATGAGTTAGGCAAGATTTGTATGCATTGTCTAGCAGAAGTGCGTACACAATCAACCTACCTGTCGCCAAGAGGAACCTGCCTAATAGGGACCCCATGAACCAGAAAGTTGGGGTTACATATTTCATATGCTAGCAGAATCCCTATCAGGGTATGTGGACCATAATCCTTTTCGCTCTTATGCCCTGGACCGACCATAAAACCCTATCCAGGGTTCGTTTGGTCCACAAAAAGGAACACTGCGACAAACCCTAAACCTACCGGAGGCAAACAACCCTAAACCCTAAACCCTAAACCCTAAACCCTAAACCCTAAACCCTAAACCCTAAACCCTAAACCCTAAACCTAAACCCTCAACCCTCTGCACCCCCAGCGCCCAGTGGATGGACAAAGTCATTGCTGAGACCATGCTGGGCACAAAAAGAGACCGTCACCCCAATCCCGAAACCCTAAACCCTAAACCCTAAACCCTAAACCCTAAACCCTAAACCCTAAACCCTAAACCCTAAACCCTAAACCCTAAACCCTAAACGCTTCTGCTGAGGTAGGGGATGTGGGAATGCTATAGGCTTCGAGGGTTGGGATGCGGATGTACGGTTTGGGTCCTATAACCAGGGTGTTAGCTTTGCCTGGTGCATCAGAGGGACTTCTATTTGCTCTGGAGCCTAAACCTTAAGGCCGCAACCCTAAACCCTAGGCCCTAAACCCTAAACCCTAAACCCTTAACTCCAAAGCCCTAAACCCGAAACCCTAAACCCTAAACCCTAAACCCTAAACCCTAAACCCTAAACTTCACAGTGGTTCAGAAGTGAAAGCCAGAGGATGGGTACGAGCATCAACTCTTCGCTCGTCTTGCAGTCTTCCTATCCCTTTGGGTAGACTTAGTTGGGAGGGGGTTTAGTGTTTAGGGTTTAGGGTGTGGGTTTAGGGTTTAGGGTTTAGGGTTTAGGGTTTTGGGTTTTGGGTTCAAGGTTTAGGGTTTAAGGTTTAGGGTTTAAGGTTTGGGGTTTAGGGTCTTAGGTCTTGCGGTTGAAGGCTTAGGGCACGCCCGGGGCACGGCAGCATGTGGTGTTTAGGGTTAAGACCATGAATCAACGATTGTGCTTGTCAGCTGATCCCCTAAATCCCTGCACCCGAAACCCTAAACCCTAAGCCCTAAACCCTAAACCCTAAACCCTCAGCCCCCCCCCCCCCCCCCCCCTCCCAGCGTTCCGCTCCTGGGCAGGAAGTTAATCACCAGCGAGAGGAGTTGATGTTCCAGATGCTCACGGTCCGCCAGCCCATGTGAGCCCAGAAACCTTAAACCTTCAGCCCTCAAACCCTAAACCCTAAACCCTAAACCCTAAACCGTGGTTCCAAGAAACTTCCAGAAGCTCTGGGTTTAGGGTTTATAAGTTAAGGGTTTGGGGCTCAGGGTTTAGGGTGTAATAATGGGGTTTTACCCTAAACCCTCAACTCCCTGGGCAGCACAGGGGTTTTGATTCGAGCACAGGTCCCTTTCTCAAGAAGCAAACACATGCCGCAAGGAAGCGCAATTCCCTGCTAAACAGAAGACTATAGTACGAGGATGTCGAAGGTGGATATGTTTGCGGTAGATTCATCGCCAGTTGCCTCTCAAGTGAAAGCAACATCGGCTCGCAACGGTTTCCGTGGACGCGCGTAGAGTTCAGCACGCAAGGTTTGCGTCCACCTCTGATGCCTGTCCATGCAGTGTCACAGAATGCAAGACTCGCAACCTCTAAAGTCGAAACGCCAAACCCCAAACCCTAAACCCTAAACCCAACCTTTGTGGTACTTTACTGTAACTTTAGATACTGACCCTTTTTGGGTTAATTGGGTTTCTTAATAGGGCAGCCAAAAGTTTAATTTTTAGCTACCCTCCCGAGTGCAGCCAAGCAACGTGCTCGCTTCCCTCTCATGCCAGGTTCCCGACAAAAAGGTGAAAGTCGCGGTGGGGAGACTTAAAGCGTGCTTGGTCCAGTATGTTTCGTTTAGGGCCGATAAGGTTTACGGGAGGGGGTTTAGGGTTTGGGGTTTATGGGTGTTGGTGTGTTGGGGGTGCTGTGCAGCTTCAGCTGTATCCCCTACGATGAGACTATCCCGGTCAGTGGGGTGGAATCCACATGTCTGTAGGGATTTTACCTGCCATTTCTCCTTGCCCCAACCCCCCCCCCCCAACCCCTCCCAACCCCCCCCCCCCCACCCCCCCCCCCCAACCCTCTCCCACCCCCCCCCCCCCCTAACCCCCCCCCCACAAGCCAGCTGTGGGGGTTCAGAAATACCATGAAATACCCAAAAGGAGTTAATGAAAACAACCTTCCGTGACATTGAGTTTAGGGCCTATAAAGAGAGAATTCGGTTAGGGTAAATTTGCCGCCTTAGTCTCGGCGTGGAGTGTCCTCCCACCCGCGCAGCCCAGAATCGAGCGTCCATGTACCTACGCAGTAATATTATTAATATTCATATTATTTTGAACATTATTAACTATTAATATTATTAATAATATGAAATATTTTAATATTATTAGGCCTTTAAGGGGAGCTTTAGGGCCCAACTGTAGACTAGAGAGGTACACGGACCCTATAGGGAGGGCCCCTAAACCCTAAACCCTAAACCCTAAACCCTAAACCCTAAACCCTAAACCCTAAACCCTAAACCCTAAACCCTAAACCCTAAACCCTAAACCCTAACCCTAAACCCTAAACCCTAAACCCCGGACCCTCCCAGGCGCTGGAATGCGTTGGCTCCGCCAGTGTGGCGGACACCTCGACTGCAGAGGCCGGTGTTCGGGGTGGTTTAGGGTTTAGGGTTTAGGGTTTAGGGTTTAGGGTTTAGGGTTTAGGGTTTAGGGTTTAGGGTTTAGGGTTTAGGGTTTAGGGTTACTGTTCTCACTTGCTTCTTTTGCATTTGTCTACCTTTGTTCTTCATTGTTCCAGCATGTCCTTAGTGTCCATTCTGTTGAGTATACTATTTTCCTTACCATGCATTCTTCTTACTTGGGGATTTCCGAAACTAGGGGTACCGCTTCTGTACAGTCCTTTGAAAGCGACCCAAGAACAAAATCGTACCCCCATCTTCGGAAACCCCGACCTGTTTTTGTCCCATTTTACAAACATGTTCTTGGTGTTCATATTGTTGTTTACTATTTTCCTAACCGTCCAATGTTCTTGTTTGTGCGCAATCGTCCTTTTTATTCATGAGTTGTAAACAGTTAAGTTATGATGTTTTGCTCACTTTCAATCGGCTTTTTGAGTAGCATGCAGTAATCAAAACTAGCAGTCTGCAGTTTGCACATACCAGCGACTATGTGTGAGGAATCATTCGAAGTTACTGACATCCATGTTTACTGGCTACAAGAAGTAACCCTAAACCCTAAACCCTAAACCCTAAACCCTAAACCCTAAACCCTAACCCCTAACCCCTAAACCCTAAACCCTAAACCCTAAACCCTAAACCCCTTGGACTTTGCCCTTCTGGCCCGTATGTGGGTGGTTCGTAGATGGCTGCCACCGATCCTCTGCAGGATGATTTCTGGTTCGGGCGCTGTGCTCTCTTGACCTGGGGTGTAGCCCTAAACCCTAAACCCTAAACCCTAACCCTAAACCCTAAACCCTAAACCCTAAACCCTAAATCCTAAACCCTAAACCCTAAACCCTAAACCCTAAACCCTAAACCTGAGGGACCCCTGAGCTGGTGAAATAGCTGGTTTGGCTGAGGTAGAGACGTTGATCGGCTTCTTTGACGTCAAGGGCGAGGACGCATGTTCTCGGAAGCACAGAGCCCGACCTCAAACCCTGAACCCCAAACCCTAAGCCCTAAACCCTGAACCCTGAACCCTAAACCCTACACCCTAAACCCTACACCCTAAACCCTAAACCCGACTCCCGAGCCTATACGTGCCAACCGATGACTTTCCATTGCCAGGCACGTGCCATTGAGGTTTGTTTGTCTGGTGTGTGGGGGTTTCCGAACATTTGCCGAAGTGTTGTAAGGGTCACAGTATGCACAGCTTTGTTGTTGTTGGAAATCTTGGGGGTAGATGGGGTAGATAAGTCGAAGCCCCGAATCCTAAACCCAAAAACCTAAACCCTAAACCCTAAACCCTAAACCCTAAACCCTAAACCCTCATCATGTGATGTGCCTCTTTCATTCTAGAATTGGGAGCAGATTCGGCTCCTAGGCCCTGCACAGGGCAAGGAGCCGAGGGCTGGGATGAACTGCGGGGTTTAGGGTTTAGGGTTTAGGGTTTAGGGTTTAGGGGTTTAGGGGCTTAGGTTTTGCAATTCAGGGTTTGGGGTTTGGGGCTTAAGTGGGAATGAACCTATGCAGAGATGATGTGGGACAAGATTCCGGGGATGAAGATAGCATTGACCGCGTAGGAGAATGCCTGCGCCTGTACCCTAAACCGTAAACCCTAAACCCTAAACCCTAAACCCTAAACCCTAAACCCTAAACCCTAAACCCTAAACCCTAAACCCTAAACCCTTCCAGGAACGTTTAGGGTTCAGGGTTTACGTAGGCTGCCAGAACCCTTGCGGACACAATATTTAGTTCCCTGCAAGTATTGGGTGGCCATGCCGGTGTGCTGATGACCAAGCAAGGTAAACTCTGCAAACCCTCCAAACTCTACAGAACACCATGTACAAAACCCTATAAGCCCTGTAGAAGCCCCCGTAAAGGCCTAGACACCCTGTAGCTCCATGGCCCTGTAAGACCCTAAAACCTAAACCCTAAACCCAAAAGCCCGATAAAAAAACCCTACAAGATTCGATGAACTCTACAAAAGCCCTAGAACCCCCCAACCCGTTGACCCAAAGCCCTAGAACCCTGACAGCTCTGTCTACCCTAAACCCTTGAAACGCCAAGCCCTGGGGTTTAGAGTTCAGGGCTTCAGCCCTGAAACCCCAAGCATCCACACGAAGGAGTTGCAGACCTCCTTCACATACCTGCAAAAGGTGGGGGGGGCGGCGGGGGGGGGGGGGAGCCGGGGGAGAGCTCCCATATCGGTCTTCAGACCTTTCTTCAGGGGCTGACAGAGCTTGTAGCAAAGTTTTTCAGGATTTCAGGGTCTTTACAATTTATTGTAAACACGCTTGTAGAGCTTTTTGCGGTTTGTTTTTTGTTTTTTTTTGTTGGTTGGGGGCGGGGGTTGTGGTCCAGGGTTTGGGCTTTAAGGTTTAAGGTTTGGGGTTGCGCGGGTTTGGGGTTTAAGGGTTAAGGGTTGAAGGTTTGGGGTTCTGGATGTGCTGTTGGACCGTGTGCCCAGGGGGGGGGGGCCTAAACCCAAAACCCGAAACAGCCCTAAACCCTAAACCCTAAACCCCAAACCCCAAACCCCAAACCCTAAATGCTAACCCTAAACCCTAAGCCCTAAACCCTAAACCCTAAACCCAAAAGCCGCAGATCGTCGCGCAGCTCACAAAGATGCTGACAGCGCAAACTGGCCAAGGAGCCGTGTTCCTGCCTCGGAACCACTCACCTCTTTGAGATGGGACACATTTGGTTCAAGTGATACGGCGTAGGGTTTAGGGTTTAGGGTTTAGGGTTTAGGGTTTAGGGTTTAGGGCTTAGGGCTTAGGGCTTAGGGCTTAGGGTTTAGGGCTTAGGGCTTAGGGCTTAGGGTTTAGTTTAGGGTTTAGGGTTTAGGGTTTAGGGTTCAGGGTTCAGGGTTCAGGGTTTAGGGTTTATAAGGTTTTGGCCAGCACAGCAATGAACCCCAATTTTGGGGTCATACACCTTTGTGGTACTTTACTGTACTTTAGATCCTTACCCGTTTTGGGTTAATTGGGTTTCTTAATAAGGCAGCTGAAAGTTTAATTTTTAGCTACCCTCCTGAGTGCAGCCAAGTGTAATCCCTATTCGGGCATGTGGACCACAGACCTTTTGGGCTTCAACTTCGCCCCACACGGGAGCCGATAGCTTCGGTTTTCTTTACTTTCGCCTTTTCTTTTCATTAAGGGCTTAGGGCTTAGGGTTTAGGGTTTAGGGTTAAGGGTTTAGGGTTTATAGGTTTAGGGTTTAGGGTTTAGGGTCCAAACCATAAAGCACAGCACCCTGGACCCTGAACCCACTCCTGTGAAAAAATCGGCTCTCAGGGCGCTTCGAACCACGCACGCCAAAGCCTGCAAGGAGAGCTCCGAAGGTTTGGGGTTCGGGGTTTGGGGTTTAGGGTTTAGGAGTTTAGGGTTTAGGGTTTTGGGCTAGGGCATAGGAACCTTACTGGTTCTTAGTAGGGAGTTGGGGAAATCGGTGCCCCATATCCTCGTTATAGATACATATATCATACAACTATATAACCCTCGAAGTGGTTCTAGAGGGCACCCAACTCCCCAACACCCTACTCAGAACCAGTAAGCCTTATGCTGCTTGCAAATGCAGGAGGGTACGCTGCGGTTGGGGGGGTGGTAGAATTCTTGAGAGGGCGTGTCTGGAGTCGATCCTGTTTGTTTGCCGGCAGTAATTGCGTTTGGGGTTTCAGGGTTTAGGGTTTCGGGTTTCGGGTTTAGGGGTTTAGCGTTTCTCTGGAGGAACCCTCAACCCCAACAAAATTTCGACCGAGTCTTCCTGAAACACGGTCTCGCGCCATGAGAGTAGAGGAGCAAAGGTGAGAGTTGAAGGACTCGCCACGAAGGGCACTCTAGTTACTCCTGGGTCTAGTAGCCCTAAACCCTAAACCCTAAACCCTAAACCCTAAACCCTAAACCCTTGTGAAGTACCCGAGTTGCTCCAGCACCCCGCACAGGAGGGAGTCCTCGGAATCCTCATCAGGCCTCCGATGCTTCGAACCTTGGGGGGGCCTTCAGGGATGCCCCACTTCAAGGCTTCGAGGGTTTAGGGTTTAGGGTTTAGGGTTTAGGGTTTCGGGTTTAGGGTTCAGGGTTTAGGGTTTCGGGTTTAGGGTTTCGGGTTTAGGGTTTCGGGTTTGGGGTTTAGGGTTTAGGGCTAGGGGCTAAGGTTTTAGGGTTTAGCTTGCAAGGGCGCAAGGGATGCTCAGATGCTGTGGGACTTCGATGGGTTCCCCCAATATGCAAACCCTAAACCCTAAACCCTGAACCCTGAACCCGAAACCCTAAACCATAAACCCTGAACCCTAAACCCTAAACCCGAAACCCCCTAAACCCTTCCACACCGCAGCCGTGCACGCCACGATAGACTTCAAGGACGGTGCTGCTGTGAGTCACGGCAAGGCGGAGATGAAATTGTGGTTTATAGGGTTTGGGAGTTAGGGTTTAAGGTAGAGGTTTCGGGTTTAGGGTTTAGGGTTTAGGGTTCCCTGGCAGCTCTCGTGATGTTTGGACAGGACGGCGCGGTACCTGCCCACAAACAACGAAGTCTCACGGGCGCGTACCTCTCTACTTCAGGCCCGATTTGGGGGGTTCACGAAAAAGGGTTTAGGGTTTAGGGCTTAGGGTTTCTAGATCCCCAAACACTAGGATTTCCTTCTCACTTGAGGACCCCAATAAGGAATAAGGTACCCCTTTTTTCGGGAAAGTCCCGATTTGGGCCAAGGATTGAGGTTGGATGCGGCTTTCCGATTCGGAAGGCCAGAAATGAGCTCCACACTTTGTGGTCCTTTACTGTAACTTTAGATCCTTACCCTTTTTGGGTTAATCGGGTGTCTTACTAAGGCAGCTAAAATGCTGGGTGTACTGAGCCTGCTCGGGTCTTGTAGCCTTAAACCCTAAACCCTAAACCCTAAACACCATAAGCCTAAACCCTAAACCCTAACCTGCCCTAAACCCCTCACCCCTACTTGGCTGGATCTTAACCTGGGTGCCTTAGATGCCCCAGTCTTAACCTCCTGGGGATGAACACACAGCCAATTACTTAGGGTTTATAGGGTTTATGGTTAAAGGTTTTAGGGGCCAACCTGGAAAGGTTTAGGGTTTGGGATTTGGGGTTTAGGGCTTAGGGTTTAGGGTTTAGGGACTTAAGGTGTTTAGGGTTTAGGGGTTTAGGATTCATCAGACCTTCGCTCCTTGCAACGAAGACCATCCTCCACTTTCTGCTCCTTGCCGGGACCACCCTGGAATGGTTCGCGCCCGAGATCCGTGGGCTGCGCGCCGGTCACTGTTTAGAGGATAGGGGTTTGGGGTTTTGGGGTTTTGGGGGTTTGGGGGTTTGGGGGTTTGGGGGTTTGGGGGTTTAGGGTCTAGGGTTTAGGGTTTAGGGTTTGAGGGGGGGACAGGGTTCGGGGTTTTGGGTTCGGCTTTTCGTTTTTTTTTCGAGGACGTGGCTCTGCAAGTCGCCCTGGTTGCTGTCAAGCCCTGTCACCGTGGCCGGTAGTGCTATCACTACAGGTAGGGGCCCCCTTACTATACTAACTTTACTTAAGGGAGTTACAACCTAAATAGGAAGACTTATAACCCAATTTGGGGCCTTTATAACCCTACTTATAACTAGGGGGCCCCTACTTGTACTTATCACCCCGCACCGCCGACGGGAGGAAGGAGATCAGGAAGAAGAGCACTGCGTGGCCCTGAATCCCTAAACCCTAAACCCTACACCCTAAACCCTAAACCCTAAACCCTAAACCCTGAGTCCTGGACTCAAAGCAAGGGTCGTCTTCCCAACTCAGGCGACACCAACTTCGAAGCAAGATGGCGACTGTTGCCTTGGTCACCATGCTCCAGTGCGAGGCTGCGTAATTAGGGTTTAGGGTTTAGGGTTTAGGGTTTAGGGTTGAGGGTTCAGGGTCTGAACACTCTCTGGCTGGTTCTTCGGGGGAATGAAGGAATGAGGCACCCTCCATAATCCCTTACCTTCATGCCCCACCCTTAAACCTCAAGTGAGGTACCGTAGACTGTAGCGTTTGTAGGTATAAACCCACACGGGGGGGTAACATGTAAGGACCTTTTGGGGCCCAAAGTAGGCCGCATTTGCAGTGCATGTGGTCGGCATTTTACTTTGGATCGCGTTTGGCACCCCAAGCTATGCAAGAAAGAGAGTCAAAGAGAGGCTCTGCCCAACAAAGCATGCCGCAAGGTAGATTCATCCCCACCCCTCATGCTCCTATGATGTTTACCTTGAGTTCGAGCTTAGATCATAGGGGCACTATATACTCCCTCTATCACTCCCTGCTTGGATTTCACATGCCCAAGGTGCCAACCTGCCGTTAGCTCGCCTCTGGCACCCTGGCATCCTATAAACCCTACAAAGCCTATACGCCCTATAGACCCCGCCCTATATATTATAAACCCTATAAACCCTATAAACACTAGTAGACCCTATAAACCCTACGAACCCTAGAAAGCCCCAGAAACCCTATAAAACCCTATGAACTCCCTAATACACCCTAAACCACCCCTAAACCCTAAACCCTAAAACCCAAACCCTAAACCCCTGTTCAAAGAGGATGCCCACGACCTATCCATGCCGGACATCAGCGTGGAGCGCACCTGGACCGGTCGATCTGCCGCGTTCTCAGGCTCCTGGCGCATTTTTTAGGGTTTAGGGTTTAGGGTTTATTGTTGAGGGTTTAGGGTTGAGGGTTTGGGGGTTAGGGTTTAGGGTTTAGGGTTTGGGGGTTAGGGTTTAGAGTTTAGGGTTTAGGGTTTTAGGGTTTTAGGGTTTTAGGGTTTTAGGGTTTTGGGGTTTTGGGGTTTTGGGGTTTTGGGGTTTTCGAGTTTTAGGGCGCAGCTCTATGTAGGGTCTAGGGCTTAGTGTAGAGGGCAGTAGGGTTGGAGGGCCTTAGGGTTGGAGAAATAGTCCGCCCCTCCAACCTTCCGACCCTCCAACCCGCCAACCCAACAACCATAGAGTTTAGGGTTTAGGGTTTAGGGTTTAGGGTTTAGGGTTTAGGGTTTAGGGTTTAGGGTGCACCCCCCCCCCCCCCCCCAACGCCGTCCAAACCTTCACACCAAGTGAACATTGAAGGTCCTCCGACAACTGCCTCGGAGGTAATCTGCGGTATCTGCTTTATCTCTGTGAGCTTCCGGGCGTTTAAAAAGCGTCACCGTAACGCCAGACCCTAAACCCTCTGACCCCTCTAAACCCTCTGAACCCTCTGAACCATCCAAACCCTAAACCCTATAAGCGCTCTAAGCGCTCTAAGCCCTCTAAGCCCTCTAAACCCTCCAAACCCTCCAAACCCTCCAAACCCTCCAAACCCTCTAAACCTTCTAACCCCTCAACCCTCTGAACCTCATAATCGCGAAAAGCCCCTCAACCCTGAACCCTAAACCCTAAACCCTAAACCCTAAACCCTCTGAGCCTCAGCGCGAAACGCCCCAAGGTCGAAGCGCTGCTCATGACTTTGAGCGGTCCCGACCGGCTGCGCCCGCGCGGGAAGGTGCGAACAAGTGGTTTGGGGTTTAGGGTTTAGGGTTTAGGGTGTAGGGTTTAGGGTTTAGGGCAGTGATGGAGCTGAACAGAGCCCGAAAAGGTTGATGATCCTTTATAGGGTTTAGGGTTCAGTGCGTTTTCAGGGTTAAGGGTTTAGGGTTTAGGGTTTGGGGGGGGGGGGGGTATGTGACGCCGATTTGGGGTTTCATTTGGTCTCCAAGGATTGCTGATCCCATGCCCTCTCGAGGACAAAACTTTTCATGCCGACATGCTTGAAGCTGCCATGAAGCTGCGAATGCGTAAGTGGCAATAGAGAGAAGGCTTATCCAAATCCCCAAACGCTCGGCAAAAGCATTTGGCTTGCGCATGTAGCGACGAGGTAGAGGCAAGTGGAGCAAGATAAGCTGTCCGCGGGCCCTAAACCCTAAACCCTAAACCCTAAACCCTAAACCCTAAACCCTAAACCCTAAACCCTGAACCGCTGCCAACCTTGCAGCAGACCCTACTGCCAACTGCTTGTTGCGAACCGTGAGTTGGAAGAGAGGAGCCCGTCCCAAGTCAAAAGTTAGGGTTTAGGGTTTAGGGTTTAGGGTTTAGGGTTTAGGGTTTAGGGTTTAGAGGTATAGGGTTAAGGTTTAGGGTTTAGCTTGTTTCATGCTGCAAATCTCAAGGTCCTTCTTTTCTAGGACTCTACTGAGGGATTTGTTGGGAAGAATCTTCATTCTGGGGCACTATAACTCCTACTAAGAAACAGCTCACATCTCAATTTTTGGAAGGGTTCCAAGATCAGAATAGTCCAGGGGCTCTGCAAGGGGCTAGCCTTAGTAGTGGAGTAGGTAACCTTTAACCTTTTTGGGGTATTATATTCACCTTATAATCCCAATTGTTAACCTTTAAAACCCCTAGGTACTGGACAACTAAGTTAGGGTTTAGGGTTTAGGGTTTAGGGTTTAGGGTTTAGGGTTTAGGGTTTAGGGTTTAGGGTTTAGGGTTTAGGGTTTAGGGCTTAGCTTCATGTGGGAGGTCGCCCTGCGTGTTCTCAGCCGCATTGCCGACGTCCTCGAGGGGCAAGCCGCACCTGCACTGAAATTCAGGGTTTAGGGTTTAGGGTTTGGGGGTTTAGGGTTTAGGGTTTAGGGTTTAGGGTTCAGGGTTCAGGGTTCAGGGTTCAGGGTTCAGGGTTCAGGGTTCATCCCATAAGTTGGGGGGGCCACATCTTCGCAGACTGTTCAGATGGAGGGGGTCTCGGGCTTGCTTCGAGTCAGTTCAGGGTTACAGACCCTGACCCTAAACCCTAAACCCTAAACCCTAAACCCTAAACCCTAAACCCTAAACCCCAAACCCCAAACCCCAAACCCCAAACCCTAAACCCTAAACCCTAAACCCTAAACCCTAACTAGAGTTCCCAGAGGGTTGATCTGCTGCTCTCTCATGGAATTAGGTACCTAAAGACCATACTAAACACAGGGCGTTTTGGCACCTCAATTTCGGGCATCACCAATTATGGAATTCCGGGCGTCATCGAGGGTTTAGGGTCTAGGGTTATATCTCAGGTAAGCTTAACAGATGGTTTAGGGTTTGGGTTTGGTTTAGGGGGTTGCCAAATGTTGTTTGGTTATTTGGGGGGGGGGGGCGGGTGGGCTATATAAGTGAAGTCTGTCGTCCGTATACCCGAAGTAGGAATTGTGGCATCGCAGGATACATGATGCTAAACGTAGGGTATGTTTTTTTTCCTCCCCTCAACCTGAAACGAAAGCCGGAACACCTATACCCTCACCCCGCCCTCCAAGCGCTGAAGCCTAAACCCTAAACCCTGAACCCTATAAACCCTATAAAACCTATAAACCCTATAAACCCTATAAACCCTATAAACCCTGTAAACCCTATAAACCCTAGAAACCCTAAACCCAAACCCAAAACCCTAAACCGTGGGTTCCAGAAAACGTTGTGCCAAGGAGCACACCCAAGGAGATGATGAACCTCAGGCCAGGCTCATATAGTGCTTTAGGGCTCTAGGCAAGGGGTTAGGGTTTAGGGTTTAGGGTTTAGGGTTTAGGGTTTAGGGTTTAGGGTTTAGGGTTTAGGGTTTAGGGTCTAGGGTCTAGGGTCTAGGGTCTAGGGTTTAGGGTTTAGGGTTTAGCTAGGGTTTCGGACCCAGAGTAGGCCCATTTTCCCCCCTTTTTAGGGTTTAGGTTCCCTTGAAAGTCCCTTTAACCCAAAAAAGACTTTAATTCCTAGGCTACTCTTGAGTCTAGTATAGGCTTTAAACCCTAAATCCTAAGCACTGAACCACAAACCCTTTGCATTCTTGGGTCTAGGAAGGTTTGGGATGCATGACTGCGTGGAGGCCATGTAGATGTTTGGCATCTCTCTGGTTCTTTTCCTTATCATAGTGGGCTAACATGATACGCTTCTAAGGGTACTTAAACTCAAGAAGGCATAAACATTAGATGTATTCTGGAATGCGCTCGTGTGCTTGAAGGTACAGGGCGGGTGGCAACCCCCTAAAACCTAAACCCTGAATCCCGAACCCTACACCCTAGACCCTAAACCCCAAACCCCAAACCCCAAACCCTAAACCCCCTTCTCTTCCGGCAGCAGATGCAAAGAGGCGCTCCCAGACGACCTAACTGAGCTGCTGACGACTGAGGAAGCGAAGCCATGGGAGGAGGACAAGTGAAGCTTAGGGTTTGAGGGGGTTTGAGGGGTTTAGGGTTTCGGGTTTCGGGCTTGGGGATTTAGGGTTTAGGGTTTAGGGTTTGCGTTTGGGTTTTGGGGGTTTGGGGTTTAGGGTGTGCTGGAATACGGCGCATAGCTTTGAAACGCAGACGAGCTTGGAAAGCTTCGAGAGAATGCGAAGAGCAGCCATATGGCATGATTGTGGAGGGCCAGCGAACACTTTCATCCCACCCTAGAACCTATTGCTTTTTTTGGGTCGAAGCCTAAATTCAATTGCCTACACAAAAGTTTACCGTCCAGTGATTGAGCGGCTTCCTTCACAAGGCCCCGAATTGGAGTCTTTTCAGAACTGAGAGTCCCACAGAGGGTCCCGAAGAGGGGCGGCCTACGTCTAGGGTGTAGAGTTTGGGGCTACGGCTGTCCCCAAATCAGCAAATGGGGGGACCTCCAATCCTGCGAAGCTGCCGGAGCCCTATATATATATATACACAATATATATATATATATATTTTTTACATACACATGCATGTTGTTGTGTTTGTTAAAGTTGTGTTTTTTGGGGGGAGGGGGGTTCTGAAGGTCAGGGTTGACAGAATCTGCGCTGCGAGAGGAGGTACAATCTCAGAGTTGCTTCCTTGTAGTGCACTGAAACCCGAAACCCTAAACCCTAAACCCTTAATGAAGCCTTCAAAACTGAGTTAAAGCTTCCTGTGATGTTCCCCCCCTATGCTAAGAGTCCTTAACAGGGATGATAATGGGGGTACTAGAATCTCTATTAAGGATTAGGGTTTAGGGTTTAGGGTTTAGGGTTTAGTATACGGGGGAGCAACGCCGCCTGGTAAAAAGCAGGCCGCGGGCTTGCGAGTGGGCATTTTGAGCCGACTTCTTTGCCCGAAGGAGACAGTGCAGAAGCAGCTGGGACACATGGAGCCTCGGCAAGGAGAATTTCTGCCCGCCGGCCTCTGTCAAATCACCTTTTGGGGCAAGGTACCGAGTGAGCCCGAAAAATCGTTTCGCACGCCCAGCACCACTACAAGTCTTATGAGGGCTTATGGACCATAACTAGTGTTGATTCAGTCCCCAAGGTGTTAATGTACATATACATATACATATACATATACATATACATATACATATACATATACATATACATATACATATACATATACATATACATATACACACACATACAGAAAAATATATATGCACACATGCATACACGTGTACTATGCGCGCATATCTACAGGTCTTCATTGTCTAAATGGGCTGAATTATACAAGTATTCTCTCTCGCTCTCTCTCTCTCTCTCTCTTTCTCTCTTATCCCTTTTCTATCTTTTGCACTCAAGAGATTGCGGAGATCAAGCCCCGAAGGGTTGAGAAGTTATTCTTGGCGGACTTGTGTGTGCAACTTCTGCCCGGCTGAGGATGATGTGACGCGAGGTGCCCCACCTTGCACTTGCACAGGGTTTAGGGTTTAGGGTTTAGGGTTTCGGATTAGGGTTTAGGGTTAGGGTTTAGGGTGGGGCGGGGGGGGGGGGGGGGAAACTTCCGGGGTATCCCTAAGGGTCCATGCACCTACATAGTTTTTTTACCGTAAAGGGCTTCCTATATCGTAGCTTTAGGGCCCAAGAGGTACATGGAATTTCGGGGAAATTCTGCAGGATGCGCATGTTGCAAGTGGCTCTGCCCAGAAAGAATCTCCCGCAGAAGCACCGTGAGCCTTCCAAATGGGCCAGGGGACCTAAACCCTAAACCCTAAACCCTAAACCCTAAACCCTAAACCCTAAACCCTAAACCCCAGCAAAGAAGGCCTCACTAAACCCTGCCCAAACAAAGAATGTCGACCAAACAGTTTGAAGCCGCAGGGTTTAGGGTTGAGGGTTCAGGGTTTAGGGTTTAGGGTTTAGGGTTTAGGGATTGTTCAGGGTTTAGGGTTTAGGGTCTAGGGCTTAGGGGCTTAGGGCTTAGGGTAGGGTTCATGGGTTGGGCAGAGCTTCGGCTAGTTCATTGGTGCACTTGAGATTCAAACCTCTGCACACCTAAAGACAACTACACTTTGCTCAAGAACCCCAAAAAGAACAAATGTAAACCCCTTATTATAGGGAAGATTTTTTTGTTTGGGGGGTTCTTTCGCAAACAGTAGTAAACCCTAAGCCCTAAGCCCTAAGCCCTAAGCCCTAAACCCTAAACCCTAAACCCTAAACCCTAAACCCTAAACCCTAAACCCTAAACCCTAACCCTAAACCCTGGACCCTAAATGTCGCGCCCAATGATGCTCCAGACGACTGGCGGGTGCAGCAAGAGATCTTCACTTCCGCCAGCGGCTTGGAGCGACTGGAGCTGCCGCTGGGCTTGCACAAGATTAGGGTTTAGGGTTTAGGGGTTTAGGGGTTTAGGGTTTAGGGGTTTAGGGTTTAATTAGGGGTTTAGGGGTTAAGGGGTTTAGGTGTTTAGGGGTTTAGGGGCTTAGGGGTTTAGGGGTTTAGGGGTTTAGGGGTTTGGGGGTTTAGGGGTTTAGGGTCTAGGGGTTTAGGGGTTTAGGGGTTTAGGGTTTAGGTGTTTAGGGTTTAGGGGTTTAAGGGTTTAGGGGCTTAGGGGTTTAGGGGTTTGGGGTTTAGGGTTTAGGGGTTTAAGGGTTTAGGGGCTTAGGGGTTTAGGGGTTTGGGGTTTAGGCGCTTAGGGGTTTAGGGGTTTAGGGTTTAGGGTTTAGGGGTTTAGGGTTGTAGGGTTCAGGGTTTAGGGGTTTAGGGTTTTCGGGGTTTGGGGGTTTAGGGGTTTAGGGTTTAGGGTTCAGGGTTTCGGGGGCTTAGGGGTTTAGGGGTTTAGGGTTTAGGGTTAGGGTTTAGGTCGGGAACACCGATGTACTTTGGTAGTAGCCTGGCTAGGTAGCCCCTTGGGACACGTTGCATCTGTCCCTTATTGGGCTTAAGAGGATCATATTCAGGAATACTTTGCAGAGGGTTCTGAGGGCCAGCCTAGGTCGTGCCCACAGCGACAGTTCTAATAATGTTTAGGGTTTAGGGTTTAGGGTTCAGGGTTTAGGGTTTAGGGTTTAAGTAAATAATCGCATGTATTGGTTAGGTTTTTGTTCCACTCATTTTCCTTGTGTGCTCTTTATGTGTCGGGAAGGGAGCTAAGCAAGACAAGTTTGTACCAGATTGTCTAGGGCCGAAAATATGAAGAGCTTGGGCCCTCTCCATCTACACCCCCCCCCCCCCCCAAAAAAAAAATAAATAAACCCTAAAACCGTTTCTGCGCTCAAAAAGCTCACGAAATGCCCTGCGATCCCACTGTTTTGGGGCTTTGGGAGAGGCCTCGATGAAACCAATGAATAGAACCAATGTTTCAGGGCCTCACAGTCCGTCTCTTAAACCTAAAACCCTCAACTCTATCCATTAAACCCTAAACCCTAAACCCTAAACCCTATAAACCCTAAACCTTAAACCTTAAAGCCCCCGAGCCTCAAGCTCTGAGGTTCCTTGGCGCCTTGTACGGGGATCGCGTTCGCACAGAGGACAAACAGCGAGAGGCGGTGTGGAGACCCAGTGGGTGGCGACGTTGGGTTTAGGGTTTAGGGTTTAGGGTTTAGGGTTGGGATGTTCCGTCTTATGCTAACAGTCCTTAATAGGGATTATAGTACCATTTATGATAGTCCCGATTACGGACTGCCAGTATAAAAGGGGGGACATCCCGAGTTAGGGGTTTATAGGGGTTGGTTGTTCTCCTGGGATGGATTCAGGAGGCTCCTTTAGGTGAAGGGGGCTTTCCTGCAGTACCCCAGCGCAGTGCACGGGCCCTGGTAACCCTAAACCCTAAACCCTAAACCCTAAACCCTTGTGGGGCTCGAGAGGAGAAGGTTTGAGCCTGTCTTGAATTTGATCTAGACCTTAAATCGGAAAAAACCCTAAAAAATGGTCGTACTGATTGGCCGTCCTGGCTTGGGTTGAAGGACTTGCTCAAGGCCACGTACCCTCGGCCGCAGAATGAATGCCTGTTAACCACAGTAGGGAAGAGAGGGTTTAGGGTTTAGGGTTCCATATGGCGATGCAGAGGGATGGTTGGAAGGTGCCCAGGAGCCCTCAATCTACCGGGTGCGGCAAAAACCCTGAACCCTAAAACGCTAGAACCCTAAACCCTACACCCTAAACCCTACACCCTAAACCCTAGACCCTAAACCCTAGACCCTAAACCCTAAACCCTAGACCCTAACATGTCATCATATTCATAGATAGTCTCAATCTAGCTCTATGAAGAGAACTATATATGTATTCATACATTAGTATCATACAGCATTCTTGCATTCTTGGAAGAGTAGAATACTACAGTAATATGACAATATACTATAATGTAGCAACATAAACACACAGTGATGCCCACATGGCAGAAGCGGTGCTTGTGGAATGACCAACTGGCCTGGAGCATGCCGAGATCGCAATGTTTCCGAAAGGGTTGACCCTAAACCCTAAACCCTAAACCCTAAACCCTAAACCCTAAACCCTAAACCCTAAACCCTAAACCCTAAACCCTAAACCCTAAACCCTAAACCGTGATCGCCTCATTGCTCTCCGTTTTTGTTTCGCTGCCTACGACTCACGCACTAGTAACAGCCTGTTTAGACATTGCGTGCGGCTTTCGTTCTTTCTTAACATCAAGGGCATATTTGAGTAGATTTGTCAGTATGGCTCTCAGGGGAGTACGCACAAACCCTGCACCCTAAACCCCTAAACCCCTAAACCCCTAAACCCCTAAACCCCAAAGGCCTTACTGAAGTCCGCGAGAAACTTCTTGGAGGAGGCGAAGTGGAGTGGTGGCCTCGGGTCTCAGGATTGTGATAAGGGTTTTAGAGTTTAGGGTTTAGGGTTTAAGGTTTAGGGTTTAGGGTTTAGGGTTAGGGTTTAAGGTTTAGGGTTTAGGGTTTTTTGAAAGCCAATCCGAACTTCGCCCTTGGCGTGCCTCTGGCTGCAGACTGCTTGTAGACCAAATGAAGCCCCAGAATCGGTTCGGGTTTAGGGTTTAGGGTTTAGGGTTTAGGGTTTAGGGCCTCTACTTGCCAGCCCGGTGGTCCTTCACTTTTGCCCCCTTTTGTTTGGTTCAAGGTTCCCTTATGAAGTAGCCAACCCAAGAAAGTAATAGTTACAAAGGTTAGGGTTTAGGGCTTAGGGCTTAGGGCTTAGTGCTTAGGGCCCTTTTTTTTGGTTCAAGGTTCCCTTATGAAGCAGCCAACCCAAGAAAGTAGCAATTAGGTCACTGGGCCGCCCAGTAGAATTACTATTAAAATCATCATCGGGGGATATGGTCAGTTCTCTAAATTAGGTTTTTTTTTGGTGCCCTGAATCAGAGGCTCAGACGGGCCGCCTTAAGGGACAATCTTTTCGAGAAGTGACCATATGGTCCCTGAGGAAAGGCTGGTTAGCTGTGCAGTCTGAAACAGATCCAAGGCTCCGACGCTCAGGCCCCAAATCCCTACACACTAAACCCTAAGCCCTTTTTTTATTTTCGAAATCTAACCCTAAACCCTAAATCCTAAACCCTCACAACCCTAAACCCGAACCGAGTGCTTTCTACACACAGAGCCAGTTTTTTTTCACATTTGCATAGGAGCCCTTTCCCCCCCTAAACCCTGAACCTAAACCATAAACCCTAAACCCGGAACCCGGAACCCTAAACCCTAAACCCTAAACCCTAAACCCTAAACCCTAAACCCTAAACCCTAAACCCTAAACCCTAAACCCTAAACCCTAAACCCTAAACCCTAAACCCTAAACCCTAAACCCTAAACCCTAAACCCTAAACCCTAGCTGCTCAGGCGCGAGCCATCAGGAGGAGGATGGCGCCAGCGTCAGCGAGTCCGAGGATTCTGAGCCGCTCAGCAACGACTTGCAGGGTTTAGGGTTTAGGGTTTAGGGTCTAGGGTTTAGGGGTTTAGGGGTTTAGGGGTTTAGGGGTTTAGGGGTTTAGGGGTTTAGGGGTTTAGGGGTTTAGGGGTTTAGGGGTTTAGGGGTTTAGGGGTTTAGGGGTTAGAGTTTAGCGTTTAGGGCCCCAAGCCCTAAACCCTAAACCAATGAGTGGCGGAGCACTGTTGATTCAATCTGTGTGAGAGCCAGGTCACCCGCTTGCAAGAGCCTCTGACCCTTTTCAGGGGTGGGTCTGAAGGTCCTGCTTGCACAACCGTTTAGGGTTTAGGGTTTAGTGTTTAGGGTTTAGGGTAGTTAAGTGGTAATTGCCCTTTTCTCTTTCTTTGGTCCAGGTTCCCTATCAAGAAGCAGCCAACCCCAGAAAAGGTGTACCCTTACTATATTCTGGTTGGTTCCTGGGCAAAGCAAGCAATTGTTTAGGGCTCCAAGAAAATTGATACGCGAAGTTTGGTGTTATTTCAGAAATGGGCATGTTGACCGGGTACCATTTCGGAATGGAGTGTTTTTGAGGGCCTCCTTCTCCAGTTGATTTTGCTCTCAACTGGAACCTGCCCTCCGCTTCAACGCAAAATTTCCTAGGGACCATCAACCTTTTTAGGTTCATGTAAGTTCATGCAATCTCCCTAAACCCTAGACCCTAAACCATAAACCCTAAACCCTAAACCCTATACCCTAAAGACAGTGTGACCCGACAAGCCCTATGTCCATAGTCAAGACCTTCGCCCAGGGATGGCTTGGGAGAGATCTCCGAGGACGCATGCGGCATGGATGGGTCTCGATTTTTGGAGTTGGGGTTTAGGGTTTGGGGTTTAGGGTTTAGGGTTGAGGGTTTAGGGTTTAGGGTTGTTTAGGGTTGTTTAGGGTTGTTCAGGGTTGTTTAGGGCTGTTTAGGGTTTAGGGCTTAGGGTTTCGGGTTTAGGGTACTTGCGCGAGATTCTAGGCCTTCTGGCCATGAGGTTTGAGAGTCGCTGCTTCGGTCGGTCGCGGGTCTTCATTGCCACCTAAACCCTAAACCCTAAACCCTAAACCCTAAACCCTAAACCCTAAACCCTAAACCCTAAACCCTAAACCATTCCGGAACCCATGAGTCTTGACAAAGCTTGGAGAAATTCATGGGCATTGCTTCCCATTTCATCCCGTGTTTCGACGTTGCTGGAAGACTTGCAACAGGTAAAGTTATTCGAAGATCCGGCTTACATCGCTTAGATCCCTGCAAGTGCGCCATGAAGTGCCTCAGGGGGGAAGCTCCTTGCAATTGGCAAGCGGCTGCTGCTGAAACACACAGAGACACAGAGGATATACCGAAGGCTAGGCTGTAACATGACGAACATGACCAGAAGAAAGGCATCCTTTAACCAAGGCATTCCACCCCCGCCCCCCCCCCCCCCCCCCCCCGGGGTCCAAATTCCCTACATCTGTAGTTTTCGTGGCCCCCAAACCCATTAGGGTTATTCTTTTTGGGCTTAGGGTTTAGGGTTTAGGGTTTAGGGTTTAGGGTTTAGGGTTTAGGGTAACAATCAACCATGAAAGTATACTGTGCTAGGATCTTGGGCCCTTAGCGGTCTCGTGTCCCTCGCCAGGAGCCGGTCATTGACATGCCTGGCAGAGCGTTTACAGGAGCTGGGTTTAGGGTTTAGGGTTTAGGGTTTTAAGGTTTAGGGTTTAGGGGGGGAGCTTCTTCCGGCATACAGTCCTTCGCCAGGACTCAGGGTAGGCCCTCATTCCTTGTTAGTTAGTGGGGGTCTCGTTTTTAGTTTTTTTCTTTTTCTGAGCCCCTTGGTATCAAAATGGTAAACCTTTTTTCTTCCTGGGCTACTCTTGGGTCGAGCTCGTGATCTTGCATTCCGAGCAGTTCACAACTGCAAGGAACTGAGTTTCACAACTCTTTACATGAGGCTTGTTGCAAGTTCCTGTCGCCTATTTGCATGGGACACAATCACTCCGCGCCCCCAGGGACAAGGCGTGATTACAGACTCTGAGCCCCAAACCCCAAACCCTAAACACTTAACCCTAAACCCTCTAGGGTTTAGGGTTTAGGGTTTAGGGTTTAGGGTTTAGGGTTTAGGGTTTAGGGTTTAGGGTACTTAACCCTAAACCCTCTAGGAAACCTAATCCTCAAGCCAGAAGCTGGTACAAGCAGCCCTTTGGGACACGGGGGCTCAGATGTTCAGCCGGCTGCTCGGACAAGTTTTGTCAAGGCACAGCCGGCAAGCCCCCCAAGAACAGAAGGGTTTGGGGTTCAGGGTTTAGGGTTTTGGGTTTTGGGTTTTGGGTTTAGGCGCCACTTCGGCGCATCTGACCCGATGTACTGTGTCTCACGCCTGGCGCTGGGGACATTCTTTGCGCACGTCGCTCCTGAAAGGGGAGTGAGCCCCTTGCCATCCGGAGCACACCGAGAACGCAGCAAGTAGCCCTAAACCCAAACCCTAAACCCTAAACCCAAAGCGCTTCTAGGCAGCTCTGAGCTCAAAAGTCCGATTCCTTACGTCGCTGGAGGAGACGACGGGTTCGGTGCCTTCGAAGATCTGCGGCAGAACTACGCCGGGAAGCAGGGGGCCCAAATGGCTAGATGGGATCAAGGCTCTGGTGCAGGGTTTGGGGGTTTAGGGTTTAGGGTTTAGGGTTTAGGGTTTAGGGTTTAGGGTTTAGGGTTTAGGGTTTAGGGGTTTAGGGGTTTAGGGTTTCAGGGGTTCAGGGGTTTAGGGTTTAAGGGGTTCAGGGGTTTAGGGTTTAGGGGTTTAGGGTTTAGGGGTTTGGGACTTTGGAGACTGCTCGGCCCAGGGTTCGAAACTGAGAGCCCCTCAAATTCTGTCAGCCCCGAAGCCTTTGGAAGAAATCTTGCGAAGCCTCAGCCCCGTAAACCTCCTAAGGGTTTAGGGTTTAGGATTTAGGGTTT
>CAJNDS010000080.1:187500-262500 GCA_905221605.1 Symbiodinium natans | reverse complement strand
ACCCTATATCGCCGTCCTCCGGCTGTGGGCAGGTGGCACTCGCCACGACCTCAGACTGTTATCTCAAGCTTCAGAGGTTTAGGGTTTAGGGTTTAGGGCTTAGGGTTTAGGGTTTAGGGTTTAGGGCTTAGGGTGTAGGGTTTAGGGTTTAGGGTCAGCAGCAGATAGTATGGTTCTGATATAGTAAAAGAAGCCGAAAGAGGGCTTCCTTCGGCTTCTCATTGGGTGACCGGCCCTGCGGCTTAGATGGACACGGCCCCGGACCTCTGAGATTCAGGGAAGTTGCGCAAGCTGTTGAAGAAAGTCATGACCTGAGCTCTTATCACAACCCTAAACCCTAAACCCTAAACCCTAAACCCTAAACCCCAAACCGCATCTCGAAGTCCCAGGCTCACTTTGCAAGCTCGTTTGCTCAGCGACACCTACCAATTGCTTAAACCCTCCCCCGAAATAATTATTCTACTTCCAACATCCGCGAACATAAGATCTTTTCGGAAAGGAATGAAGAACGCGGGCTAGTATATTTAAAGCCCAACACATGATAAACCCTAAGTGCCCTAAATCCTCTAAAAGCAAGGTTCCGAAACTGGAGTTCTATCGTCGATTTTGGCGATGGCCCGGGGCAGGACATAGAATGTGGGTTTTGAGTCTGGGGTTGAGGGTTTAAGGTGTAGGGTTTAGGGTTTTGGGTTTTCAGTATATATACATACGGGGTTTACGAGTTGCCATGACTAGTCCTTAAGACATCGAAAACTCAATCGGAGCCCAGATTGCCAAGATGCAAGAAATGAGCAGCCATCTCACCTGTTTTCAAACCAAGTCAGCCCCGAGATTCGTACCATATGCCCTAAGCCCTAAACCCCAAACCCTAAACCCTAACCCCCAAACCCTCAACCCTAAACCCAAAACCCGTTAAGGTAGTATGGACCCGAAGCCTTCTATGGTCCATTTCGTGCCCAAGGCTCTTTGCTTTGTCATAGTGGGGGGGGGGGGTAACAGTTTACATAATTTTAAGGGTGCTTAACTCAATATGGAACAGAAATTTGAACTTTTTTAAGCGATCACAACCATGACCTTGTTAGTAGGGGTACTGGGGACCCGACGGTCGGTAGACTATATCATCCCTTAATAAGGACCATGTAAAGGTATATTATGTGAATTTCCCTACTTCCCAAAGACCCTCGTTTAAGAAGTCGTCATCAGATGACTTGCAGGAGAACATCGTCATCGCGAATCAGGGCCGCTCCAATACCTTGGTTTTCCAAGTCTACAGGCCGCTTTCATCCGTGTGGGGACTGCGTGAATCAAACCCAGTTTAGGGTCTAGGCTCCATACACACTCCCTAAGCGACATTCCCGTAGCACAAGGTATAGAATCCCAATTTTATCGGTTCACTTGGCCGGAACTATACCTTGTACGACGGCAATCCCTAGCAGGGTATATGGGCCACAGACCGTGTAGGGTACATGTAGCCCCGAAGGGACATGAAGATTGTACGACCTTCTGTGTATAGAACTGCCTGCAACGTCTTTTGGGGGACAGCCGTCCCCCCAAGCGCTGGCACTAAAATACGTATACCTTGGTGACGAAATTAAACCCTAAAAAGTCTATGGTCCATATACCCGACGAAGGATTGTAGTAGTAGACGGTATATGTTCCCAGTATTCATTTGGTCCCTAAACCCTGACCCCTCGTGTTCCTTTCAAAACCCCTACGTGACCCCAGTTTTTGCATTCATTTGGTCCCTGCACCCTAACCTCTCGGGTTAGGGTTTAGGGTTTAGGGTTTAGGGCTCGGTCTTGAAACTGGGTATAATTAGGGCCCAGGGTTTAGGGTTTTGAATCTTAAGGTTTAGGGTTTAAGGTTTTGGGTTGAGGCGCAGGTGACTTGTGGCACCTGTGAAATCACTGCGAGTCCCCCGAAGCTTACTGGACCGAGTTCAAAAAAGAAGTATGGTTTAGGGTTTAGGATTTAGAGTTCAGGGTACAGGGTTTAGGGTTTAGGGTCTTTATGGTTACGGGGTTTAGGGACCACATGAACCTACGATTCTATTTGACAAAGCATTCCGCGTGGGGCACATGGACCATAAACTTTGCACTAAACCCTAAACGCTAAACCCCAAACCCTAGCATAAAGCTTAAACCCTAAACCCTAAACCCTAGACCCTAGCATAAACCCTAAGCCTCGGGTTAATTTAGCCCGCTAGGATTGGAGTGCTGTCGAGGTGCCGGTGTCGAGTTACTTCCATTCGCTAAGATTGTGGCGTACAGAAAGGACCCCCCCCCCCCCTTTGGAGAACTACCCACAAGTCGATTGCTATTCGGAGAGCAGATCCCCAGACCTAACGGTACCTCCCTGAAAGATCACATGAACCCTGAAACTCTAGTCTTATTCAGGTAGATGGAGCTCAAACCTTTCAGGGTTCGTTTAGTCCCAAGGCCTCTAGGCTTTCACGCCCGTCGGCAGGCGCGGAGACTTGTACCAGGCCTTCGTGTCCAGACCTCGGTCGACCTTTTACGGGTTTTTGAGCAAGAATTCCTGTCTTTGATCTGTAGTTGGTTACTGGTTTTTGGAGAACTATACTTCAGTACTCTTTTTGGTTCTGGGTTCTTATTATAGCTACCTATACCCAAAAAGTATATACTTCTGTCCAGGGTCTACTCCAAAGTAGGCTTCAGGGTGGCCTTCCATGACAGAACTTCCAACAGCGAACTGGATGTTCGGTCCAAGACCTGAACCAGGAGGATTTCAACAAACATCGCCCTAAACCCGAAACCCCCCTTTAACCTCCCCTAACCCCAACCCCTACAAACTCTGAACCCTAAACCCCAAACCCCAAACCCCAAACCCTCAACCCTAAACCCTACACCCTACACCCTACACCCTAAACCCTAACCCCCCCCCCCCCCTTCCCTTCAAACCTCAGATCAAATCCTTAGGCCCGCCATCCTCAAGCCGGATGAGCCCTGCACGTGCGCCAGCTAGGCAACGTGTGACCCAGAGTTTAGGATTTAGGGTTTAGGGTTTGGGGTTTAGGGTTTTAGGGTTTAGGGTTTGGGGTTTAGGGTTTAGGGTTTAGGGGGCCGTTTCGGGCGCAGGGTTCAGGGTTTCTTTCGGCGCAATGCATGGAGGCTCCCATCCCAGGTTACTGAGCCCTGAACCCTAACAAAGGCAAAGCATCCCAAGCCCAAAACCCAAAACCCTTAACCCTAAACCCTAAACCCTAAACCTCAAGCCCGGGGCCCCAAAATCTAAGAGCCTCCGGTTCAAGCCGCCGACCCCGCTGGAGCATAGTTGAAAGGTCTAAACCCACTCGTCGGCTCAAAGGATGCTTTCCTCATCGCATGGTTCGAAGATCATCTTAGTTTGCTCGGCAGAGTTCTGTGAAACGTTGGGGGGGGGGGGGTGGCACCAGGACCCAAACAGCCGGAAAGAAAAGACAGAGGGGGCGGGGGGGTGGGGGGGGGGTGGGGGGGGGGGTGGGGGGGGGGGTGGGGGGGGGGGGGGGGGGGGGGGGGTGGGGGCAGGGGGGGGGGCGGGGGGGGGGTGGGGGGTGGGGGGGGTGGGGTGGGTTAGGGGGTTGGGGGGAGGGGGGGGGAGGGGGAAGGGGGGGGGAGGGGGGGGTCGGGGGTAGGGGGGGGTAGGGGGGGGTCGGGGGTTGGGTAACGCTGATTCTCAAACCCATCCAACACGCCGCCAGAGTCGGCGGATGTTAAACCACACCCCAAGCCCCAAATCCTAAACCCTAAGCCCTAAACCCGAAAACCCGAACTAAGCCCCAAACTCAGCAAAGCCTGAACCCGAAACCCTAGCCCTTGCGGATCCCTGAACCCAAAAAAACCGTAAGTTCGAACAAGCCCATACACCCCTATCCCGCACACCGCTACCGGCCCCGTGCGAGGGAAACTTCCGGGATTAGGGTAGGGTTTGGGGTTTAGGGTTATAGGGCTATAGGGTTTAGGCTTTAGGGCTATAGGGTTTAGGGTTTAGGGTTTGGGGTTTGGGGTGTAGGGTTTAGGGTTTAGGGTCTAGCGTAAGAGCTTCCTTGGGCCACGAAATGAACCCCAGGACCTGAACCTGGACGTTTTACGGTCCCTATACTCTAAAAGGTTTAGGGTTTAGGGAGAGTGTTTAGGGTTTAGGGTTTAGGGATAGTGTTTAGGGTGTATGGTCCCTATACCCTCGTAGCGATTGCAGTAACATGGGGAGTATGATGCTGATCTTCAGGGTTTATGTGTGCCTTGCAAGGTGGGGTTTAGGTGGGTTTAGGGTCCAAGGTTTCGGGGGCTTTCCCTAAACCCTAAACCCTAAACCCTAAACCCGAAACCCTAAACCCGAAACCAAGAACCCAGAACTCTATCCAAGAAAGTGGCCTGAGGGATGACGAGAGGAGTCGGTCTAAGGTTTTAGGGGTTTAGGGTTTAGGGTTTAGGGGTTTAGGGTTTAGGGTTTAGGGTTTGGGGTTTAGGGTTTGGGGTTTGGGGTTTAGGGCCTTTTGTTGGGCCTTTAGGGCTTTGGGGCTTTTGGGGGGGGGGGGGGGGGTTGCGGACTCGATTCGCTCCAGGTACCTGTGCACGGTGTCGGAGGAGGGCATCATGCGCATCCACTCCGATGGCCAGATTCTAGGCAGCCAGCCTCAGCAAGCCTGGGGTTTAGGGTTTAGGGTTTAGGGTTTAGGGTTTAGGGTTTAGGGTTTAGGATTTAGGGTTTAGGGTTTAGGGTTTAGGGTTTATAATAGGGTTTAGGGTTTAGGGTTTAGGCCCTAAATCCTAATCCCTAAACCCCAACCCCCAAAGCCGAAACCCTAGCCCTAGACGCTAAACTCTGAATAACTGGCCGGTTCTTAGTAGGGAGTGAGGGAATGAGGTACCCTGTACAATCCCTTCTGGGTATATATAGGGCCCTCATTCCCTCATTCCCTACTAAGAACCGGGGAGATAAGCCGTTTAGATTTCACTTCGTTTGCAAGGGTAGGTCTGGGTGGCTGTCGGGAAACTGACGTGTGGCAGCTTGAAAAAAGGAGCTGACCCATGTACAGTACAAGTGAGTTTGAGCTGCCTGGGGCAACATGACAGGGGTTGATCCGAAAATCACTTGCAAATTCTGCAATCCTTACGTAGCCAGAACAATGTACTTAACTTTCGTAGGGTCCCCCCCAACCTACCTTTTGGTACCCCAAACCCTTGTAAAATCCTTTTTTTAGCCACAACACATACCTAACTTTTGGAGGGTCCCCAAACCTACCCTAGATGACGGTTCCCAAACAGGTTCCTGCCGAAATTTGCCTGCCGGACCGGCCTTGGTGAGGACACGGGCCATTGCTGGGGGGGGGGGGGGGGGCATCGCTTGCTGTAGTATTCCAGCGGTTGCTAGGCTATACAACCCTAAACCCTAAACCCTAAACCCTAAACCCTAAAGTTGGTATTCCCAAGCTCCTGGTCTAAGCTTGTGGTTGAACGCCTGCCCTTTGAAGATATGGCGTATATCTTGCTGGTTTAGGATAGGATAAGGGCTTGGGGTGAAATGCGTTCGGACTCCAGGAGGCTTTCTTGGGGGCTGCATGAACCATTCAAAGGTTTACGGTCCATATACTTGAATAGGATTTCAGATAGGTTACGGGATCCCAATTTTAGGGTTCACTTAGTCCCCCTTGTTGACTTCAAGGGGAGCGCAAAGTGCATGCAGTGACAGCAGCAAAGTTGAGCACCCTAAACCCTAAACCCTAAACCCTAAACCCTAAACCCTAAACCCTAAACCCTAGACTATTGGCTTGAGCTTCTCGGCTCACAGCAGAGATGGTTCTCTCTCTCTCTCTCACACACGCCCTGTGGCGACTCTCTCCCTGACAAGAACTGCCTAAGAACAGTAGCCCTAAGCCCTAAACCCTAAACCCTAAGCCCTAAACCCTAAACCCTGCTTGGTCGGCTCAAGCAGACCATCTGTTCTCTGGAGTCCGCTGCCTGGAGACCCTGAAAGGGTCTCAAAAGTCCAAAGCAGCACTAAACACCCGAAAACCTCAAAGAAACCCTACCATTCCATTGGCCTGGCATTCCGTCAAGCAACGAGGGCGTTGCCAAATGCTTCCCATGAGTCGATTCGGGTTTAGGCTCCAGGCTTTAGGCTCTTAGCTAGGGAATCAATTGCACCCCAAAATTGGCACCAAACACCTTGCGGACGAATCACATTGATGAACCCAACTATGATCCGTGTACCCAAATTCAGAAGCCTAGGTAGCTTATTTACTTTATAGGTTCACTTGCTTCCCAGGGCAGTGTCATGGGCGTAGCCCGATGTTCTTTCCGTGTGTATGTGTGTGTGTGTGTGCCGACGCGGAGATTGCACAATGATGTAGGGGTCGGAATAGTTGCTGATCGTATTCCCTTATGGTCCCTTTTGCAATTATACTATAATAACCCCCCCCAAAACCCTATTCGACGCTGACAGGAGGTACCTGTACGTTGGCAAGTCCTGCAGGAAGCTGAGTTGGATGCGCCATCAGTTCACTGCTTCACACGTAGGGCTTTGAAACCTGCCCTGCAGCTGGTAGGGTTTTAGAATGATAGAGACAATGTATGTGTACATACTGTATATACACCTAAACCTTAGCCCTGAACCCTGAACCTTTAGGTGCATCCTGAACCCTAAGCCCGTAGCCTCTGCGGACTCTGAGACTCTCTGCTTGAACGTGTTGGGGCCTGTTGTGTGTATGTGTGTGGGTGGGTGGACTCCTGCAGCCACGGTAATCAAGCCCCTAAACCCTGAAACCTCAACCCTAAACCTGAAACCATAAACCCTAAGCCCTAAACCCTAAACCCGAAACCCTAAACCCTAAACCCTAAACCCTAAACCCTAAACCCTAAACCCTGAACCCTGAACCCTAAACCCGAAACCCGAAACCCTAAACCCTAAACCCCAACCCTAAACCTGAAACCCCTACGGCATAGTCGCCGGTGCAGAGTTTTGAAGTTGGGCAGACAGGGAGCACCCAAGATTCCAACCTTAGGGGTCCAAGGTAGCCCTAAACCCTAAACCCTAAACCCTAAACCCTAAACCCTAAACCCTCAGGTTGGGCAGACAGGGAGCTCTTCCACGGCTCCATTGAGCAACTGAAGGCTGTCGACTTTCGGCTCCTCAAAGGGTTCTTGCAGGGACTGGGAGGTCGTGGTGGGGAGGGGTTTAGGGTTTAGGGTTTAGGGTTTAGGGTTTAGGGTTTAGGGTTTAGGGTTTAGGGGTGGGGGTTAGGGGTTAGGGGTTAGGGGTTATATAGGGGTTGGGGGTTACTCTAGGGTTCATGTGGGGGGGGGTCGGGGGGTGCTGAATGCAGTTTAGCTTGGATATTAGGCCTAGCTGCTGCGACCTTTGCAACAGCCACGGCTTGCAGGAGCCCCTCTGTCCCCTCTTCCCCCCCCCAAAGATGAACCGTCGCATCCGGAGTAAGCTTCCAGAACTACAGGGGCTTCTCCTCGTATGTGTACGCATATGTAATGTGTGTACACACACTTCGCTTTCGCTTTTTGGCTCAAGCCCTTTTGCTACAGCTTAGCCCGCATCACCTCTTTAGCAACTTTGACGATGGAGGCGGTCAGGGAGGTGCACGAGCAGGTTCTGCTCGCACTAGCGGCCAGCTTTTCGGCAGAATATTCAAACAGGAGCCACACGGAGTGGAAAGCAGCATTCATCGCCCAGCACCCTGGCGTGACGAGCCGCGTCAAGAAGGAGGTGCAGCTGCCAAGCGGGATCAAGACATGGATCAACGCCGGAGAGGAGGGCGAGTTCCAGTTAACTGGCCTGGAGGTGGATCTACTGAATGTGCGCGGCGATGAGCGCCCGCCCTATTTTCAGATGGTCGACCGCAATTGCGCGCTCGCTGCGGCAAGCAGCCTGACCCATACCGACCCGGTCCGCGGCGGGCCAGAAATGGGTCGAGAAGCGCGACTGTGGCAAGCCGCCGCTTTGGTCCACCAGACGTGGATGGCTCACACGCAATGGACGCTTTCGAACGCTCACCTGTTTGTTCCATTTGAGGACCTCCTGCCAGAAGAGCAGGCAAAGGACCTACACATCGCCACGCAGGCTCTCGACTTTTTAGATTTGGGAGCTCAACAGTTAGGGCTCAGATCGCCGCATAGCGCGGAACTACTGTCAGCCCCAGTGCCGCATATAATGGCCGCCATGCGGAACGTGGCACGTCCAGGAGCCAGTATGGAAAGCACTCCTTTTGACCAGCCTGGCCTGGTCTTTGATGACAGGAGGCTCGACGATGCTATTATGGACATAGTGTCGGTCATGGTCCCCCGATTGGTTGCAGGTGTGGGCTCAGTTTCATTGCGTGCTCTTCGGTTGAGTCTGCAGTCGTGTATTGGGCTTGATTTGACCCGGAAGAAGGACACCATCAAGCGCTTCGCCCAAAGAGCTGCCGAGACATTGGTTGGCCGAGGGGATCAAGCCAACGATCGGTGTGGCAGGCAACTTTACACCCAACTCTCCGATGATGTCTGTGTTTCGGGACGTTGGCGGGGCTTGTGGGAGCCCGTTGGAGAGCAAGTTGTGTGGGAATCCTTGCACATGGAGAATACGGCTGCGACGGATTGTGGCAGGTATCTCTTCCTTAACCTGAGCGATCTAGGCGCAAAGGGCACCGACACAGCTGGCATGGAAGCGCATTCCGGGATCGACACTGTCTGTTGGGAGCTCTTCTGCCTCGAGCACGGCATGCGTGTCGACGGACTGTTGCCTTTAGACAAGCTTGATGATTCGAATGCTACCTCCAACACCTTGTTCGGTGAGACTGTTGCTGGTGAATACTTTTTTCCTGAACCGATCTTTTCGGAGATGAAAGCCGCAGCACAGGACTGTGATCTTAGACGGTGCGCGAATGTGGGAAAGATCGTTGAAACTGTCTTTGGTCGAATTGTGCGGCTCATCGGCAACTGCGTGGGACGTCAAACACCTTGCGCGCACAATGCTTGCGGAGGTGGCCCAGGATCTAGCTCAGGATGCCCTGGAGCGCTTGATGTAGCTGGACTAGACTATTGTCTGAGCAGCCCCGCGTCACAGCGGTTTGAGGCAGTCTTGAAGGTCACAAACGAGTTCCGGAGGAACTTGGTGCCATATCCCCGTTGTCACGCCTGTTTTGACCCAGGTGGTGATACGGATTGTTTGTCGTAGGTTCGCGCGGTGTCTCTTCCAGGCATTCGTGGTTATTCATGGTGCCGTGATGTGTCGCTTGCTCTTTGCGTTTTGTTATTTGGCTGTTATAGGGGCGGCTTTTCGGGCAAAGCCTGGCCGGTTAAATCCCTTTGGCCTCGCACCCATTGTTTGCTTGCAGATTTCTGCGCCGCAAACCCTCTGCGAGTGCATACTGCCTCGAGGGCATGACCTGCGCTGCTCTGCAGGCTCGCTCCTCCCTTTCAAACTTTAATTAGGTGCATGCAAAGGCTGCATCCTCACGGATTCTGTGCCTCGAAAGCGAAAAGCGAAAGCGATACATACGTACACATATGCACATACGCTCACACACACACACACACCAAGGGTCATAGACACAAAGACCGACATGCACACATATTCCACATCTACCTTTCTTTCTTTTTATATGTCCCAGATATACATATGTGCACACATGCACATATACACATGCGCTCTGGATAGGTCTGGAACGGCCAAGTTGTCGACTGGGAGGACGTCGCCGAGGACACGGGCGGCTTGGGATTGGACCCTTCAGACGCTCTGCCCGTGGTATTGAGAAGATGTGTGTGTCTATACATGTATACACACACACACCCATTGTTGCATTTTTTAAGTTGGATGTGTATATGTACATATATACATGCATGTACATATATATATACATATTTATCTACGTTGCATACGTATGTGTAGGTATGTATATGTGTGTGTGTGTGTGTATGTACATGTAGATTTATTTCTATATCATTGTCTAACTGGCTGATAAATAGATATATACATATGTATGCAGATGTGTGTGTGTGTGTGCGTCTGCCTGCATGTGTGTATAAAAAATGAGTAAATAAATAAATAAATATATAAATATATATATATATATATTGTACACATATTATGCATGTGTTCTTATGCTTTGTATTTGTTTATGGTTTGAACATGTTTGCTTCTCATTTTCATATGTGTTCTACTGAGCTCAGAATCCGCGAGTGGAGCTGTTAGCCATCGCTATCTGCCGTGCGGGAGTCTATAGTCCATAGGTGGGTGCGAGAAGCATGCGCATAGTCCTGCGATGCTCATTCCGCAGCCCGAGGCTTGTTTAGGGTTTAGGGTTTAGGGTCTAGGGTTTAGGGTTTAGGATTTAGGGTTTACGGTTTAGGGTTTAGGGTTTGGGGCTTAGGGCTTAGAGCCCCTGCACAGGACTTTGGCAACGAGGACGAGACCGGAGTGTTCGACCGAAAGCTGATCATGAAGGAGCCCCTGAGTACCTTAGTAGTAGAGTAGGTAACCTTTAACCTTTTTGGGGTATTATATTCACCTTATAATCCCAAAGGTTAACCTTTAAAACCCCAAGGTACTGGACAACTAAGGTACAATCCCCAACTCCACGTCATCGATACCTTGGGATGTCCCCCCTCGTACTACCAGCTCCTTAGTCGGGATTCTAGCACCCCACTATAAGGACTATGAGTAGAAGGGGGAACATCCCAATCGATACCTCACACCTGAATTCCCTTGCCCAAAACTGCTGCAAGCCAGCTCCTTTTGCACAACCGCTTCTGAACGACAATCTTCTGCCCTAGGAAGCTCCAAGTCATCGTTCCCCAGTTGCGCTGCCCTATTGCTCTTCAAACAAGCCCGGACGATGGGAAGCTATGTTTTTGGGGGAGCAAATGCGCCCCAAAATTGGGATCTCATATCCTATGCGACTTACTCCATTCCTATTTAGGTGCATGGACCATTATAGAAGCTTTTAGGGTTCACTTCGTCCCCAGGGTCTACCAAGGGATTTTTCTATATTCTTTGCCTGTCTGCGCGTGCTGAAAGCAGTATTATCCCCCCCCATATTCATTATCCCCCCAAGTATAAAAGCCTGAGACCCTTGCATTTTGGCTTTGTGGCCTTGTGGCGTTCTTTCCCCTTGCCTTTGCTTGTATATTTGTTTTTGAAGGGGGGGATGGAGAAGGGCATAGTCTCTCCCCCTCCTCTCCCCCCCCCCCCTCCAGGGCAAAGAAGGGCGATTTTCTCAGGAAGAACCCTAAACCCTAAACCCTAAACGCAGTGACCAGCCTGGGGCAGGAGCTCTTCACGCTGCCTGCAACACCACCGGCCCTGCCGCTGCCTTTGGCTTTCCACGCCCTTTAGGGTTTAGGGTTTAGGGTTCAGGGTTCAGGGTTTAGGGTTTAGGGTTTAGGGTTTAGGGTTTAGGGCCAAGTTTGGGGTTCAAGTTTAGCCCGATGGTGCCTTGCTGGAGGATTCGCTGGCTGTCAGGTCGAGCTCACCAAAATGAAGCAATGAACAATCAACTCCTGGACCCTCCTTCAACCCTAAGCCCTGCATCCGAAACGCTCCCCCCAAAAGATGTTTAGGGTTTAGGGTTTAGGGTTTAGGGTTTAGGGTTTAGGGCTTGGTAGCCCAGTGGTACCCTTTACCCTTTCTTTTGTTTCTGGGTTCCCTTATAGAGTAACCAACCAAAAAAGGGGTGCCCTTGTTATGATATGGTTGCTGGGCTACTAAGTGCATGGGGGTTTCCGAAAGTAGGGGGTACCTTACGGGGGTCCCTCTTGTGAGGGGGTCCATCTATTTGGGGATCTACATTGGGGGTCCCCTTTCTTCGTAAACCCTCATACTCATGAACTCTAATGTTACGAAGAAACACTAAGCCCTAAACACGAGTCCTTGGCTAGCGGTTCCAAGCAGGTCGGCGTCATGACACGGAAACACGAGAGCCGCCACCAGCACAGGATATGAGGGTTCAGGGTCTTCCCACCAAAATGGCCTAAGCCAGAATGGCATAACCCTAAATCCCAAACCCCTCAGCCCTAACCCTAACCCCAAAAAACCCTATAAACCCCTAAAGACCTCCACCAACAGGACGGCCCCTCCCAGAACTATTTCCCTAAACCCTAAACCCTAAACCCTAAACCCTAAACCCTAAACCCTAAACCCTAAACCCTAAACCCTAAACCCTAAACCCTAAACCCTAAACCCTAAACCCTAAACCTAAACCCTAAACCTAAACCCTATTTCCCAAAAAATGAGGCCAAAAGTGCATGGGGCCGCCCCGACACGTGCTTGGGTCAGTTCCCAGGGCCCTCAACTTTTGCCGAAAACCGCAAAGCCCTCAAGGGTTTAGGGGATTTGGGGTTGAAGCCTACAGACCCTAAACCCTAAACCCCAAACCATAAAGCCCTCAACTTTTCCTAGGTTTGAGGCGTGTTTTTGGTGCAGAGTCTTTTCCAGAGACCCTCGACAGCACAGCTTGTGTTTGAAGTACCCGAGGGAGCCAATCTTTGAGCTCCAGGTACACCGACCATCATGAGCCTCTAGGGTTTAGTGTTTGGGGTTTAGGGTTTCGGGCCGTAGGGTTTAGGGTGTAGGGTTTAGGGTTTAGGGTTGAGGTGCTTCTTCACAACAAGCTTCCCCGACGCAACCTGAACAAAGAGCCAGGCCATCAATCTGCTGGCACCACGGCCAATCGCAGAGGAGGGAGCCTCAGGATTCTGATCTTGGGGGGGGCGCTTGAGTTGCTGATGGGTTTTGGTTGGCAAGACCCGAACCCCTAAACCCTAAACCCTAAACCCTAAACCCTAAACCCTAAACCCTAAACCCTAAACCCTAAACCGCTAGAAGAGTCTTCAGCAGCAGGGGGCTCACGCACATTCACCCGCGCATTCGGCAGCCGCGTCAAAGCTCAGCTTGGTGTGAGGGCTCATGGGTCCTAAACCCTACTAGGGTTTAGGGTTTAGGGTTTAGGGTTTAGGGCTTGGGGTTCAGGGTTTAGGGTTTAGGGTTGAGGGTTTAGGGTTTAGGGTTTAGGGTTCAAACTACCCGGATCATGGGTCCTAGATTGCCGTGGTGTTTGGGTGTGCGAAAACGTACGTTTTACCTGGGTTTCTGGAGGATTCCTAAAACAGGAGGCCGTGGTGTTAAATGAGATCGTACTTCAGCCAAAGGCATGGACGCTTGTGACAGCTTTTCTTCTTCCACATCCTTGCGCAGTATGTTGTACAACGAGGCGAAAACGTGGAAAATACCAGTGTTTTGGGCATCGTCGCAATTGGCATGGACGCTTGTGACAACGTGTCCTGCTCCGCATTGTTGCGCGGTATGTCGTACAACGAGGCAACATCGCGGTAAATACCAGTGTTTTGGGCATCGTCGAAATTGGCATGGACGCTTGTGACAACGTGTCTTGTTCCACATCCTTGCGCAGTGTGTTGTACAAAGAGGCGAAAACGCAGTAAATACCCGAGTTTTGTGCATGGAAGCAATATGAATGACGTTCTTATCCCCCCTCCCCCCCCCCCCCCCCCCCCCCCCCCCCCCCCCCCCCCCCCCCCCAAAGCCGGAAACAGGCCGTAGATTTCCGAAAATGCCGAAAACCTCGCGGCAATCTAGGACCCGTGATCCAACTACCGTTAAACCAGATGTCGCCAACTCCATCGCAATCCCCCGACCTTCTGAACCAAATGAACCCTACATCTAGCATGGTATACTCTATACGATTATAATCCCTACTCGGGTCGGTATATGGACCATGCACGTTGTAGGGTTCATTCAGTCCCCAAGCAGGCGGGCGATGGGTTTTCGGTGTAGGGCTGAAAGGGTTTGGGATTTATGGCTTATAGAACTTACGGTTTATGTGAATTTAGGGTTTGCAGGATTTAGGGTTTACAGAGTTTATGGGTTCAGGGTTTTTTGGGTTTACGGTTTGTCTCAGATGTCGCTTTCGATGTCGTCCTACAGCATTGAGAGATACACTAAGTCAACGTACTTTCCTGATAATGGCTGCGTGTCCCGGCACGCTCTCGCAAAAAAAATGAACCCAAACCCAAAATCCCTGCATGAACCCTATACCCCTAAACCCCAAAGCCTAGAACCCAACAAAAACACTCGGGTAATTCTCTAAGTCCGGGTCCCGTTTTGGGTCCCCCATAATACGGCACGACCCCAACCAGGGACCCTATATTTTGGAACCCTGCCCTCAACTCCAAAACCCTCAAACCCTAAACTCTAAACCGTAAAGCCTCAAACCCTGAACCCTTAAAACTGTACAACCTCAAGCCCTAAACCCTAAACCCTCAGCCCAAAAACCCCAAGCCTCAAACCCTAAACCCGAAATCCCTAGACTTCTAACCCTAAACCCTAAAACCCCAAACCCTAAACCCTAAACCCTAAACCCTAAACCCTAAACCCTCGAACTCAAAGAAGCACTTTGTGGTCCCAGGAGACAGATCCTGAGCGAGGCACCCTTCGGCTTCCGATTGAGGTGTAGGGTTTAGGGTTTAGGGTTTAGGGTTTAGGGTTTAGGGTTTAGGGTTTAGGGTTTAGGGTTTAGGGTTTAGGGTGCGAGCGGTTCCGCTTCAGCGTGCCCAACTTATAGGTTTTCGGGTGTAGGGTTCAGGGTTTCAGGGTTTAGGGCCTTAAATTAGTTAACTTCATCCTGGTAGTTGAGGAATACACCCCTGACTGTGCAAAACAGAACTCCCTGAATTTAGTCGAATTATATTCCTGGATATAGGCATAGGCCCTCGGACATCCCGCCCTACTATCAGTGAGCACAAGCAGATGCACCAGCAAAAGTAGGAAATTTCTGGTGCTCCCTTAAGCCATGCTTGCGTTGCCGAGGGCCCGCGTGGTTCGCACTACTGGTCTTTTAGCCTGCTTTATTTAGCCGTTTCTGGGACGAGGGTCATCTGAACACAGGCCCCTGCCTTCGCAAGAAGCACCCCTATGTAGTTTAAGGCAGTTGCCTGAATGAAGGGGCGCCCGAGTGATTATGCCTTGCATAGAAGATAAGAGATCTCTATAGTTTGTATATTCCTTGATGGAGGGGCATTGGGCTCTTGTAGATCTCAGTTGGAGGGGCCAGCAGAGCACTGCCCTAAACCCTAAACCCTAAACCCTAAACCCCAAATCCTAAACCCTAAACCCCAAACCCTAAACCCCAAACCCCAAACCCTAAACCCTGAAGCGTGCGAAGGGGAGCTGCACCCCGGCTACGTCGTCGCAGCGATGCTGCGCTGCTCGTACGCGCTGCTCCAGGACGGGATCAAACAGCCCGGGATTGTTTTGTTGGTTCTTTTCGTTTGGGGTTTAGGGTTTAGGGTTTAGGGTTAGGGTTGGGATGTTCTCCCTTATACTAGCAGTCCTTAATAGGGATTTATGCCAGCGAGTTGCAATCTAGAACTGTAACTTTCCGAACGCAGCACCACTCGTTTCTTGAAGAGGTGCCTTAGGAGCCCCAGTATTTTCTTGTAGTTTATCATAATGAAACCCCTTCTACAGAGAATCAGCCAAAATGTGCATATCCATATATATATATATATATAACGTTTTATCTAGCCTAGATTTTTGAATTTAAGTAGCCTACAACTAAAGTTGGCTTTGGTTTCTCATGTCTTTATTGGAACTCAGTTCGGAGGACGTTCGAACGCCCATCGCGTTAATCCTCCTAAGCCCTACATCCCAAACCCTCAATAGCCAGGTGGGCTGCTGTGTGGCGTTGTTGTTGGTGGTCATAGGACTAAGGCCATTGTCGTGTTTCAAGCTGCTTGGCTCCCAAAACTCTGCCAGATGCCCCCAGGCCCGAAACAGCAACCCCTAACCCCTAACCCTAAACCCTAAACCCTAAACCCTAAACCCCAAACCCCAAACCCCAAACCCTAAACCCTAAACCCCTGAACCCAACCCCTGCCACACCAATCATCCCTCAGGGCGGACCACCGAAGCCCCCGAAACCACTACACCCTAAACCCCTAACTCCTGAACGCTACACCCGTCAACCACTAACCCCCGAAACTTGGGATGTTCCCCCTTACACCAACAGTCCTTAATAGGGATTCTAGTACCCCCTACTATGGTCCCTGTTACGGACTGGTATAAGGCCCTAAACCTCTCAACCCTAAGCCGAAGTCTGGGTGTTGTTCCGTTTGGGGGCCAGGCGCCAGCCTCGCCCAAAGCAGAGTACGAAATGGCATGGGCCCCGGGGGTTTAGGGTTGCTTTGACTTGTTGAAAGTTGATAGGTTAGCGTTGAGGGTTTAGGGTTTAGGGTTCAGGGTGTGTTCTGGAGAATATTAAAATATTAGCTTGTGCGTTGAGGGTTTTTGTCGGATTTGCGTACAGAAGAAAGAGGTGTCCCCCAAATGCGCGTCCATGGACTTCTTTTTGGCATACCCTACTTCCCCTGACAGGGTTTAGGGTTTAGGGTTAGGGTTTAGGGTTTGGGGTTTGGGGTTTAGGGTTTAGGGCCCGAAACCGAAGTGTAAAGCCCCAAAAGCCTAGCCTCAGGACGCTTCAAGTTCTCAGCTTTACCGACTTTGCCGATGTGGGAAACACACGTTGGGCCCAGCCGGGGGAGTCGTAGTCACGGGTTTAGGGTTTAACCTGGACCCGACCCTGACCTCTAAACCCTAAACCCTCAACCCTCAACCCTTAACCCTAAACCCTAAACCCTAAACAGGTGAGGGGGGGGTGGGGGAGGGGGCCCTCCTCTGAAGAGATTCTGGACCACAAATGTTTGAGAAACGAGCCCCCCCAAAACCCAAACCCTGAGCGGCTCATCGCCCTTTATCGCGAACATCGGGCCAGGTGTCCTCTCTGCTGGATGGCACACTGGCCACGCCGGCAAGAGTTCAGCTTTGCAAATATCGGGCTTCCCTAAACCCCAAACCCTAAACCCTAAACCCTGAACCCTAAACAAACCCTAAACCCTGAACCCTAAACCCTAAACCCTAAACCTGAATAGTTTAGGGGGCTGAGGCCTGGTACAGCGCGCAGGGTTTAGAGGGCTTACAGTTGGGATGCTCCCCCTTATGCTAACAGTCCTTAATCGGTATTAAGGTACCCCCTTATCTTAATTCCTAAACCCTAAACCCTAAACCCTAAACCCTGAACCCTAAACCCTAAACCCTAAACCCCAAACCCCAAACCCGATTGAGGACTCTGAGTATAAAGGAGAGCATCCCAAGCCTACAGGGTCGTCACAAGGGCCCTTTGTATCGGCCCTTCCTTTAAGGTGCCCTTCCCTTATATACACCAAAAGAACCCAAGGGCCCATCCTTTGGAGTTTAGGGGTTTAGGGTTTAGGGTTTAGGGTTTAGGGTTTAGGGTTTAGGGTTTAGGGTTTAGGGTTTAGAGAGTTTAGGGTTTAGAGAGTTTAGGGTTCAGGGTTCAGGGTTAGGGGGGGGCCGTCAGTACCCTTACATACAGGGAGTTTACAGGCTTCAGGCTGTTAGAAGTTCTCCTAACAAACCCCCGGACATGCCACGCGTGCCGAGACACCAGCATGCTTCGCCAAGCGAAGCCTGCCAATCGCCAGCCCAATCGTGAATGGAATTCTCCGATTATCCCCTACACCCTGCCAGGGCAGACGATGCTATCTTTGAGGGTTTAGGGTTTAGGGTTTAGGGTTTAGGGTTTAGGGTTTAGGGCTACGCAACCTCAAACTCCCTGAAGTATGGGCTCTTGGGTTCTAGAGGGTATATACAGGGCATCTAAGGGGGGTCCCCCGTTTAAGGGCCCATGCTAAGAGATGATAATAACCAAACCCGAGACCCTAGACCCTAGACCCTAAACCCTAAACCCTAAACCCTAAACCCTGAACCCTGAACCCTAAACCCTAAACCCTAAACCCTAAACCCTAAACCCTAAACCCTAAACCCTAAACCCTAAGACCAAGCCCTAAGACTTCCCACATGCCAGGTCAGCCGGCTCCTGACAAGAGTCAGGCATCGTTTCAGAGCTGATTGGAGTTTGTGGTCTTAGGGGTTTAGGGGTTTAGTGGTTTTTGCAAGATGTCATTTTTCGCGAGAAGAATGCAGGAGATCCTTAGCTTCTTTAGGCGTTTAGGGATTTAGGGGGTTTAGTCGGTTTCGGGGTTTAGGGGTTTAGGGTTGGCACGGCGCTTTAGGGTGAGGAGGCCTTTCGGGGCGGCAAGGCTGAAACACTGCGATGCTTAACGAAAGAAGACTTTTCTGCCAGGGACGGAGCGGCGTTGTTTCGGGCTCAGGGTTTCAGGCAGGTAGCAAGTTAATACCCAAAGCCCTCAAAACCCTCAGAACCCCAATCCCCCAAACCCCCCTAGCCAAACCCCTGAACCATAAACCCTAAACCCGAAACTGCTTCGGGCCTGGAGAACTCCCAAAAAGACCGAGGGACCTCAAGACCTGGCCCTAAGTTCAAAGCTTCACATGCCCCTGGGAGTTAGGGTTGGGAGTTCGGGTTCATCACATACTACCCTAAACCCTAAACCCTAAACCCTAAACCCTAAACCCTAAACCCTAAACCCTAAACCCTAAACCCTAAACCCTAAACCCTAAACCCTAAACCCTAAACCTAAACCTTTCGTCTGCCCTGCAGGGGTTGCGGGCCCTTCAACTGCGCCTGCGTCAGGGTCCCAGTGATAGCCTGGCTCAAGGGAGTCTGTAAGGGGATCAAAAGAACCGATGTTTAGGGTTTGGGGTTTAGGGTTTAGGGTTTAGGATTTAGGGTTTAGGGTTTAGGGTTTAGGGTTTAGGGTTTAGGGTTTAGGGCTATTTTGGGATCATATTCCCTACAAGTATGGTCCCTATTTGAGTTACACTAAATATACGACTCCATATTAAATGGGAAGTAGGAAGCCCCCGAAAGGGACCTTAGTGTTGAGAACTCCCCATACCCCGGGCGTACTGTCCTCATGGGCTGCTAAGCTGAGCTTCAAAGGCAAGCTAGGTTCGAGATGATCTCTCATTTGTGGATTTGCAGATTCATATCCTGCCAACGGTTCAAACCGGAACTAAGGCAAAAGTGGAACCACGAAAGTACTTTTTACTTCTGCACTACTCACAAATCAAGGAGCAAGGGGCACGAGAGGTATCGCTTTACCATGCTTGCTTCTCTATCATTGCCTCAACCATGTTCCGTCCAAAGTTATTAAAGGCGCGGCCGCGAATCAGTGCGCCAGCTTCTCTTCGCTTGTCTTCGGATGATTCGATGTGCTTGCAAGGGTTCACAGATCGCGTGGTCACCTTGAGTTTGTTGCCCTAAACCCTAAACCCTAAACCCTAAACCCTAAACCCTAAACCCTAAACCCTAAACCCTAAACATTCTTGAGTTTAGAGTGTTTGGGGAAACGCATACTTGAGCTCCTCAGCTGGCGATGCTCGAAAGCCCAAAGCCCTTCAAACAGCGAATGCGCCCAACCCTTCCAAAGCCCGAAATCCCTGAACCGTGGACCCCCGAAAGCCCGAAACCCTAAACCCCCTAAAGCCCGAAATCCCAAAACCTGCCAAACCCGAAATCCCTAAACCCTAAGCCCTAACCCCAAACCCTAAACCCTAAACCCTGAGCCCTTAACCCTTAACCCTGAACCCTGAACCCTAAACCCTAAACCCAGAACCTACCTGAAGCCAAATCTCCCTGAGGCTCTGAAGATGTTAAAGCTCATGGGTCACCTGGCTACTTCATCGGATCTTACGGGTTTAGGGTTTAGGGTTTCGGGTTTAGGGTTTAGGGGGTTTAGGCTTTAGGGTTTAGTGTTGAGGGTTTGGGGGCTTTATGGTTTAAGGTATAGTTTTGAGGGTTCTTGTTTTTTGTTTTTTTTTTTTGGGGGGCAGGTGGGGGGGGGGGCGGGGGGGGGGGGGGGAGGGGGCGGGGGGGGGGGGGGGCGGGGGGGGGGGGGGGGGGGGGGGGGGGGGGGGGGGGGGGGGGGGGGGGGGGGGCGGGGGGGGGGGGTGGGGGGCGGGGGGGGGGGGGGGGGGTGGGGGGGGGGGGGGGGGGGGGGGGGGGGCGGGGGGGGGGGCGGGGGGGGGGGGGGGGGGGGGGGGGGGGGGGGGGGGGGGGGGGGGGGGGGGGGGGGGGGGGGGGGGGGGGGGGGGGGTTGGGTTTAGGGGTTCAGGGTTTTCGGGGTTTAGGTTTTATGGCTTGTTTTTTCTTTAGGGGGTTTAGGGTTTAGGGCGTTTTAGGGTATAGGGTTTAGGGAGTTTTAGGGTTTAGGGTTTAGGGTTTAGCGAGTTTTAGGGTTTAGGGTGTAGGGTTTAGGGTTTAGGGTTAGGGAGTTAAGGGTTTATTTAGGGTTATAGTTTTGAAGGCCTAGAGGGTTATAGGGCTATACGCTTTAGGGTGCATAAGGTTTAGCCGGCTTGCCCTACACGAAACCCCACCATCTGTGTCTTGCCAGCGTTTCTATGTTGCCCTAAACCCTAAACCCTAAACCCTAAACCCTAAACCCTAAACCCTAAACCCTAAACCCTAAACCCTAAACCCGGCATGCGTAAGGTTCCATGTTCAGCAGGGACTCCACTAAAAGCCCTTGGCTTTCCATCGGTTCATGGTTTAAGGGTTGAGGGTTTAAGGTTCAGGGTTTAGGGTTTAGGGTTTAGGGTTAGGGCCTTAGGGCTTAGGGCTTAGGGCTTAGGGGCTTAGGGGCTACAAACCTGAAAGTTTAAACCCCTCAACCCAGCTAGCCTCACCAAGTAAACCTCTCGTGCACAGTGAGGCCGAGGTACCAGGCTTCCGAAACGTAGGGGCGCCCTTCGATGTTGGGGGGAGGCTCCACTAAAGGGATGAACTTCTTCTTGCATATAATTAATTCAGCGGTATCCCCCCAAACCCGATGCCAAAAACCCTCAGACCTGAACCCTAAACCCCGAACTCCTACACCCCCTAAACCCTAAACCCCTAAACCCCTAACCTAAACTCTAAACCCTAAACCCTAAACCCTAAACCCTAAACCCTAAACCCTAAACACCAAACACCAAACACTTAAACCCTAACCCTAAACCCCTAAACCCCTAAACCCCTAACCCTAAGCCCCTAAACCCTAACCCTAAACCCCTAGACCCAAACCCTAAGCCCTTAAACCCCAACCCCTAAACCCTAAACCCCCTAAAACCCTAAACCCCTAAACCCTAAACCCCTAAACCCTAAACCCCTCAACCCCTAAACCCCTAAACCCTAAACCCCTAAACCCCTAAACCCTAAACCCTAAACCCCTAAACCCCTAAACTCTAAACCCAAACCCCTAAACCCTAAACCCTAAACCCCTAAACCTAAACCCCTAAACCCTAAACCCTTAAGGGTGGGGTGGGGACTGCCCACTTTGCTTCGACGCGCTGCTTGGCGCAGGTGCTGTACTGGACCGGCAACGTGATACTCCGGACGTCGCCTTGCCTGGCATCACATTACATGTCGGCTTGGGGTTCAGGGTTTAGGGTTCAGGGTTCAGGGTTTAGGGTTTAGGGTTTAGGGTTTAGGGTTTCCAGTTTTGGGTTTTGGGCCACTCCAAGTGTCTGGTGAAGATGTTCTGGGATTGTGAGTTTCTGTGCATGCTTGCGCGACACAGCTTTAAGTGAAGTCCAAGACCCTGAACCCCCAAACCCTCAACCCCCACACTCCTTCCCCCCTCCCTCCCCCAATTCTGAAGACTGGAAGAGTTCTCCAACGAGTCCCCTGAAAGGTGTAGGGTTTCGGGTAAGTCTCTAAGCCAAGATCGACATGCTCGTGACCTGCGACCTTCTCATGGGCTACATCACGGAGGTCATCGGCGAAGCAGCCAGCAGCCCAGAGTAGTCAATGCCAGCCACTTCAAGGGTTAGGGCTTAGTGTTTAGGTCGGTTCGTCGGTTTGTTGGTTGAGGGTATTTGGGGTATTTGGGGTATTTGGGGTATTTGGGGTATTTGGGGTATTTGGGTTATGTAGGTACTTGGGGTATTTAGGGTTTTTTTCGGAGATTTAGGTGTCTTTCGGTCCTTTTCCTTTTCGCGGCTCTAGATTCCTAAAGCTTTGCAACGTTGCCGAAGAGGATGCAGATCTGAAGGCGAATTGTGAGGGTGAAGTGATGAAGCGGGCGCAGGCTGTCTGTGCACCTTTCCTCCTAAACCATAAACCCTAAACCCTAAACCCTAAACCCTAAACCCCAAACCCTAAACCCTAAACCCTAAACCCTAAACCCTAAACCCCACGAAGAGCAAGAAAGCAAGCCACTTCTGAGGTGAGCGCTTTGCAAGACAGCACAAGCCGCAACAACAAGCTCGGGTGCCGACGCGACTTTCGGGGACGGGGGGAGGGGGGTTTAGGGTTTAGGGTTTAGGGTCTAGGGTTTAGGGTTTAGGGTTTAGGGCTTAGGGTGTCGAAACCCAAAATCCCTCAGCCCCTAAACCTCACTGAAGGGGAGGGGGGGGGGGGGGGGAGGGGAGGAGGAGTTGAGTATCAACTTGTGGGCTACGAGTTTTTTTCTCCTGGTTTGTATGTGTTGCGGCTATGCTGCCTCAGGTTTTCGTGGAGGGTTGCCTGCATGTTCAGGTGTATGTTGCGGGGTCAGGGTATTTATAGGGTTTAGGGTTTAGGGTGTAGGGTGTAGGGTTTAGGGTAACCCTAAACCCAAACCCCCCTGAACTGTCAACTTTGTGCAGCAACACTTGATATGCGACTTTTGGAGTGAAACCTCGCCAGTACGTTTGCTATACCTTCTAATCCTTGATAAAGAGCCCTTGGTAAGGTTGGTTATGGGGCCATGTGACTTATGAGTCATTTTTCTCAAATGTACCCTAAGCCCACTCTAAACCCTAAATCCTAAATCCTAAACCCTAAACCCTAAACCCTAAACCCATCCGGGCCGTAGGTGCCTTATCTGTGAGCAGATTGCGGAAGTCTGTTCCGTCAGGGCCTCAAAGAAAGTGTGGAGGGTTTAGGGTTTAGGGTTTAGGGTTTAGGGTTTACAAGGTGTAGGGGGGATTTAGGCCCTGGGAGGTTGCTTAGGGGTTTAGGGTTTAGGGTTCCCTTAGGACTTAGGGGTTTGGGGTTTATGGCTTCTCAGGGCTTATGGGAGTGTTTTGGGTGTAGGGCTTTATATTTTCAGGGTTTAGGGTTGTTATTCTCGACTTTGGGTCCGCGATATCCTTAACGGATACCATATGTCATAGGGTTCCTCACAAGACGGTCCTTCAAAAAAGAATATGGGCGTTTCCGAAATTCGGGGTACCTCATTGCGGTCCTTCTGGTGAGGGAATCCTACCAATTGGGGTCTATTTTTTGGGGTCCTTTACACTAGGACCCAGCGTAGGCCCTCCTTCGCTTTGTTCAGGGCTTAGGTTCCCTTATGGCTCCCTTCAAACCTGAAGGGCACCCTTTGTGTTGCTAGGTTACTCTTGGGTCTAGCAGCCCTAAACCCTAAACCCTAAACCCTAAACCCTAAACCCTAAACCCTAACCGCTAAACCCTTGTCATTCCCTGTGGAGGTTCCCGAAAAGGCTCAAGCCACAGCCTGTCAGAGACCCACCTCTGCGCGCGGCCTCAGGTTATGTGCAACTCTTTGGCTTACCTGAAGTACCCAGACGATGACATGCAGGCGAAGGGTTTAGGGTTTTAGGGTTCTTAGGGTTTTTAGGGTCTTTAGGGTGTTTAGGGTTTTTAGGGTTTTTAGGGTTTATAGGGTTTATAGGGTTTATAGGGTTTATAGGGTCTATAGGTTTAGGGTAGTGTGGGGCTTTGGATGGTTTTTTTGGTTTGTTTTTTTACAGGTGGGTGGGGTGGGGGCATGCAAGGATCTAAGCCTTACGATAGGAGACGCGCGAGAGATCTCAACCTCTCGATTTGGGTTTAGGGTTGGTTTCGGGTTTAGGCTTTAGGGTTTAGGGTCTAGGGTTTCGGGTTCAGGGGATGTTTGTCACCCCTGCATTTAGCCCTGCCAGCTGCCAGAGGTTTTGGGTTGGGTTTAGGGTTTAGGTTTTGGGGTTTGGGGTTTGGGGTTTGGGGTTTGGTTTAGGGCTAGGCTTTAGGGTGTCTAGGGTGTAGGGTTTGGTTTTCTTTTGGTTTAGGGTTCGGGTTTGTTTGTTTTTGTTGTAGATAGTTGGTGTGCTTCTCAGGCTGATCCTTGTCCAGGGCCCACACAACTACCGGATGCCTTGGGGTTTCGGGTTTGGGGTTTGGGGTTTAGACAACTTCAGGGTTTAGCGCTTCGGGTTTAATTAAGGGCCAAGGCGTGTGGGAGAACCTTGCACTGATTTTTTCCTGAATCCCTGAAACTCTAAAAAAGCCCTGAACCCCAAACCCCAAACCCCAAACCCCCCAAACCCCCCAAACCCCCCAAACCCCCCAACCCCCCAAACCCCAAACCCCAAACCCCAAACCCCAAACCCCAAACCCCAAACCCCAAACCCCAAACCCCAAACCCCAAACCCCAAACCCCCCAAACCTGCAGGGCCAGAAGAAATTCCTCGAGTGCTGCTTCGATCGGCCGGGGCCTGGTCATCTGATGCGATCGCGGTTTCTGCTCATGCGATAGCGGTTTCTGGCTGCTCAACATGCGTGCTGAGTTTAGGGGGTTGAGGGTTCAGGGTTTTGGGTTTCGGGTTAAGGGTTAAGGGTAAGGGTTTAGGGTTTAAGGTTCAGGGTTTTGGGTTTTGGGTCTAGGGCTTAGGGTTCCAGGTTTAGGGTTCAACGGTTGTTGGGAGCTTGCAGCGAGGGTCACCAATGCTGCACCCACCTCAAGCCACGAGTATTCATGCCTAAGCCCCACACCCTAAACCCCCAAGACCCGAAGACCCTAAAACCCTACGACCCTAACATCCTAAAACTCTAAACCCCTTAACCCCCTCAACTTTTGAAACCCCCCCCCCCTAAGCCCTAAGCCCTCAGCCCTTCACCCTCGACTGCCCAACCCCGCCTTAACCTTGACTTTCGCCCTTAACCGCCGAAACTGCTTGAAGGTTGAGTCCTTACCCTCAATCCGAAGTTCTCGTTTGAACAGCATAAGGCAGTTATATACATTTATGTATATATGTACATACCTAAAATTGTTCATATGTAAGTAGACATGTATATATTTCTATATATATATATATATGTATATATATATATATATATATCTGTAGAAGCGTATCTTACACAGCCTATACGAGAATTACCCCGAATCTTGTAACCCCTAGACACTACTTAGCAGATCGAATCCGTATGCAGCCCTACACCCCACATCCTACAAGGCCTGAACCCTGAACCCCAAACCCTAAACCCTGAACCCTAAACCCTGAACCCCAAACCCCAAACCCCTAACCCCAAAACCGCAGAAAGAAATCCATGCGGGGAGAGCATGAGGTTAGTTCCAAACTCGCTGATCCCGCCCTTGGTGCGCATGGCCTCTTGGCTTTTAGTCGGGGGTTTAGGGTTTAGGGTTTAGGGTTTAGGGTCTAGGGTCTGAGTCTAGGGTTTAGGGTTCAGGGTTTAGGGTTTAGGGTTCAGGGTTTAGGGTTTAGGAACAAAAGGGTCTTGGGAAGGATCTTGGGTTCGCCTGGTTGTTCGGGGGAATTTAGAGAATCTAGGTGCCCTGTTCTTGCTCATTCCCACTACCGATGCCACCGAAGTTGTCGTGTTCTACATAGTTCGCAACTGTCGCCTGGCCCATGTCTTTAAGTTTTGTGCCGCCCTGATACGAAGTGGTAGGCTTGTTCCGCGCCGCCTTCACAAGTGCCAAACAACGCAAGCGAAGTCTCTGCGCAGCTTCGCGAAACCTCACGCCCTGAATTCGACCCTTCGTCGCGTCTTTCCCGGGGTCGGCGGATGATCACCACAGTCTGTGAGCACTCTCCTGCAGGCACTACATGCGGATGAGTCGCAGAGGAAGATGGTCGAGAACGCAAGGACCCTTCTTGTTGCAACAGCTCTTGGCGGACGAGAGTTTGCAGGTGATTTTGTAGGCTTGTGGCCGTCGAAAGAAGACATAACCCTATAGACAGGTGCGACTAGATACCCCCTAAACCCTAAACCCGAAACCCGAAACCCTATACCGTCTACAGTCTGGCGAGAACAAGAGTGCCTGCTCCCCCTATTTTGCTGATATAACCGGAAGCAGGTTCCCTGCGGAGCGCTGGGCTATCTCGCCCCAAAATCCATCCTAGAAAATCCCCCAAAAAGCATAAAACCCCCAACCCGAAACCCTAAACTCCTCAACTCCTCAACTCCTCAACTCCTAAACTCCTAAACTCCTAAACTCCTAAACTCCTAAACTCCTAAACTCCTAAACTCCTAAACTCCTAAACTCCTAAACTCCTAAACTCCTAAACTCCTAAACTCCTAAACTCCTAAACTCCTAAACCCTAAACCCTAAACCCTAAACTCCTAAACCCTCAAGCCCTGAGCCCTCCCCAATGTAAAAATCTAAACCCTGAACCCTAAACCCTAAACCCTCAAGCCCTGAGCCCTCCGAAATGTAAAAATGTCAGGACGGTCATTGTCAAGCTGATGGAGCGCTGTCCGATGCGGAAGCGTGACACTGTCGAGGCTGTAGCTGTGGAGTGAAGAGGGGTTTAGGGTTTAGGGTTTAGGGTTTAGGGTTTAGGGTTAGGGGTTCAGGGTTTTCGATTTTGTGGTCGCAGGGTTTTGGGCCTGTAGGGTTTTGGGGTTTTCGGGCTTTAGGGGTCGGGGTCTTAGGGGTCCAGGGTTTTAGGGTTTTGAAATTCTGGCTTGTTGTAGGGTTTTGGGGTTGAGGGCTTTAAGAGTTTTGTTGGCCTTCAGGTCTACAAAGGATGCAGGTTGTCTTTGTCACAGTGGGGTGACATTTTACATCTTTTAAGAGTACTTACACTCAAAAAGGAATAGAAATAATGCTATCCCAACCATGATCTAGTTGTGTTGGGGATACTCGGGCCCTGTTTGTTGAGGCATCCTCATGTAAGTCACAGCTGTTCGGGTCCCAACGCTGATCAGCGATGTTTTTTCGGGTTGAGGGTTTACAGTACAGTTTCCTCCCTACAACTTATGAACCCTTTTGGCGGTTTAGGGTTTAGGGTTTAGGGTTTAGGGTTTAGGGCTAGGGTTTAGGGTCCAAGTTCTTTCCCACTTGTAGGCCTCGCGCTCCCAAGCCTTGCAGGTTCTTTGCTCCATTCTGCTGTCTGGGCTTGTGGACAACGGCCTCGCTTGGATGTCGCGCCCTCAGTATGTTTTTGAACCAGCTAGAGGGTTTAGGGTTTAGGGTTTAGGGTTTAGGGTTTAGGGTTTAGGGTTTAGGGTTTAGGGTTTAGGGTTTAGGGTTTAGGGTTTAGGGTCAGAGAAGGCCCTCCCCCTCACCCCTATCGTTGTAAGCATAGCACTTGAGAGAGGGAACAAGGCCTGTATCCAAGCCCTGAGAACCCTAAACCCTAAATCCTAAATCCTAAACCCTAAACCCTAAACCCTAAACCCTAAACCCTAAACCCCTAAACCCTAAACCCTAAACCTTAAATGGGAAAGTAATGAGAGCAGCTGGGAGATGGATATAGGGTGTTTGAGGCCACCCGTGCGACCGTGACATGACATGTGTTCACAGTTGCGAAGGTTTAGGGTTTAGGGTTTAGGGTTTAGGGTTTAGGGTTTAGGGTTTAGGGTTTGGGGTTTAGGGTTTCGGGTTTAGGGTTTCGGGTTTATGGCGGGCCAACAGGTGAACTTCCTTCGCAGTGTATCTCGATCCTAAGCCCAGCTTGGGCGACGAGAGCTAGGACGAAACAATTCTGTGATTGAAGTGTTCGGGCTCGGGGATGTGATTATGGCGGCTTGGCGCTCATTCCAGCACATCTTGAGTATCTGGTTGATCTCGTATGTGTTCGTTAGCATGCTGCAGCTCACTTGCTGACAGTCGCTCGCTGTGCATGAAGGTTCCACACTACCCCGAAGCTCCAAAACAGACCTGACTGTCCCCCAATAGGGGGCACTCCGTTTATACCCCCTAAATAGAATAGAATCCCTTTAAAGGGACTCCCAAAAAGGGTACCCCCCAATATCGTAAACCCCTGTAAAACCCTCATTTTGGAGAAGTTGCTCACAATGGCCAAGATCGTCCCCTTGACTTATGATCCCTGTCAGTTCCTGCTTGTCGTACTTATTATTTAAGCCCCAAACCCTAAACCCTACACCCCCAAAGCCACCACAGCTAAGTCCGAAAACCTATTAATCCCAATCCTGAACCCCGAAACATTGACAAGTTCGCCCTCCCTCACATAGGAGACAAGCAGCTGAAGATTGTTTAGGGTTTAGGGTTTAGGGTTTAGGGTTTAGGGTTTAGGGTTTAGGGTTTAGGGTTTAGGGTTTGGGGCCACACACAGTGTGAGGTCAGAACTGCACGAGGATGTGAAGAACAGCTCTGGCCTTAGGGTTTAATTCAGGCTTCGGGGGCCCGTGGGGGCAACATCCTAAACCCTAGCCCTAAACCCTAGCCCTAAACCCTAAACCCCTGAACCTTGCACCCTCAAGGCCCCAAACCCTGTAGACCCCCCGGATAAGCCTTACCAGGATACTCCTGAACCCTAAACTACCAGGATACTCCTAAACCCCAAACCCTAAACCCCAAACCCTAAACCCCAAACCCTAAACCCCAAACCCTAAATCCCAAACCCTAAACCCCAAACCCTGAACCCTAAGCCCGAAGCCCTACGCCCTAAGCCCTAAACCATGCGCGCTTCGACTGGATCTGGGCCTTCATGCGTAAGGTTCATGGGTTTAGGGTTTAGGGTGTTAAGGTTTAGGGATCTCAGTTTCGGGCTCCGGAAGACACAAACTGCCCTAAGCCCCAAATCCTAACCCCCACATCCTAATCTCCGAACCCGAAACCCCAAATCCTAAACCCTAAACCCGGAGTCCTAAACCCTAAATCCTAGTGTTGCGGTATATACGTGGTTAAGGCTTTGCGTCTTCAGAAGCCCATGCAGTTGCTGCGATATTCAGGCTTTGCTTCTGGCGTTTAGGGTTTAGGGTTTCGGGTTTCGGGTTTAGGGTTTAGGGTTTAGGGATTAGGGTTTAGGGTTTAGGGTTTAGGGTTTATACAAGCTTTGCACCGGCCGCAAACACGTAGCTTCGCATGGAAGTTGAGGGTGTTCAGAGCTACCAGAGACTTGAATCCATTCGGGGGGCATCTTTTCCCTGAAGCTAAGCCCTGTACACCCTAACCCCTCAACCCTATAAAGCCTATAAACCCTAAAATTCAGACCGATAAACCCAAAAAAAAAACCTATAAACCCTGTAATGAAGCCCTGTAAACCCTAACCCCCCCACCCTATAAGCCCTTTCGCCCTTTCGCTCACGTTTCTTGCACTGGGTAGCCCAGTGGTACCCTTTGTTTCGTTCCGGGTCCTCTTCTGAAGTAGCTAGCCAAAAACCGGGGTACTCTCAGCACAACATGGCTACTGGGCTTCTAACCCTAAACCCTAAACCTTAAACCCCCTATTTCAATACGGTTACCTTCAAACTCCGCGCCCGACTGTTGAGGCGAGGCGCAACTGAAGCGTGAGGAGATGGAAGCGCTGAAGGTGGCATTCCGAAGGGTAATATAGGGTTTTTATAGGGCTGATGGGTTTATAGGGCCTGTTGGTACCTTTACGGCTTGGGCAGGTTGGTGAGGTACTATTGTATGAAAAGCATTAACTTCCCGGTTGCTGTCCGGGCTCACAGATCTGAGTGTACCAGGTGGGCGCACAGCCAGGAGCACCAGGAGGGTGCTCTTAGGGTTTAGGGTTTAGGGTTTATGACGTAGGGTTTAGGGTTTACGGTCTAGGGCGTCTCGCCGCGCAGCGGCAGAAAGTACCATGTGGAAATGGTGCCCCAACACAATCAGGCGGTGTGGGGGGACGGCATGTCAAGCGAAGGCATCTGTTGCCAACGCAGTCCAACAATTCTCATTGGTGCTAGGTTTCTTCTCCCCCCTGCTGTGAGCACCCAAACCACTGCCTTTTAGGGTTTAGGGCTGTCCCATTGCTTCAAACTTTCCGGTGCCCAGGACGCCATAGGACCTGGAAACCAAGAAGACGCGAAGGGGGGCCAGGGGAGGAAGGTGGCCTTTTTTGGCCCTGGCTGGGGGGTACCACCAAACCTTGTAAGTATAAGGCACCACTGTAGTGGTCCTGAAGCAAGGCTCAGCCCTAGGGGCTGTATTCGACCACTCTCAATGGAGCCCATTGTCTCCAGTAAAGGTGTGCCTGGCTGCAGGGTATAGTTCTGGGTCCAGGCACCCGAGTATAGGGTGGGAATTTAGGGTTTAGGGCTTAGGGTTAAGATCTCAGGAGCACCAGGAGGGTGCTGGCAGAAAGGAAAGCCTGGAGGGCTTCATTTTCTTCACCCCCCAACCCCAGGGCTCTATATGGGCCTGAACGAGCAAGGTTCATGCGGAACCTGTCAGGTCTACCCCCTGCCAGGGTATGTTTCCGAAGCACAGTGAAAAGAGAAGAGCCCGAAGTCATGCTGCATTGAGCAATTAAGGCACCCCTAATTTCGGAAACCTAAGTATTCTTGCTTCAACCAGAAAATGCAGGCGCTCCCTACCTCGCAGGCGCCTTGAGCTCCAAGTAGGCCGCGTAGTTGGACCGCGCAAACCATGAACCCTAAACCCGAAACCCTAAACCCTAAATAAACCCCAAACCCTAAACCCTAAACCCTAAATTAACCCAAAGCCCTAAACCCTACACCCTGAATCCTCTAGCTGCCTGTGGTTCTCGCCTGCAGGCGTACGGCCAGCAGAAGGTGAAGCTCGAAGATGGCGAAGCCCTTATCAGGTTTTAGGGTTTATTAACTAGGATGCCCAGTAGTACCCTTATTCCCTTTTTGTAGGGCTTAGGTTCCCTTATAAGCCCCCTTTCAGCAAAAAGGGCACCCTTTTTAATCCCAGGTTACTGGGCAACCTAGTTAAGGTTCATTCAGGGCTTAGGGCTTAAAATTGAGGGCTTAGGGGTAATCTTGGGTTTAGGGTTTGTTTAGGGTTTGGGGTTAGTTTTTTGGTTCAGGAGGGTTTGGGGTTAATTTAGGGTTTAGGGTTTCGGGTTCAGGGTTCAGGATGTATGGTTTCGGGTTTAGGGGCAGCCCTCTAGTCCAAAGTTGGGGGCATGTTTAAGGGACATACTCCTGCAAGAGGTATTTCGTGGGGTCTGGGGTTCATCATGTGCTCGCATAGGAACAGCTGTTCAACATGATGTGGACAATCCCGTATCCCTAGTTGTGGTTTGGAAGGAGGGGGGGGGGGGGGGGTGCAAGTTTTAGGCATTATGGGTTAGGATTTCAGGTTAGGGTGTAGGATGAGTTGAAGCGCCCACACTGCAGCAGGCCTATAGGCCAGGAGATTCGGGTTTGGGGCTTCGAGGTGGGGGGGAAGACTTCTGATTTCAGATCGAGTCAAGTGGCATCACCAAGCCTAAGCCCTAAACCCTAAACCCTAAACCCTAAACCCTAAACCCTAAACCCTAAACCCTAAACCCTAAACCCTAAACCCTAAACCCTAAACCCTAAACCCGCGTCTGAGGCCAACCGGAACGAGCTCTGGGAACCTACAACGTCGAGGCCTGCGCAGAGGACCAAGACTAGGACCCGGAGTAGGCCCTGATTTCCTTTTTGAGGGTTTAGGGTTTAGGGTTTAGGGTTTAGGGTTTAGGGCTACTAGGAGCCGGACTGGGCCCTTTTTTGTTTTTTTAGGGTCGGGGTTCTCTGAAAATCTCCTCAAACCCAAAACGGGTTTCTCCCGGGTCAAGAAGATTCCGAGTCCCACGGCTGGAATGCTGGTTTCTACCGCAGCCGAACTAGGCCCTCGGCTCGTTTGGTCTCCAAACCTTGGGGTGAATAGCCCTAAACCCTAAACCCTAAACCCTAAAACCCTAAACCCTAAACCCGAAACCCTAAACCCTAAAACCCTAAAACCCTAAACCCTGAAGACTCGCAGTTCGGAACCCGAAGCTGCAGACATCAAAACTCGCCCTTTTGGGAATCTCCCCACGTTTCGATGCAGGTGCTGATCGAAGGTAGGCGCTTCGAGGCCCCTTTTTTTTGGGTTTAGGGTTTAGGGGTTTAGGGGTTTAGGGTTTAGGGTTTGGGGTTTGGGGTTTGGGGGGGCCGGGGGTGGGGTGGTGGGGGGGTTAGGGTTCAGGGTTCAGGGTTTAGGGTTAAACGGGTTTCAGGATTCAGGGTTTTATGGTTTATGTGCGGAATATGCTGGGATTCGGGCTATGCTTAGATGGGGCTGGGGCGGTTGAGCAGAAGCAGGCACCCCACCCAACCATTTTCCATGCAAACACCATACCTAACCCCTCAACCCTAAACCCTAAACCAGGCAACCTCAGCCGGAAGGTGTCTTGGGGATCTTCTCTTGGTGGTTTCCAAAGCTCTAGGGTACCTCTTCATACCCCCCGAATTCTCGAAGAAGGCTCGCTCCTTTTAGAAGGACCCCCTCCCCCTTCCCCCCCGCTTCCCCCACTTGAAGTGACCCTTACCCCTAAACCCTAAACCCTAAACCCTAAACCCTAAACCCTGAACCCCGAACCCTGAACCCCGAACCCTGAGCCCCGAACCCTGAGCCCTTACCTGACACGACAAGCCTGTTGGCTTCGCCCTTTTTGTTCATCTGGGTCTTTCAGGGAGGTTTAGGGTTTAGGGTTTAGGGTTTAGGGTTTAGGGTTTAGGGTTTAGGGTTTAGGGTTTAGGGTTTAGGGTTAGCGTTTAGGGTTGGGTGTGGTGCTTAAGCACCAAGATCATCCTCTTGCAGTTTCCTTTATAATTCGAATATACCTGATCCAAAACACCCATTCCATTCCCAAAGGCGCCTACATAGCTTTCTTACCTCCGCACTCAGCTGCTTCCACTTCTGTTGCGAGATATGTCCCCTTTCTGGGTACCCAAAATGCAAGAAACCGTATTCTACTAGGTATCCCAAAAGACGGATTTTTACGGAAGAGAACCTACATTTTGCACTTTGAGAGGTGTGCAGAGAACCACCACGATGCGCCATCTGTTCGATATGTAGAAACATGCGGTTGGGGATTTGGAAGGAGTGGTCTTCGCAGCCTTCCTGTCCGAACGCTTCGCATCTAGCAGTAGGTACGCATCAAGTGGTGGGTCAGAACTGCCCAGGTAAAGGAATCGCCTTTAACAGGTGGTTGGGGCCTTACGTAGGGTTGGCGGGTTCCAGGGTCAAGGCTCTGAACCCCAAACCCTAAACCCTAAACCCTAAACCCTAACCCCTAAACCCTAAACCCTAAACCCTAAACCCTAAACCCTAAACCCTAAACCCTAAACCCTAAACCCTAAACCCCCAAACCCTAAACCCTAAACCTTAAACCTTAAACCCCAGCAGAGCAGCCAGGTGTCCGACCCGAACCATCATGCGCCCTTCCTGAACCTGGTGATCACCAACAAGGCGTCTATAGGGTTTAGGGTTTAGGGTTTAGGGTTTAGGGTTTAGGGTTTAGGGTTTAGGGCTTTGAGCGTTCGGGATTCAAGGCTCAGGATTCAGTAGTTTAGGGGTTCGGATTGAGGGTTCAGGGTGTAGGAGTTCAGGTTCAGACAGTGTTTGCAAGCGATTGCGCGTGCTTGGGTTTGGATTTCAGAAAGCGCTGTCGTGGAAGGGGGCTTGAACGACACCCTACAAGCTAGAGTTTGGGGTCTAGGGTGGAGCCCTGACAAACCTGTAAGCCCTAAACCCCAAGGGTAAGATCCCTAGATTCAGTAGCCGGATGAGCCCCACAATTGGCGTCATATACCCTGTGCTACGATAATCCCCTCTTGCTGCACATCGACCACGAACCTTTGGGGCTTCATTCAGTCCCAAGGTGTTAAGCATGACTATACGTGTCTTCAAGGGGTCATTAAGGCAAAGCCCCAAAGCCCCAAAGCCCCACCCCAAACCCCCAAACCCCCAAACCCCCCCTAAACCCTGAGAGCGCGAAACCTTATCCCAACAACCCACACCCAAGGACCGGAAAGGCCACCCTCAGATACGAAGGCATCCCTAAACCCCATCTTGCCAACCCCAAAACCCTTAGACACACCCTAAACCCTAAACCCTAAACCCTAAACCCTAAATCCTCAACCCTAAACCCTAAACCCTAAACCCTAAACCCTAAATAACCCCAAACCGGTTTAGGGTGTTACAAGTCACCTTCGGGCGCAGAAAATGAGTTCGGCGTTCAGCTGCGTTCCTGCGCTACAGCCCATTCGACCTGCGTTGGCACCGTTTAACGTTTATGGTTTAGGGGGGGTGTAAGGTGTAGGGGGAGCCGTAGGCCCTATGCTCCCAAACCCGCAAAAGTCAACAGGCCATCACCCTAAACCCGAAACCCCTAAACCCTAAACCCTAAACCCTAGCCCTAACCTTAAACCCCAAACCCCAAACTCTAAACCCTAAACCCTAAACCCTAAACCCTAATCCCTAAACCCTAAACCCTAGCCCTAAACCCTAAACCCCTGGAGGCCATCTATGTGGTGGACACCACGGTCCCAGGGTATCCCACGCAAAACACGGGGAAGATCCAGGACTGCTCGGTTGCCGGACCGAGTAGGGTTTAGGGTTAAGGGTTCAGGGTTTAGGGTTTCGGGTTTCGGGTTTAGGGTTTTGGGTTCAGGGTTTAGGGTTTAGGGCTTAGGGCTTGGGGCTTAGGGTTTAGGGTTTCGGGTTTAGTGTCTCGGGGTTAGGGCTTAGGGCTTAGGGCGTAGGGCTTAGGGTTTAGGTTTAGGGTTTAGGGTTAAGATCAAGAGTTGTCAGCTTTTAATGCTCTTGTCGCCCACCCTGAGCCTTTATAAACCCTAAACTCTTAACCCTGGGTCGGGGGGCTGAGGCTTAGATTTCCTTATGAGCTAAACCTACTGTAGGGGTTACTCAGAGACCATACATGCTTTGGCAGCATTGCCAATATAAGACATATACCCTATACAATCCTTACATACCCTGTAAGAAGCCCTAAACCCTAAATCCTAAACCTTAAACCCTAAACCCTAAACCCTAAGCCGTATCGCTTCGACTCCCTCAGTCGCAGCTGCTGGCCTTTCAAGCCCCAATCCCTAGGCCTTCGACCCTCCTGGCCCTCTATATGCCCTACAAACCAAAACCAAGTCAAACGGGTTTAGGGTTTAGGGTTTAGGGTTTAGGGTTTAGGATTTAGGGTTTAGCTTCTACAAGCCTGAAACCCTAGATAGACCCTCTTTGGCGGTTTACGAAAATATGGGACCCTGATATACGCCCCCCACAGTAGTAGGTTCCCCCTAATAAAGGACCCCAAAAAGGCACCCCCGAATCTCGGAAACCCCCATAAGGCGCTCGCAACCTTAAACCACCGAGGTTGCTTGGCCTCCCGGTACAGAGAAAAGTCTACTCTGAACCCAAACCCTAAACCCTGAACCCTAAACCCTAAACCCTAAACCCTAAACCCTATACCCTAACCCTAAACCCTAAACCCTAAACCTTCTTGAAACTATTCAGGCCCCCCCTCTGTTTGAAGGAGTGCATCTGGCAAAAGGCGGACTTGATCCGGGTCACGCGAGGCTACCTGGAGCAGGTGGGCCATGAGGGGCGGATTCTCAGGGTTTAGGGTTTAGGGTTTAGGGTTTAGGGTTTAGGGTTTAGGGTTTAGGGTTTAGGGTTTAGGGTTCGGGTTTAAGGTTTAGGTGCTTAGGGTTTAGGGTTGAGGGTCGGGCTGGATTCCGGTTGAAAGTCTTCCGCGGCCTACTTTTTAGAGTCGGAGCCTTTCAGCAGTGCGCTCTTGCCGCCTCTTACCCTATAAAACCTGTAAGCGCTACAAACCCCATAAGCTCCCTGCAAAACCCCACAAACTGCACAAAACCCTATAAACCGCCCCGCCCTCCCCCCCAACAAAAAAGCAAGCCAGTCCCTACAGACCTGAACCCTAAGCCCTAAACCCTAAACCCGCCAGTGCATCTTCCTGGGGTTCAAGTCCAACGCCCCACCAGAAGAAGGCCTGGAGTGCAGGGTTTAGGCTTTAGGGTTTAGGGCTTAGGGCTTAGGGTTTAGGGTTTAGGGTTTAGGGTTTAGGGTTTAGGGTTTAGGGTAGCAGAGTTTGAAGGGATTGTAGGGTTATTGGGATAAGGATTTAGGGTTTAGGGTTTTTTGGGGAACCAGGAGCATTAGATCGTTTTAGGGAAGCATTGAGGGTTTTGGAGGGGGGTTTAGGGTTTAGGGGTTTAGGGTTCTGTTTTTGTTTTGCTCAACCCCAAACCCTAACTCTTTGTTTTTGGGGGGTTCAAAGTTTGACTGCTTTCTCTGGCATTTTGAAGAATTCCACATACATCTTCAAGTGGGTCCTGGGTCGGGGCTTGGAGGCCGTGTTAGGGTTTATGATGTAGGGTTTAAGATTAAGGGTGCAGGGATGTTCCCCCTGATCCGAACAGTCCTATGAATAGGGATCATAATAGGGGGGGGGGGGGTATTATATCCTTTGTTACGGACTGCTAGTATAAGGGGGCACATGGCAAGACGTAGGGCTTAGGATTTAGGGTTCAGGGCCTCTCTTTTTCTTAGGCCCTCTATGGCTGTAGAAGCCCCGAGGTTGTCATCTCTCTGTCACGAGAAGCCAGGCGTTTGAGAACCCCTAAAGCCCTAAAGCCCTAAAGCCCTAAAGCCCTAAAGCCCTAAAGCCCTAAAGCCCTAAAGCCCTAAAGCCCTAAACCCCTAAACCCCTAAACCCCTAAACCCCTAAACCCCTAGACCCCTAGACCCCTAAACCCCTAAACCCCTAAACCCCTAAACCCCTAAACCCCTAAACCCTGAACCCTGAACCCTGAACCCTATCAAGAGGTGACACGTCTCAGCACAGAGATCCCAAGATTGCTTGTTCCCCAAGCAGCGATCTCACAGCCTGAGCCCAGTACATCACATCCCTAAACCCTAAGCCCAGGACCCTTTTTTTGGAGGGTTTGGGGTTTAGGGTTTAGGGTGTAGGGTTTAGGGTTTGGGGTTTAGAGTTTAGGGTTTAGGGCTAGGTGCTTCAGGCTAGCCCCTCAACCCCAAACCCTTTTACCCAACGTAGATAAGCAGCCTAGGATTCCGAGGCACAGCGAGACTGCTTCCACCACAACCCACCCTAACCCCAATCCCTCAACCCTACACCCCAAACCCGAAACCCTAAACCCCAAACCCGAAACCCGAAACCCGAAACCCTAAACCCTAAACCCTAAACCCTAAACCCTAAAAACCCTAAACCCTACACCCCGACAGGTGAGAAAGGGGAGACCACCGTCCCCGTGATCTTCCACCGCCGCAATGCGCGAGAGCTTGCCCTCAGCCAGGGACTTGGAGCTCAGGGCTAGGCTTTAAGCTTTAGGGTTTTAGGGTTTAGGGTTAGGGTTTAGGGTTTAGGGTTTTAGGGTTTAGGGTTTAGGGTTTTAGGGTTTAGGGTTTAGGGTTTAGGGGTTTTAGGGTTTAGGGTTTGGTGTTTAGGTTGAGGGCTTAGGGCCGTGGGCTTAGGGTTGTTGAGCCCTGGGAAAGGGCTGACACCCTACGAAGGGTTGAGGGTACCCTGAATTGGAATTATAGGCTTAGCGTACCCAAGCCCCTGGGAGGATCCAAAAAGTAGATCCCCTCAACCCTAAAAAAGTTTTAATCACAAACCCGAAATCCTGAAAAGTTCCTAAACAATAGCCAATACATAGGAGTATGGCACTATTTGGTGGCTCTACGTTTTAGATCCTCCCAGGGGTCTGGGAGAGTATAGGGGTGCATGCTCTTTTCGGGCTGTGCAGGGTTGAGGGAGTTGGGGGGGTTGAACAGTTTAGGGTACTCTAAACCCTAAACCCTAAACCCTAGACCCTAAACCCTAAACCCCAAACCCTAAACCCTAAACCCTAAACCCTAGAACCTAAACCCTTGCTTTCTTGCAAAGGAAACCGCCCAACCAACCTTTTGGGAGTCATTCCCTCCCTCTGCTTCCAATAGGGGAAGATGTCAGACGAAGGCCAAACCCTACACCCTAAACCCCAAACCCTAAACCGAAACCCTAAACCCTAAACTCTAAACCCTAAACCCAAACCCAATTTCACCGCTAACCTCCCCCGCCCACATTTGCGCGGGGAGGCAAGCTGGCTCAGCTAAAGATGCTGCCGGTTGACACCGACAAAATGACTGAGGAGGCACGACGTCCTTTTGCACTCCTTTTGGGGCCTTCCCGGGGTTCAGGGGGTTTCGGGTTTGGGGTTTAGGGTTTAGGGTTTATTTAGTGTTGATTTAGGGGCCTTCCAGGGTCAAGGGGTTTAGGGGTTGGGGTTCAGGGTTGAATTTAGGGGTTTTAGAGCCAGCAGCAGCTGACTTGGCTTAGACTTCCTTATCCCCTTGTCTATGGGATGCCCTTCCTCCTGTTTCGGCTCTAGGGCCCGAACCTTGCAGTCATCCCAACGCCTCGCCCAAACCCAAAAACAGTTTCCTGCGTAGCTTCTCTTAAATTGGGGTCCCTACTTGGGTCCCAAATATTTGCACGGCATTCTTAAAATACACCCCCCATAGGGAGCCTAGTCTGGAAAACGACCCGCATCCGAAGCCCTACACCCTAAAAACCCTAAACCCTAAACCCTAGGGTAAACCCAAAGAGATTCCTCACACATAGCAGGAGCCCAACTGCAAGTCAAGGAATCCCTAAACCCTAAACCCTAATTAAACCCTAAGCCCTAAGCCCTAAACCCTAAACCCTAAACCCTAAACCCCTAAACCCTAAACCCTAAACCCTAACCCCAATTCAGCGAGATGGCGATCTGGGAGCCTCTAGGGTCATCTCCGACTCATAGGCGCAAAGAGAACAGCCCCACGGGTTTAGGGTTTAGGGTTTAGGGTTCAGGGTTTAGGGTTTAGGGTTTAGTGTTTAGGGTTTAGGGTTTAGGGTTGGAGTTCAGGTACTTCAGGAGGATGTGGGATGCTGATGGATATCGGAGGTCTACGCGACATCCTCGACTCCTCGACAGTAGGGATCTGATTTGACGATTCCTGCATGCGGACTCCTGTGATTCACGATTCGGGTTTAGGGGCTAGGGTTTTTCAGACGCTAAACCCTAAACCCTAGAATCTCTCTAAACCAGAACCCTAAACCCTAAACCCAAATCTTGATTTGAGAGGCCTTGAAGATTGCTGTTCGAGGGGAGATCCTGTCAGCCACGCATTCGCCAGCTGAGGCGCAATGAGGGCATTTGCGTTCATGAACGTTTAACTGAGTGGCACATGCACGCTGAGTATGTCAACAAATATTCTTGAGCTGTGTACTATAGTACATATGTATATATATATATATATGTATATACGTATATACATACACATGTGTTGAAGTACAAAGAGTCTCACTTGAAGCGAGATTTTGCGACTCTTTATGCGTTTGGACAGTACACATGTTTGCCTCTTTGGACTCTTTTACCCGCACGTCTGAATCCTCTAACATTGTGTCGTAACAGCAAGCGATCGAACATCTAGGCGCTAATATATATATATATATATATATATATATATATACATATACATATATATATATAGAAGGCCATTGGAGTTAGAATCCGCAACCCTGAGCCTAACCCTAGCCTATGGTCGGAACGAAGGGTGCAAAAGCTTGTGGGAAGGCATCCTAACTGAAACCTTGATCCCTGTGCCATCTCCTAAGCCTTACAAACCCTTTAACCCCAAACCCTCAACCCTAAAAACCTTAAACCTACCAAAACTCCACTTACTGTGTCGCCTACACCTGGGGGGGGGGGGGGGCGTCTTCCTAAAGCAGATGAAGGGCATACTACTGTACTTTGCTATCTGTACTATACTACAAAATACTACACTCTACTCTATTCTGCATTACAAGACGATCATATTTCTTTTTTCCCATACTGTATACTGTGTACTGTAGACTATGCAATATACAGACACTGTCTACTGTATACTGTAATGTGGATACTGTATCCTGTATACTGTGTACTGTATACTGTATACTGTATACTGCTAATTACGATATACTATATACTATGTACTTTCTACTATATGCTGTGTATTATCACTGCATGTACATTATGTATGAGACTGTATCAAAACTAGTTGTTATTTCCGTATATCCTGCAGACCATCTTTTAACGTGCGGGCTTTTGAGCCTTTGCAAGTAACCTTAAACCCTGAACCCTAAACCCTAAACCCTAAACCCTAAACCCTGAACCCTGAACCCTGAACCCTGAACCCTAATCCCTTCCGCATGGTGCTCATGGGACTGAAGATTGAACCTGCCAGCACTCGCTGCTCGACAGCGTGATGATGCGCCACCCTTCCATGAAGCTCTACGTTCTCTCTGAGGCATTTGAACGGTTTAGGTTTTAGGGTTTAGGGTTTGGGGCTAGGGTTTGGGGTTTAGGGTTTAGGGTTTAGGGCTTGGGGCATTTCCCAAATATATGGGTATCCTCCTAATATATCCCCAACATGCTCTATCGTCCTTGTTATCGATGATCGGAGCCCCAACGAAGCGCACCCCCCCCCCCCCTCCAATGTTCGGAAAACTCATCACGTGGATCATGGGCTTCATGCTTCCGGGTTTAGGGTGTAGGGTTTAGGGTTTAGGGTTTAGGGTTTCGGATCCCTAGGCGCTGCTACGGCCGAGTAACAGGAAAGGGGAGGTCGGGTCAGATGGGGGGGGCACAGGGGGGGTGAAACATGCCATTCCTTCGGTTGGAGTTTGCCTTACTCAACACCACCGTAGGGTTTAGGGTTTAGGGTTTAGGGTTTAGGGTTTAGGGTTTAGGGTTTAGGGTTTAGGGTTTAGGGTTTAGGGTTTAGGGATGGAACCAGCTGTTGCCCTGAACCACTTAAACCCGAAGCCTGAAGCCTTAAGCCCTTTCAGCCCTTTCGTGAAGCAGCGTGTCCCTCTTAAGTCAGCGTTCTCGCTGCTCAGTCGGGGATCTATGACTTCCAAGTGGACTACAGCAAGTGGTCAGCTGCTCAGAATGGGTTTAGGGTTTAGGGTTTAGGCTTGAGGGTTCAGGCTGCAACTGCAATCTGCATGTATGCAAGGCGGGCTGCAGCTATGGGTTGAGGGTTTTCATCCGAGCTGAAGCTCTCAAATATAAGCATCAGGGCTTTCCCAGGCACCGTGTGCCTAGGGCTTGGCAGGGAGGGGGCGGAGGGGAGGGGTTAGGGTTGAGGGTTTAGGGTTTAAGGGTTTAGCTAAGGCTTCCTCAGGAACGAGGCTGCATTGTCTAAATATAGCACTGAAGGGAAGATTGAGGCATTATTTGAGAATTGCGGCTAGAATCGGTCGAGCGGTGAGACATGGGATCGTTCTTCCGTAGGGGGCAAATAGAATCCCAACAAAAAACCGAGCACCATGTACCCTATACGTTCTTCAACCCTAAAACCCAACCCGAAAACCCTAGACCCTAAACCCCAAACCCTGTACTACGATTTCGTAGATGTGCCAGAAATCGTTTGGTTGTTTTTGAGGGTTTCGGGTTTGGGGTTTAGGGACTCAAGAGCCCTCAAAGGGTTCATGGTCCATATGCCTTACAATTAGCCCGAATAGGGAGTATTGTAGCATGGGGTCCGTGATCCCCATCTTAGGGTTGCTAAGATACAAGCCACGCCGTCAGCGTGCGCACTTCGCAACCTACAGCTGCGAGCGCCCAAATTTTGAGCCTAGCTCACGCTCTCCCCCCAAAACCCCCAGAATCCCAAGCCCTAAACCCTAAAACCCTGTGTACCCTGTAAGATAACCGAAAAAGCTCTGTATGCAGGTGATTTTTGGCCATCCTTTCTTTTTCCTGGCTCAGAGCTCTATATTTGCAAGCTGAACCCTAAACCCTAAACCCTGAACAAACCCTAAACCCTAAACCCTAAACTCTAAACTCTAAACTCGAAACCCTAAACCCTAAACCCTAAACCCTAAACAAACCCTAAACCCTAAACCCGAGGCGGCCCCAGCGCGAGGAGCTGCAGGATGTGACTCGGCTGCGGGCTCCGATGTTAGGGTTTGTAGGGTTTGGGGTTTGTAGGAGTTTAGGGTTTAGGGTTTAGGGTTTAGGGTTTAGGGTTTCAGCAGGGTGTGGTTTTCCTGGGGCTGAGAAAGGCGTAGAGGGGTTGTAAAGTTTAGTGTTTGGGGTTTAGGGTGTAGGGTTTGGGGCTTGTAGGAGTTTAGGGTTTAGGGTTTAGTGTTTAGGGTTTAGGGCTTGTAGGGTTTAGAGGGTTTATGGGGCTTGCAGGGCTAATAACAAAAAGCTTGTAGGGCTTGTGAGGTTTATTGGGTTTATAGGTGTTTTTTGTTGTTATTGCTATTCTCTTTTTGTTAAGGGTTAGGGTTCAGGGTTTAGTTCTGAGATGTATGGGGGTATTGAGCCGTTAGACTCGTTGCTCAACCAGGCGGAAATTCTCCCTCCCTTGCCCCAGTAGCCCCACACGCCCGCAATCCCCAACCCTAAACCTCTAGCCTCGATCTTCGGACAACCCCCATTTTGAAATAGAACGAGCGAAGGGACGGAGAGAGCATAAAATGGCGAAGGTCGTGAGCCGCTATAAACTAATCCACATTCCTAGCACTTCACGGTCTTCCCCTAGAACATAAGAGAGGATCCTGGTCAACACGATAAGAGTGATGATTCGTAAGGGCGCAAAAGAGCTATATTACAAGTCAACAAGGAAATCACTGTACAGTCGTGAAAGAAGTGAACTCATTACGGCCCATAAAGCTACTTTTATTAATAGGGCCGCAAGTATGTGTTTGGTATTGCTGGAGCGCGAAAGCCTAAGACCTCAACCCTGAACTAAGCCCTAATGTGATCTTGGTTTTGGAGTACTATACTTCAACACTTTTCTTGGTTCTGGGTTCCTATTTCAGCTACTTGTACCTATAAAGTATATACTATTTTCCAGGATCTACTCTATTATACCTACCTATACCTAAAAAGTGTACACTATTTTTGCCAGGCTCCAAAGTCGGGTTATGCCTAGGAAAGGTACCAAGGCCTCCGCAAGGGCGGAGACGCCCCCTGGACCCCTTACCCTAAACCCGGAACCCTAAACCCTAAACCCTAAACCCTAAACCCTAAACCCTAAACCCTAAACCCTAAACCCTAAACCCTAAACCCTAAACTCAAGTCTACCCAGGAGCCCACGATGCCAGTCCTGCCAGAGGTCAAGGCGTTACGTCCCTGTGCTTGCAGAAAGTGTCTCTTTTTTTTTTTTTTGGGGGGGGGGGGGGGGTTTAGGGGTTAGGGTTAGGGTTTGGGTTTAGGGTGTAGGGTTTAGGGTTTTAGGTTTAGGGTTTAGGGTTAGGGTTTAGGGTTTAGGGTTTAGGGTTTAGGGTTTAGGGTTTAGGGTTTAGGGTTTAGGTTAGGGTTTAGGGTTAGGGTTAGGGTTTTAGGGGGGGGGGGGGGGGGTGGGGGGGGTGGGGGGGGGGGGGGGGTGGGGGTGGGGGGGGGGTGGGGGGGGGTGGGGGGGGTGGGCTTCCAGAGCTCCTCCTAGGGAGTTCAAGACTTCGTGCTCCACTGGCTTGAGGTTACTACACGGGCCTTGAGAATTAGAATAGGGTTTTGGGGGTTGCTAGAGCATACTTATACAGGGACCGTCAGGGAATACTACTGGCAATTTGTTCGACCCCTATAGCAATGATTGAAGTCCTTTGTGATCATTTGGGGTCTTGAGGCAGGCAGCAGAGGGTGAAAACAAATCGGTTTCAGGGACTAGGGTTGAGGGTTCGGGGCTACATTCTGTTGGCCCGTGGGCGGCCATGGCTCCCAGCAAAGGCACACCCCTAAACCCTAAACCCCAAGCCCCAAAGCCTAAACCCTATAAACCGTAAACCCTAAACCCTAAACCCTACACCCTAAACCCTAACCCTAAACCCTAAACCTTAAACCGCAAACCCCAAACCCTAAACCCAAAACCCTAACCCTAAACCCTACCTGCAAGCCTGGCAAAGCAGCAAATCTTGCATGTTCTGGTGCCCAAGAAGGTTCTGCCTTTGCCCCCGGAGACTTGGGAAAGCTCACGGATCAGGAAGCTTAGGGTTTAGGGTTTAGGGTTTAGGGTTTAGGGTTTAGGGTTTAGGGTTTAGGGTTTAGGGTTTAGGGTTTAGGGCAATGCTTACAGTTTTTGCTTTAACTTGCGACTAAGGGGACATCACGGATCGCGAGACCACCCCTGAGCTGTGGATTGACGTACATGCCCTGGTCCTTTGCTGCTTTTGGGTTTCAGGTTTGGTCTAAGGGATGTGAAGCATTCTATTCCGGTATCACCAAACAAGCACGGCAAGTTATTTCGAGCATCTCCGCAGGACACTGCTTTATTCTCGTATCCCTAAACGGACACCTCATATATGCCCAAGATTTCTAAGGAGCACAAACACTCACCAATAGCAGTAGTATAGAGTTCAGGGTTTACAAGCTTTGGGGTAGGGGTTTAGCATTTAAGGTTTGGCGCTTGGCGTTCAGGGTAAAGTTGAACCTGTTTTAGTGTGTGGGCGCCCCTTCCCCCCCCCCCCCCCCCCCCCCCCCCCCCCCAGAACAGTCGAAGCTGGTTTTGGCTCTCTTTACACGGTCCACGGGGTTCATATGATTCTACAAGGGAGGAGTTTAGATGAGCTTAAGAGCAACAGCGAGGCCCGGCAACTGATTTAAAAGGCGCGCCGCGTGTTCTGTTCTTACGACACCCGGACGATTTGACCTTCAAGCGGGACCTGGTCTATACCCCAACAACAGTCAGGGTGTCCTGAATAGCCCAGCCAATCGGACTTTGTAGAGGGGGTTAAACCAGGTCCAACAGTATAGGGTTTGGGATTCAGGTTTTGGGGCTTGCCTAAACCCTCGACCCTAAACCCTAAACCCTAAACCCTAAACCCTAAACCCTAAACCCTAAACCCTAAACCCTAAGCTGTGGGCCCTGAGATCCTGCCTACCCACCTATCGACGTCACCCAGCTATTACGAGAAAAGGTGGACGCCACCAGAAACAAGCAGATTGGACTCTAGAAGTTTATAATGCTCTGGCTCATCTTACCCTAAGTGAGCTTAGGTTATGCTGTCTTGCGATGCTTTCTAGAATTCTTCAGTATAGCATGTTCTACTACATGTGCAGGTACCCATAAACCCTAAACCCCAAACCCTGAACCCTGAACCCTAAACCCCAAACCCTAAACCCCAAACCCTAAACCCTAAACCCTAAACCCTAAACCCATGATTGCAAAGGCGAAGAAGGAACTCCTGGCCTTGGCCAGTGAGGTGAAGGGGGCTCGGAGGGGAGGGGGTTTAGGGTTTAGGGTTTAGGGTTTAGGGTTTAGGGTTTAGGGTTTAGGGTTTAGGGGTTCACCTTCTGTTGCGGTTCTGGACTGCTTTTTGAAGTCGCAACCCCAAGCCCTAAACCTTAAACCCTAAACCCTGAACCCTGAACCCGGAACCCTAAACCCTATATAATCCTTAAACCTTAAACCCTAAACCCCAAACCCTGAATCCTGAACCCTAAACCCTGAACCCTAAACCCTAAACCCTAAACCCTAGACCTAAACCCCAAACCCTCAACCCCATAAACCCCTAAATCCTAAGCCATGGCTTCTTCCAGTGCAGGTCTTACCATGAGCTGAGGAATGTTGGAGCAGCCCATAAGTAAACGCCGGAGGGGGGTTTAGGGTTTAGGGTTTAGGGTTTAGGGTTCAGGGTTCAGGGTTCAGGGCTTAGGGTTGGTGAGGGTTTGGGCTTCAGGGTTTAGGGCTTAGGGCTGGTTAGGGGTTCGGGGTCGGGGGTTTAGGATTAGTGGTTCAGGTTCCTCTGGTTCTATTCATTCTATCCACCATGCTACGTGGCTGTTTTGTGTTGTTTTGGGCCATAATTCGAAGGGTAGTTACATGGTCCCTTAGTATGGTCCCTTACCTTCTTTAAAGGGTTCTGATGTCTTGGCCCTGGGTTTTGCAGCAGTTGGCTGGCTTTGCGGGCGGGGAGTAGAGTCGTTTTGGGCCCGCAGGACCTCCACCCCGAAACCTTCGCAGAAACCATAAAACCCTAAACCTTTAAACCCTAAACCCTAAACCCTAATCCTGAACCCTAGAAAAATTGCAGCTTGCAGGTGCGACCGCTGAGCCAGCTGGACACCGTGGCATTCTTCCCGGACCATCATGAAACCAGAAAGTCGGAACTCTCAAGACTCAAGGTGATGGTGGGTTTAGGGTTTGGGGTTTAGGGTTTGGGGTTTAGGGTTTAGGGTTTGGGGTTTAGGGTTTGGGGTTTAGGGTTTAGGGTTTGGGGTTTAGGGTTTGGGGTTTAGGGTGTAGGGTTTAGGGTTTGGGGCTTAGGATTTAGGCTTGAGGGTTTAGGTTCAGACTTGACAAGGAGTTTGGAGAGATCTCTTGTGGGCCGAGGCTCTCGGCCTCAGGAAAGCTACTTTGGGATGCGCCTGCTTTTTTCTAACAGTCCTTAGAAGGGATCCTAGTACCCCTATCATAATACCTACTAAGGACTGTGAGCATAAGGCCGGAGCATCCCAGATTCTACTTAGTGCTACAAGCCTTAGAGCCCTTTGGCCCTTAGCAGACGAAATCATCCCTCTAAGAGGTTCCTTGCGGACCAAAAGAACCCTAGAATTGGGGTCATATACCCTATATACTACTAAAAAATCTGATGAAGGTGTATGAACCATAAACCCTTTAAGAGTTCGTGTGGTCCTCAAGGTTACGGCCCCTGTACCCTCATAGGTATAACAGTAGTACACAGTGTATGCGTCCCCAATGTTAGGGAGCATACATAGTCAGTAAGGTCGGGGCCCCAAAGAGGCGAGAGCCTCCTTCTCAGAACACGAGCACCTCCCAAGCAAGAACCCTCAACCCCATAAACAAAAGCCCTAAACCCTACACCCTACACCCTACACCCCAAACCCTAAACCCTAAACCCTAAACCCTAAACCCTAAACCCCAAACCCTAAACCCTAAACCCTAAACCCTAAACCTTCTGAACGAGATCTTGCTGTGAGAGATGTGTTCCAGATTTCCGTGGGGCCCGAGGCGCGCGAACGCAACCAGTAGCTTCTTGCGACTACGCAGCATGAGCAGACTTCAGCGAGCCCTACACACGCCTAAAACCCCAAAACCCTAAACCCCAAGACCCTAAACCCCAAACCCTAAAACCCAAGACCCTAAACCCCAAACCTAACCCCCAAACCCTAAACCCCAAACCCTAAACCCCAAACCCTAAGCCCTAAACCCCTAAACCCATCAAAGTGATCGCAGGATTCCCGGCCGCGGGTTGAGATGGCTTTCCAGGACTTGGAGGGTGACCCGACTCGGTGTTCCCATACGTATAAGGCTTAGGGTTTGGGGGGGTTTAGGGTTTAGGTTTAGTTTTTTCTGGTTTAGGGTTTAGGGTTTGGTGTTTGGGGTTTGGGTTTTAGGGTTTAGGGTTTGGGAGGTTTAGGTTCAGAGCTACGGGTTTAGGGTTTAGGTCTTGGGGTTTAGGGTTTCGGGTTTAGGGCTTGGAGGCTTTTCGGTGTGGCTCTGCATTTGCGAGGGAAGTTGGTTCTCACTGTAGGACCTCTAGGGTTTGGGTCTTATGGTCGCATCGGCTTGGGGGTTTAGGGTTTAGGGCTTAGGGCTTAGGGTTTAGGGTTTAGGTTTGTAGGGCTTTGAGGCTTAGGGCATATAGGTGTTAGGGGCGGGTTCACGTCGTTTTCTGAGCCGCGGAGTGGACAGTGCTGCTTAAAGAGTGCACACAGAAACGCTGTGGCCTAAACCCTAAATACCTAAAGTCTAAACCTAAACCCTAAACCCTAAACCCTCAGTCCAAGGCATCACCATTGTGTTTTACGACGAGCTCAGCAAGGAACACTGGAGTGCGGGGCTCAGACAGGGATCGCCCATCGAGGTGCTGGGCAGGCCCTTCGGGAGCGACGTGAGCCCTCTTTAAATGGCTTATGGGCCCATGTAGAAAGTAGATCTTTCGTATGGTTTAGGGTTTAGGGTTTAGGGTTTAGGGTTTAGGGTTTAGGGTTTAGGGTTTAGGGTGTAGGGTCTATGGTCTATGGTAGCAGAGGGTTTCCCTGGAGCCTAGAAACTCTCATGTCAGCTTTAGGGGCTACTCGGTGCCTTCAGGGGAGCTGGGACACGTCGTAGCATGCCCATGCCTTTTCTACTCCTTGCTTAAGAACCCCTAAAAAATGTGAATCTTCTTCCTTGTTAAGGGTATTTATATAGGGATTGTTGTTTTTTCATTCTTTTGGGACTCTTAAGCAAATAGTAGTTTTTTTCTCACTGTCCTAGGCCACAAGTCTGCGCAATAGCAAGGCTGGCTCGATTCATGTTCTTGACTCGAAAGACAGATCCTTCAGTTTAGGGCTATATATATATATACATATGTATATATATATATATATATATGGCTTAGGGGGTACGATTTCGGGTTTAGGGTTTAGGTATTAAGGTTTGGGGTTTAGGGCTACCAGTAGGGCTAATCAATCAGAACAGCATACAACTTTCAAGCAATCAACATACTACAACATACCTCTCGCCGATCTTTGAGAATTGCCCACTGAACTGCCAGCTGCCGGGTGTCTTCAGAGTTTAGGGTTTAGGGTTTCCCTTGTGTGCAACATCATGGGCACGGGGTTTGCTTTTGCATCCTCTCCAGCGCTTCAACCAAAAACTGCGACCTTCGGAGAAATTGGGGAGGGGAGGGGAGGGGGCAGGTGACCTGCCTCCCGCGGCCAAAAACGTAAGCAGATACAAACGACCGCTTAAGCCCTGTAATTCGTGGAGAGCCAGTAGGTGGTGAAGGTCATCCGCAGCTTCTGCGGTACGCGAGTTACATGAGCTTTCTTGAGAAGCTTGCAAAGAGCTTCAGGTCAGAATCTCGATTGTGATGCAACTCTGCGCCAGCACACGCAAACCACGCAAAGCATGCATCTACAAGCCGGGGGCTTCTGCTATTTCTCGACGTGAAGCACGTGCCATGAGACCCAGGAGACCAGCAGAAATTTCAAAAAGCACCGAAACTCTCAACCGCAAAACCCAATGCCGAAGTTTTCAGGAGAACACATGATGTCGATCCTCAAGCAGGCCGAAGTGTGCATTTGAGGGACCAAAGGGCGTGGTGTTGAGTAGGGTGCAGAGTCGAGGACTTAACATGTTAATTACTACGACCATGATTGGTACCATTACAATTACTAGTTTTCTCATTGCTCTCACGGTGCTATTGCTATTGCTACAGCTATTACTACGACCGACCACCAGTACCAGTACCAGTACCAGGACCAGTACCAGTACCAGTACTAGCACTAGTACTTCTACGACGACCATTCCGGCTGCAAATTCTGTTGTTGCACTTACACTTACCATTACGACAAGGCTATCACGATCACGATCAAGGCTACTACGATCACGATCACTGATTATTTCTCAGTGCTATTCCCATTGCTCCTGTTCCTCTTGCTCTTACATGCACAGTTGCACTTGCGATGATTCAGTGGTCTTGCGATTGTGTTTAGCCTTACTATCTAAACCCCTAACCCTGCACCCTAAACCCTAAACCCTAAACCCTAAACCCTAAACCCTAAGCCCTAAACCCTAAACCCTAAACCCTAAACCCATTTGGTTCGTTCCGCAAGAGTCGAAGCCCTTTGAAGCGCTGGAGTCCACGTCCTTCCGTGTGGGGTGGGGCGGTACATGGGGGTCGGGGGTACCCCACTGCTGGGGAAGGCATCTAGCCCTTATAAACCCTAAACCCTAAACCCTAAACCCTAAACCCTACACCCCAAAACCCTAAACCCTAAACCCTAAACCCTAAACCCTAAACCCCCCTTTTTTGTGTCTAGTACATTCTTGGGGTTCCCTTTATTGATAAGTACGGCAACCAGGAGGAAGGTGCTGCTGGTCCCGGTCCGGCACTGAGTGAAGGTTTAGGGTTTAGGGTTTAAGGTTTAGGGTTTAGGGTTTAGGGTTTAGGGATTAGGGTTTAGGGTTCAGGGTGCCGGGTGCCGAGTGCAGGGTTTGGGGGTTTGGGGGTTCAGGGGTTATTGTTTGAGAAGCGTCCACGAGAGCACTATTCCTGCCTTTCAGGCCCCTTGGCGTACTCCCCGTGGTGGACCGAAGAGAACTCATAGTTGGGTGTAGGGTTAAATCCTAAACATTAAACCCTAAACCCTAAACCCTGTAAGTTAATGAGTACTTTGCATTTAAACGGCCTCTAGGTGGTAGATGGGGCCTGTGCCAAGCACCTCGGCTCGTTAGCCCCCACACCCCCCCCCCCACCCCGCACCCCCCCACGCCCCCCCACCCGAACCCCGCCTTTGCAAGAAGCCCAGAAACATGCACTCTGCCGGCTCGAGCTGCGGCCCACGGATAGCTCTTCTTCGAAGATTCCTCACATGAGCAGCCCCAACAAGTATGTAGTATGCTGTTTCGAGGGCAACCCCGCTCCACCCTGACTTTTTGAGTGCCTTAAAAGACGCCTTGAATCAAGCCTGAAATTCGTCCCCCCTAAACTCTAAACCCTAAACCCTATAAGTCCTCAGCCCAAAGCCCTAAAGCCTGAGCGGAGCGATCCAGAGAAAGCCGTTCCCCGCGTGCACCGAAAGCCATGCCAAAGCCGTCGATCGCCAAGCGCCTGCCACGGGGGAGCCCGTGGTTGCATCAGTGTTTAGGGTTTCGGGTTTTAGAATTTAGGGTTTAGCGTTTAGGGTTTAAGGTTTAGGGTTTAGGGTTTCGGGTTTGAGGATGTACGGTTCAAGCTTTGGGGTTTAGGGGTTTAGATTTAGGGTTCAGGGTCTAGGATTTGGCTTTTGTGGTTTTGGGTGCGGGGTTTAGGGTTGTGGTTTCTGGGAACTTGAGAGTCAAATCGGCACCCCCCCCCCCCCCGGACCCTAGACCCTTAACCCTAAATCCTAAACAAAAGAATGCCCCCGAGAACAGACCTCCTCTCCGCCTCAGGCAACATATTGCAGTCACTCACCTTGGCCCAGACCCCTGAAAATTCCAAAAAGTAGACCCCCCCCCCCCCCCCCCCCCCCCCCCCCAAATAGTACCCTCTACTTCTAAACCCTTTCTGATCAAACCCGAAACCCGAAACCCCAAACCCGAAACCCTAAACCCTAAACCCTAAACCCTAAACCCTAAACCCTAAACCCTAAACCCTTTCTGATCAGGGACTCGAAGACAGCCTGGGAGGATGATCTGCTGCTTGTCCTCATTGAAGGGAGCTGAATTGAGCGAATGGGGTTTAGGGTTTAGGGTTTAGGGTTTAGGGTTCGGAGGGGGGGGGGGGGGGGGCGGGGCGCGGTGCTGAAGTGAGGGAATGAAATGACAAGGGCAGTGAGTTGTAAATGAAATGAGTTGGGATGTTCCCCTTATCCTAGCCGAGGAATGATCATAGGAGGACTGTTCGTACAAGGGGGAACATCCCAGGAAATGAGAGTAGTTTAGTCCGTCAGGGGGCTTAGTTAGGGCTTCTTTGGGACTCTTTTTTGGTGTAGGGTTCAGCGTTTTCTGTGCAGCGGCCTTGCAAGCTAATCAGCGCACCTCCCCGCGCTTCTTGGTGAACTAGTCTCACCTCCCTGAACCCTAAACCCCCCAAACCCTGCAACCTGCAACCTACAACCCGAAACCCCTACTAAACCCGCCCAAACCCCTAGTAAACATAAACCCAAAACTCTATACCCTAAACCCTAAACGCTGTGTACCCTAAACCCTTCAAACCTTAACCCCTGAACGCTATATACTCTTTTCAATCCAAAACCCTAAACCCCCAAAAAACAACCTAAACCCTAAACCCTAAACCCCAAACCCTAAACCCTAAACCCTAAACCCTATGCTCCACATTTTCCCCTTGTTTGGTGCGAGGCCACGCAGCGCCGGCTCCCAGTTGTTGGAGGCACCCAAGAAAGTCGAGGGTTTAGGGTTTAGGGTTTAGGGTTCGTGCGCTCTTGACGTCGTTTGGGCAGTGTAGGTTTAGGATGTGTGGGGTTTTGGGGAACTGCAGGTTTAGGGTACTTAGGGTGCTCCGGGTGTTTATGAAATTGAGGCCCTCAACCCGAAACCCTAAACCCTGAACCCTAAACCCGAAACCCTATATTCTAACCCTAAACCCTAACCCTAAATCCTAAACCCTAAACCCTAAACCCTAAACCCTAAACCCTAAACCCTAAACCCTGACGTCCAGCTCACAAGACAGGCCATCGCCGCCCGCGACATGGCCCAGTCACAGGGACTCCTTATGGCCCAGGCGGGTTTTGTTCTGGGTGGGAAAAAGCCCCTGAGCCCCAGGGTTTAGGGTTTAGGGTTTAGGGTTTACGGTTTGGGGTTTAGGGTTTAGGGTTTAGGGTTTAGGGTTTAGGGTTCAGGGTTTAGGGCCCCCTGAACCCCACAAGTAAACCACCGTGTCGACAAGTTGTTGTACTGCTATGAAGGTAAGTCAGGATTTAGGGCTGAGGGTTGAGGGTTCACGGCTTACGGTTTAGGGCAGGGTTTATGGTCTAGGGCTGGCCGCTGTTTCCGCCAATCCCCTGATGTTCAGGTGGACGTGAATAGCCATCGTGATCGCTGTGGCAGGAGAGGGACCCTAAACCCTAAACCCTAAACCCTAAACCCTAAACCCTAAACCCTAAACCCTAAACCCTACACCCTAAACCCTAAACCCTAAACCCTAAACCCTCAACCCTAAACCCTCAACCCTAGCAAGTCGCCACGGCTTAGGTCCCAACTCTGCAGCCCCTAAACCCCAAACCTCAAATGCCAAACCCTAAGCCCCAAACCCTGAACCCCAAACCATGAACCCTAAAGCCTGCCTTTTTGGGGGATCCTAAACCACAGCCCTAAACCCGTTCAGGGATAACAAGTTACAAGGCCCCCCCCCCCCTCCGTCCCTCTCCTCCTTCTTTTTTTCACCTCATGTCCAAAAGCCTTCCTAAGCCCAAAACTTTACCGAAACCCTATGCCCAAACCACTAACGCCCTAGACCCTGAACCGGCAGCCCTAAACCCTAAACCCTAAATCCTAGACTTTGAATGAGTGCAGGACTGCATTGCATCTGGCTGCGCTGCAGGGTATCGTGGGCCTTAGCAGGCCTCCTGTCTTCGACTAGTGGTTCAGGGCTTTGTAAGTTTAGGGTTTATTTAGGGGTTTAGGGGTTTAGAGTGTAGAGCTAACGGTTTAAAGACTTCAGAGGAAGGACCTAGTTTGCGCACTGGAGCTGGGGGGCTTGGTTTGTAGCGACTTGTCTGCTGTTGACTTCGAGAAGTTAAAGTGTTGTGGCGGGCAGATCCTGAACCCTAAAACTCACAGAATCGCAGTTTTCGCCTTTTGCTTGCCTCAAGAGCAACAGCCAACCATGGCAACTTTGCTCCCACGCAACATAGAATGTTGGCTGCAGAAGCCGCTTAGTGCGGCATCCTTCGATTGAAGGTAAGGGTTTAGGGTTTAGGGTTTAGTGTTTAGGGTTTAGGGTTTAGGGCTTAGGGCATGCGCCTGCAATTTCAGCCAAGGATGTTGGTCAACCATGGGGCGGACGTGGACGCGCAGGTGGTGTGTCGTGGAGGGTTTAGGGTTTAGGGTTTAGGGTTTAGGGTTTAGGGTTTAAGGGTTAAGGGTTTAGGGTTTAGGGTTTAGGGTTTAGGGTTTAGGGTTTAGGGTTTAGGGTTTGGTGTCTCAGCTCCATGGCTTTCCAGTTGCCGTCGGGTTGGGGTTGCGCAGGCCTGCGTTCGCGGGGGTGTCTAAACCCTAAACCCTAAACCCTAAACCCTAAACCCTAAACCCCTAAACCCTAAACCCTTTTTGGCGGATTGCGGGTTCGGGCGACACTCAGCGGTATGTAGCCAGTCACAGACATGAAAGGCCTGATGCTTCGTCCTCTCAACTCTTCTGCTCCGCTTGGAGCACCCTCTGTGAGCTCTGGTAAGGTAGCTGGGTTTTGGAGTACTACACTTTAATACTTTTTTTGGCTCTGGGTTCCTATAATAGCTACTTATACCTAAAAAGTATATACTTGTTTTCCAGGGTCTACTCCAAAGCTAAGGTAGGATCGATTCAGCGGAGCCTACCCAGGGTTCATGTCTTACCCTTTGAAACATTCTGACCCTGCAAGTCCGCGCTCTGGCAGGAGTCTGTCGGCAACACCGCGCTGCATATTTCCGTGCTCAACTGGCAGAACCTCTTGACGCTTGATGGGCTCGTGAGATCATGCGACGTTTTGCATATTGCATGAACCAAAGAGCGCACGCGCGCACGGGACTTGCACTCTGTTTCCAGCCTCTTCGAGGTCAGGGGTGAAAAGAGAAGGACATCTTCGACGGTTCTGTAAACACAGCTAACCCGAAACCCTAAAACCCTAACGCTCTTGCTGGGAGATGTTCTGCGAAAGCAAAGGATCCGGGTGCTTTTGGATGCCTCGGCTAACACCAACATCGTCAACTCCGCAGGAGAGGGTTTAGGGTTTAGGGTTTAGGGTTTAGGGTTTAGGGTTTAGGGTTTAGGGTTTAGGGTTTAGGGACATGGTCGTATCGAGAGATAGGTTTCAGATTTTTGGGACGCGGTCGGAATTTGCCTTCTCTGCACGCTGCGTGGGACTTGTTTTGGACGGTCCCTGAACACCCAAACCCGAAGCCCCTAAACCCTAAACCCTAAACCCTAAGCCCTCGCCCTAAACCCTGTTTCCTTGAGGGTATAAGGGCTTTGGTCCTAGGGTTTTAGGGGTTTAGGGTGTAGGGTTTAGGGTTGTTTTTGGGGGGGCCTTGGGGGGCCTAGGGTTTTGGGTTTTCAAGACCTAGCCTGCCAGAACTCTCAAGCAAGAGCCCAGAACACCCGAACACCATCATCCCCACCCGAGCCCCTGATCACTTTTGTTGCTAAGATTTCGGATGTTAGGGTTTAGGGTTTAGGGTTTAGGGTTTAGGGTATAGGGTATAGGGTTTAGGGTTTAGGTTTGGGGGTTTAGATGCAGAGTTGGGATGGATAGCTGTTTTTTAAAGTTCGGGCTGAGGGTTCCAAACAGGCTACCTCTATCCGCACCTACGTTCTCAGGTGTATCGTATACAAGTCATGTCGTATGGGGCCCACATGCAACCTCTAGACACAAGTGGGTAGGCCTTTGGGAAATGCTCTATTAGCTTCCCGACTTGGGTTTAAGAGGATCATGTGCAGGAATATTTCTTCAGAGGGGATTAAGGCCCATCCCAACAATATGTTTTTCCCGAAGCCCTGCACCCTGAACCCTCAACCATACTCAGGAGACACGCCACTGATGCTGTCCGTGAACGCTGGCAACATGCAGGCTATGCAGCTACTCCTGGATGCTGGTGCAAAGGTGGACCTGGAGGACAAACCCTTAAACCCTAAACCCTCATGAACCCCAAACCCTAAACCCTAAACCCTGAAACCTAAACCCTAACAAGAAGCCCATTTTGGCGGTTGATCGCAACAGTGGGCCCCTTTGTTGGGTGCTTTGTTGGGTCCAGTACATTGCATATAGGGGTCCGGGGCAGAACAGGTACCCAAGCAAGAAATTTCGGTAACTCCGCTACTGTGTTTTTGGTTCGTTCTGGTTCTCGGCTTCGGTGCCCTCAATTGGAGGGAGGGGTTTTTGTGGGCACACTCAACTATGGGTGGCCCTAAACCCAGCAAAGCCTGCGAAATTACACATACGGAAGCAACTACAACCAGCCAGGGATCTCCCCTTCTGTTTCCCAAAATCCATCCCTGAGCCCATCTCAAGCGCCATGCAACCGGTGTCCCGAAGAACTCACCGAAGGCTCAAAGTGCAGGATCTCGACTGCGCCATCCTCGGCGGGGTTTACGGTGAAGGGAGAACAGTGTAGAGTCTAGGTCTAGGCCACAAGTGCCCTGAACCCTAAGCCCTAAACCCTAAACCCTAAACCCTAAACCCTAAACCCTAAGCAATCCCTAAGCCCTAAACCCTAAACTTGAGTCAAGCAACCATCGATGGCAGCTTCAGGACATCGGCACCGACGTGAAACCTGCCGAAGCTGGGCCGTCTGGTGGCTCCGTTTTACTCCGCGCGGCTCCTTGGGGTGATGATCTAAAGTTTTGGGTTTAGATGGTCTTTACAATAGGGTTTTAGGGTCTTTTTTGGGGAGGATTTCTAGGTGTTATAGGGTTTTTTGTAGGGTGTTGTAGAGCTTTGCAGGATTTATAGGGTTTCTGGGGTTGGTGCATTTTCAGTAGCTTAGAGGTTTCTAGCAGCCGGAAGAAGTAAAATTTGGAGAGCTGCCCACGTCTTGCTACGCGCCCAAGGAGGGGGCTCACTTAGGGTTTAGGGTTTAGGGTTCAGGGTTCAGGGTTCAGGGTTTAGGGTTTAGGGGGTTTAGGGTTTAGGGTTTAGGGTTTAGGGTTTAGGGTTTAGGGTTTAGTAATACCACTTTTCCCTTTAGAGGGGGGGGGGGTGGCTTAATTAGGTTCCCTTATCAACCTCTTTAAGGCAACAAATGGGCAACCTTGGTTTAATCCTAGGTCACAGGGCCTCCTGGTATACTAACAACAGTATCAAGCCTAAACCCTAAACCCGAAACCCTAAACCCTAAACCCTTCGACAAATCCCCAGCGCCTTTCGGGTTTAGGGAAGGTTTCCAGGGCTAGGGCTATAAAGGGCCTTGTGTAAAGCCTATAGGGCTTAACCCCTAAACCGAAGCCATTCAAGTTTCGGGCTTAGATTTAAAGGGCTCAGACGCCTTATTTAAGCAGAGGAGAGACCACTGCCAGGTTCAACGCCAGGTCCTGTGTGAGCTCGTGGAACTGATGCTGTGCAGCATGCGGGGGCAGTGCAGCCGGTACTGGGTGCGATGCATGTGTGCACATCTATTGATGATATGTATACGTGTGTGCGTGCTTATGCGTGTCCTTACCTCTGCACTTGCGAGTCAGTTTGTTTGTCAAACTTATGTTTATGTTAAATGTGTATATATATATATATGTCTGTATATATATATACATATATACATATATACATATATATATATATGGTCACCCCCCCCCCCCCATGATCTAGGTTTTGCTTTGTCCCTCTAAAAACCCTCGTAAATACCGATTAAAATGACATGCTGGCTATGCTAGGCGATGTCCTGTTTTTGCACGTCTAGTCCTATGCGAGAAAACATCTAAATAGTGAAAAACGCGTGTGTTTAGCACTACTTCCACATCACCACATAAAAAAACACCCAAAAAACACATGAAAATGCAATTTGGTAAACATGTCTATGAATTATTTGCATAGGACAGGCTTATAAACACAGAATTGTATGCAAAAAACACTTCTTTTTTGCAGAATTTGCAAAATTTGACACAAATCCAAAAATCCAAAAATCCAAAAACTCAAAACCATGGAGCCGGGAGGCCGCCTTTTTTGGATTTTTTGGTTTTCTCGAGGTTTTTTTGGTTTTTTTTTGGAAAAATCCAAAAAAAACCATGTGTTTTTTTGGATTTTACTTGCTCCTGGCCTCAAAAACCTAAAAAACACATGGTTTTTTTTGGAATTTGAGTGAAAATCCAAAAAAACCTTCGTGTTTTTTTGGATTTCAGGTGCTCCTGGTCTCAGAAACTAAAAAAACACATGGTTTTTTTGGGTTTTCACTCAAAATCCAAAAAAACCATGTGTTTTTTTAGGTTTTTGAGGCCAGGAGCAAGTAAAATCCAAAAAAACACATGGTTTTTTTTGGATTTTTCCAAAGAAAACCAAAAAATCCAAAAAAGGCGGCCTCCCGGCTCCATGGTTTTGAATTTTTGGATTTTTGGGTTTTTGGATTTTTTTAGCAAATTTAGCAAATTTTGCAAACAAAATGCTTTTCTTGCATAAAGAATGTGTATTGTTATAAGTTGGTTCTTCCATTTCGTTGTTATTTCAATTCAGCCTGTTCGGTATGCAGGGCGTAGCGCTAACATGTAAAGTTCCATTAGATTAAATTACGAATGAGGCTTAGAAGAGGATGTCTTGGGATGTGGCGTCTCAATATAAAAAGCAATATAGAATGAAATAGACAGGGTTTCTTAGGGCGTGTTTCTGAAGATGTGGACCTGCAATTCAAAAGTCTAATTGTACTTCAAAAAGAGTGGGGCTTCGAAGAGGATGTCTTGGGGTGTGGCCTCTTAATTTAAACGTCTATTTAAGTGGACGCGGGGCCAGAGGAGACTTTCACAGGGTGTGGTCGGTAAAATAGAATTCCAAAGAGGGAGGCTTAGAAGAGCGTGGCCTCTTAATTGTTTTACTTGGTTTGGTTTTACGAACGAAGCTGTGGCTTTATCATACACAGGTCTTAGGGTGTGGCCTTTGAAATTCTGTCTAAAGGGGTGTGGCCTCTAAACTTAAAAGTTCAATTTATGTGGAATTACAAACGAGTCCAGATGAGGATTTCTTAGGGTGTGGCGTTTTAATACAAACCTCAAATACCATTTTATTACGAAGCGAGGCCAGGGGAGAATTTCATAGGGTGTGGTCTGCAAAATAAAATTCGAAATAGGTAGTAACCAATGAAGCTTAGAAGAGGATGTCTTGGGGCGGGGCCTCTTAATTTATTTGCTTGACTTGGGTTTAATTACTAACGAAGCTATGGCTTTATCATACACAAGTCTATGGACATTTCACTAATAGGCCCCAGAAGAGGATCTTAGAGTGTGGCGGTTAAATATGGAATTTTAAGTACATTCAAATACGATACGAATGGGGGCTCATGATAAAAAAATTCTGTGCAAGAGTTTCATACGAACCTAGCCTAGGTCAGAACTTCTTAGGGTGTGGGCTTCTTACCTAGAATTATAAACTTCTTATGAGATTCTGTTACGAACAGGCCCCAGAATGGTGTGGCATTTTTAATACAAGCATCTAGGCAATCGAAAATAAGTCTAATTACAAACGAAGGTCTAATGAGTATTCTTGGGGTGTGGCTTTGTAATACAGACTTCTAATTAATCTTCATTACAAATAAGGGCCAGAAAGGGATTTCATAGGGTGTGGTCTGCAATATAAAATTCTAACTCGGCTTCATTGCGAGGGATGTCCTTGGGCTGGCCTCTGAATATACACTTGCTTTACTTGGGTTCAATTACGAACGAAGCCCAGAAGAGGATTTCTTAGGGTGTGGGTTTACAATATGAAATCAAATTGCATTTCATGTCGAATGGAGCCAGAGGAAGATTTCATTGGGTGTGGGAAGAACAAAAAGATTCTAAATAGGTATTAACCAATGAGGCTTAGAAAAGGATGTCTTGGGGCTGGGCCTCTTAGCATGTTTTTTAACTTGGGTTAATTACGAACAAAGCTGTGGCTTTATCAGACACAAGTCTACTGAAATTTCATTAAGAGGGCCCAGAAGAGGACTTCATAGGGTGTGGCCTTTAAGGATAGAATTCTTTCCTAGGGTGTGGGCTTCTTATATAGAAGCACTTTCTCAATAAACTAGGAAGGAAGCCCAGATGAGGATTTCTGAGGCTGTAACCTCTGCATATAAAGTTCTTGTGAGATTTTGTTACGGACAGGCAGGCCCCAGAAGAGGATTTCATAGGGTGCGGCTTTTAATTGGCAAATTTAGATTTCTAAATAAATTTTACTACGAATGAGGCCAGTGGCCTTTTAATTTTCATTCCGAATTAGGTTTAAATCTCGTTTCGATGGGCCCGAAAGGCCTTCCGACCTAGATCATGGGGGGGGGGGGGGTGAGCATATATATATACACACTTTTATTTGTTTGATGCAAATACTTCTTTGCTTGTTGACATACACTTCTTGGTAATATGAAAGTACTTATGGTCATGTAAACTGATTGTTCAGTTTTGTGTTTGTACTGTGTGACCGGTGTCTCTTTCAAGTATGCACGCATGATTATTCTACTGAGTACTGCTGTCCTTCCGATTATCTATCTGTCTCTACCTATACACAGACATATGTTTTTCAGACACCCAATATGCCCATGACCTTGATCGTAAGGCCTGCTAGGGCAGTTGGAAGTTATGTGCCATTTTGGGTTTAGAAAAGGTCGAGACGCCAGACCTTAAACCAAAAGCCTAAGCCCTAAGCCCCAAACCCTAAACCCTAAGCCCTAAACCCTAAACCCTAAACCCTAAGCCCGAAGCATCTGGGATGCCAAGTATCGTCGAAGCCAAAGCAAAGCTGGACGTCGCGGACGAGGATTCAAATCGTGCACTGCACATAGCTGTCCAGAACGGCGATTCGCGGGTAACCCGCTTGCTGCTACTTGGCTTCGGGTTCAGGGTGTAGGGTTTAGGGTTTAGGGTTTCGGGTTTAGGGTTTAGGGTTTAGGGTTTCGGGTTTCGGGTTTAGGGCTTAGAGTTCAGAGTTTAGGGTTGGCTCATGAGTGGAGGATTTTTCGCACACTGAGCTTGTGCCAAAGCAGTTCCTTGACCTGATTGGGCTGCAGTCTGCGGAAACGATGGTAGGTTCACTTAAGCACAATCCAGGGTTTAGGGTTTAGGGTTTACCCGAAAAGAGCCTCTAACGTTATCAACCTCCAATGTGCCAGTGGAGACACTGGCACGCAGCAACCATGACAAGTAGCACAGAGCGCACATCAGAGAAGACGATTCTTGGCATTCTTGCATCCGCACCTCCCGCCCTTGGCCTTTCTTTTGGTCCACCGGCCTACAAGACTGAACCCTAAACCCTAAACCCTAAACCCTAAAACCTAAACCCTAAAACCCTAAACCCTAAACCCTAAACCCTAAACCCTAAACCCTAAACCCTAAACCCTAAACCCTAAACCCTAAACCCTAAACCCTAAATCCTGAGCCCTGAAAACAGCTTGTAGCATGTTAACCTCACACCCCAAAGCTCCCAGACCCCACAACCTCTGGACTCTGAACCCCCCGTAGCCTAGCATTTCAGGGTTTAGGGTTTAGGGTTTAGGGTTTAGGGTTTAGGGTTTAGGGTTTAGGGTTTAGGGTTTAGGGATCCTATGGGCCAATGGAGCCCTCAAGGGGCGATTCAACGATGAAGTCCTGATGGATCGCAAGGCTCGAGAGTCGCGCGAACATTGATGCGACCAACCGGAGTGGCCGGACGCCTGTCCACATCGCTGCAGCTTACCTGCGGTCCAGGGATGGGGGGTTTAGGGTTTAGGGTTTAGGGTTTAGGGTTTAGGGTTTAGGGTTTAGGGTCTAGGAACATCTCGGCATAATTGCCGGCATCCCTAAACCCTACCAAGCCCTAAACTTACCCTGCAAAGAAACATGCCTCTTCGGGAGAACGGAACCTGTCACATCTTTGGAGCTCCTTCACAGCGAATTTAGAGTCGAGCCTTGCGGGCTCATAGGCTTTAAAGCCCTACAGGGTTCTGCACCTATAGGGTTTAGGGCCCCGGGGCTGTTGGATACACCTCAGTCTAGACCTTTTCCCGACTGGCTTAAGATGATTTAAGCAACCGGGGGTTCAGGGTTTAGGGTTCAGGGTTTAACCCTAGGGTTTAGGGCTCAGGGTTTAGGGTTTAGGGTTTAACCCTTGGGTTTAGGGCTCAGGGTTTAGGGTGAAGGGTTCAGGGTATAGGGTTTGGGGTTCAGGCAGCGACGGGAGCCGTCCGCATCGTCCGCATGCTCGCCGAGCACAGGGCGGACGTGAACGTCAAGGATGGGCAGGAGGCTCCTCCAACACCTCAACCCTCGTCGCCCCTAAAAACCCCTAGCCCTGAACCCTAGACCGAAAAACCCTAAATAACTCTAAACCCTAGTCGCCCCTAAGGCGCGAATTCCCTAAGCCCCACACCCCTAACAAACCCCCAAAGCCCTGAACCCAAGTCGCAAGCTTCAGCTTTATGGGTTTAGGGTCTAGGTTTTAGGGTCTAGGGTCTAGGGCAAGCCTGCAAAACCGAAGCTGTCATTCCAAGCTCCGATCTTTTGTTCAATGGTTTTTTTGGGGTTCCTTCTTTGGGGACTTAAGTGAGGCTGCAACCAAGGCTGATAGGCTGAAGGTCCCTTGCAACCTAAACCGGGCTGAGGGTTTAAGCTGTAGTAGTATGGGTATATGAGAACCCTAAGCCCTAAACCCCTAAACCCTGAACCCTAAACCCTAAACCCTAAACCCTCAACCCTAAACCCTAAACCCTAAACCCTAAACCCGAAACCCTAGTCGCCCCTAAGGGCAACCCCAAACCATAGCTGCTGGTGCAGTCATGGAGGCGAACAGCCCATCATGCCTCAAAGAAAACCAAGGTTTAGGGTTTAGGGTTTAGGGTTTAGGGTTTAGGGTTTAGGGTTTAGGGTTCAGGGTTTAGGGTTTAGGGTTTAGGGTTTAGGGTTTAGGGTTTAGGTGGCCAACCCTAAACCCTAAATCCTAAATTAGTTCTTACTCTCGACACCCGCGCCCTCACAGACCAGGGAAGTCCGAAACGAAGCGCCGACAAACCCCAAAGCAAGCTGCTGTGCTTTCCCCCTCTTTGCAACTTTGAACATCAACTGATGGGATTCTGTGACCCCTGCACCCTAAATCATAAACCTGTTGCGGCCCGCAACCCCCTATCAAACCTTTTCAGGGTTCAGACTTTAGATCCTCAAAATCCTCTGCCCTGCAACCCGAAACCCTACAAAGGTCGGTGCCCTAAGCCCTATACAGGGGGTGATACCTGACACCCTGTTTTGGGGAACTCCATGAAGCCCTGATACGCTTCTGGTCCATGCATCCGAAGTGGGATGCTGGTAGTATAACCCGAGACCCGAAACCCTAAACCCTAAACCCTAAACCCCAAACCCCAAACCCCAAACCCTAAACCCCAAACCCCAAACCCTAAACCCCATGCCATGCTCGTGGTAGGGCTTCACTTGCGGGCTTCCCATGACACCCTTGGGCTGTCTCCACACGTAGTATAACCTAAACCTGGAACCCTAAACCCGAAACCCTAAACCCGAAACCCTAAACCCTACCTGACTTTCACGGGCTTCCCATGACACCCTGGGGATGCTCTGCGTGCAGGTGTCACCGCTGCAGGTGGCCAACTCCGCCACGCAGCGCCTGCTGCGCGAAATGGGCGCCTTGGCGTTTAGGGTTTAGGGTTTAGGGTTTAGGGTTTAGGGTTTAGGGTTTAGGGTTTAGGGTTTAGGGTTTAGGGTTTAGGGTTGTTATAAGAGACAGGTGGTGTAGTGTTATAGGATATGCACCAGGATGGCCCTAAACCCTAAACCCCAAACACTTCACTACACCCTAAACTCTAATTACCCTTATATCCTGCAGGCTGAGCATGGGGAGTCTCAAGCGGATCGGCGTCATACTGGCGTTGCTGAGCCCCTCAAAGCATGGAACTTCCCCCGTCCACTTAGGGTTTAGGGTTTAGGGTTTAGGGTTTAGGGTTTAGGGTTTAGGGTTTAGGGTGAAACAACTCCCTCCCCCCCCCCCCCCACTTTGGATTTTGGCGCTCTTTGTGGGATGGGGCTACATGGGAGTTTACGAAAATAGGTGCCAATATACATACATCCCCAAATAGTAGGATCCCCTTCTACAGGACCCCAATATGGTACCCCCATTATCGTAACGTCGTAAACCCCCACATGAATCCTGAAAGGCTTCTAGTCCACCCTAAACCCTAAGCCCTAAACCCTAAACCCTAAACCCTAAACCCTAAACCCTAAAAGCAGCGAAAAGGGATTATAGCAGAGCAGGGTAGCTGATTCCAGTTGCAGGGTGCATTCCATCGCCAAGGATTCGGGTAATGCAGACGGGAGGTGACATGCAGCGCCCCTCTCAACCCTAAACCCTCTTAAACTAAACCCTAAACCTTAATCCCTAAACCCTAAACCCTAAACCCTAAACCTTAAACCCTAAACCCTAAACCCTAAACCCTAAACCCTAAACCCTAAACCCTAAACCCCCTCCAAAGCTGAGCTGGAGGTGCGCAGGATGTGCGGCCGAGTACTGGGGGTCTGGTGGAGGGGGCGGAGCTGCTCGTCAGAAGCTCGCAGTTCTGTGCTGTTTTCCCTTTTTTTTAAAGGGTTTAGGGTTCAATTCAGGTTTAGGGTTTAGGGTTTAGGGTTTAGGGTTTGGGGTTTACGGTTTCTGGATTAGGGGTTCTAGGATGCGTGCTCTCAATCCGAGTAGGGCTACCTCGATACTCCCTGGAACCCAAACGCACCCTGGGATTCTAATCGTATAGCGCATATGACCCCAACTTTGGCCCAGCTTGTGGGCTTCTTTTGTGTATCGGGTATTTTCCAGACGCCCCCCTCCCAACAACCCGCATGCTCCCTCCAAACCCTAAACCCCAAACACGAAACACGAAACCCCAAACCCTAAGCCCCAAACCCTAAACCCTAAACCCTAGACTCCCTAGACCCTAAACCCCAAACCCTAAACCCTAAACCCTAAACCCTAAACCCTAAACCCTACACCCCAAACCCTAAACCCTAAACCCTAAACCCTAAACCCTAAACCCGCCAAGGTGGGCAGGGGGCCCTAAGGGCGGAGGACCTGGGCCGCCTTGGGCCAAATCCTAAGTTGAGGTCTCTGACAGTGTTTCGACGTGGTTGAGGACTTAGGGTTTAGGTTAATTGCTAAACCCTAAACCTTCTTTCTATGTATATATATATATGTATATATATATGTATATATATATATGTATATATGTATATATGTGTTTTTTTAGTTTGTTTTTTGCAGGGGTGGCGGGGGGGGGGGGGGGGGGGGGCGGCACCTAATACCTGATCGCCCTGAGGTGAGGGGGTTCGTAAGGTGGAGAGTTCCAGGTAGATGCAATGCAGTGACTACGGCTTCAACCGAATGAGGATTTGGTCAGTTTATGGAGTTTCGGGCAGACGGCAACTGCCTTATAAGTCCCTTCGTATGGCTTAGGATTGTCGTTGTGGTTTTGGGTGGGGATGTGGAGGGTTGCCTTTGAATCCTAAATATTCTTGGTAGCCCAGTGGTCCCCTTTTCCCATTTTTTGGTTCAAGGTTCCCTTGTAAAGGAACCAACCCAACAAAGGGTGCCCTTAACATATCATGGCTAATGGGCTACCAAGTATTGTTGAGTGCACTTCACATCATTCAGCGAGAGCAACTAGATGTTTTTTTTATCTCTGGTCTCTGGACTTCGTGGGTTCAGCCCCAGCTGCCTCCCGGAGCCCCAAAACGACCCTAAACCCCCCGCAGCTTCAGAAGTTCTTTCAATCCCTAAACCCAAAAGTCCCAAAGTGACTCATTTGCTGCTTGATCTGCGAAAAGGCTCCGAAAGGTGAAACGACACAGGTTAAGGGCCTCAGGAGCTACAAAGCTGAACGTACAGGGCCCTAGACTTCTTGCAACCCTAACCCCTAAACCCTAAACCCTAAACCCTAAACCCTAAACCCTAAACCCTAAACCCTGGCACCACATGTCATAAACCATAGTCGGACCCCCAAGGATGCTCCCCTACGAGGTTTCCTTCATGTCCTAATGTGGCCCTTAACTTTCCTTAGAGGATCTTTGTTTAACAAAGGGGTCCGCAAAAGCAAGGGTAGGATTGCTAGGGGTCCAAGGCAGCACAAACCCTAAACCCTAAACCCTAAACCCTAAACTCGGGTATATGCAGGAATCTACCCTGCTGGCCGCTTCCGCATCGACGAGACGCCGGAGCCGGAGGTCGCGAAGCGAATCCCAGCAGCAACTCCAGCTTGCCGGTGAGTTTAGGGTTTAGGGTTTAGGGTTTAGGGTTTAGGGTTTAGGGTTTAGGCTTTACGGCTTACTTGGCTTTAGAAGAAAGGGTTTGGAAATGAAGAAAGTAGAATCCGGGCTCGGTCGATCTTTTGGTTCATATGTATATGTATAGCATGTGTATTTGTATTTTCTTATTTATCTTATTTGATGTGTGCATATCCATGTACGCATATATTATAAACATGACGGTGTATGTACACACATATACACATATACATATATATGTAAAGATGCGCATCTACTATTTCGTTTGCTTGTGAAGTCCACATCCCTGAAGCTGCCCAGCTTAGCAATTTCACGTTGACACCGGCCGAATGATTGCGCCTGATTTGGAGGCCCCCGAAGCCCCTCAAAAGGACGCAAGACACTCAAGATGGCTGTCAAGGAATAAGTTCCCGAATGACCGCGCCTGATTTGGTGGCCCCTGAAGCCCCTCAAAAGGACGCAAGAGACTCAGATGGCTCCCAAGGAATAAGTTCCCAAATGACCGCGCTGGCTTTGGAGGCCCCGGAAGCCCCCCCAAAGGGACGCAAGAGACTCAAGATGGCTCCCAAGGAATAAGTTCCCGAATGACCGCGCCCGTCCGCGCCCGTTGAGGAGGCCTCAAAAGCCCCTCAAAAGACGCAAGAGACTCAAGATGGCTCGCACACAATAAGTTCTCGAAATGACCCCACCTGTTTTGGAGGTGCCTGAAGCTCCCAAAGAACTCAAGAGACTCAGAGCATTAGGGCCGGAGACTCGGGGTGAGAGCCAAAAAGAGCCACGGTCGCCCGGGCACTTTCAAACACAGGAGCCAAACATGAGGCGCTGATTGTATACCATAGATAATCATCCCTAAACCATAGAGAACTCGGCGACAACACGTCATCCCAAACCACGGAGAACCTCCTTAAACCATAGAGAGAGTTTGGCTCCGCGGGGAGTACTCCACGATTCGAGAACCAGAGCGAGCCAGTCATGTCACTGCCCCAGCCTCTATCCCAGAGGTGGGCATCATACACGTCGTAAGCCGTGAGCGGCTGAGGTCAAACGTTGAGGACGACGCTCCGCAGCGCGTCCCCCGCAGGTCGAGTGGTTTTCTTGCATCTCAGCACTTCGCACACCTGCAGCTGTGAGGCGACGTGGGCCGCATGACCGAGCGGGGGCACGCGCCCGCCGCGAGGTGCATTACCACATTATCTGTTGCATGAGTGCTCGCCCTTCAGTGGAATATTTAGACTGCAGGCTATGGATGAGCAGGTGACTTTCCTTGAAGTTTTCATTTAGGCATGTAACTACGTTGCTTCGCGCGAGGGTGGATTGCCGGGGACGACCAGCGGCAACCAGGCCCGGAAGTCAGTGCACCTCGACGATCGCATGGGGCTAGCATCCGCGAGGTGGCGACGACTGTCTACCCAGACACGGACGAGGAGGCTGATCGGCTGGGGTACACTATCATGCCGTGCGCGCAGTCCCTGCGTGAGACGAGGTCGGAGTTCGCGGTGACACCCACGTTCCCGAGGCATGACTGCGGGGCGCCGCACGTTGCTTGTCTCGACGCCTGCCAGGCGCGGGCTCCACCATATCGCGACTTGATCCAGGCCCAGGCAAGACCACATGCGCGACGGCGTACGCTGCCGATGCGTTCAAACTCATAGTTTCCCAGGGGGGCTTCTTCGTCTTATACGTCCCCGCGGGGTATTATCCTGTTCTTGTCGTGGACCTGGCCTCATGATGTCTGTGCGCACAGCTGCTCGGTGTTGCCTCTGCGCCTTGCCTCTTTGCTTTGTCAGGTTGTCATCGGGCCAGCCCCCTTGTGAGAGGCCGACTTTCGGGCCGACGACATGGACTACCTTCCGCGCGCCGCGCAGCTGGAGCGACTAACGGTGCGCTTCAAGTCTTGCGTGCGCAACCCGACTGGTGCACTGTAAAGTTGTGTTCGAGTCACACGGCATCTCGGGCCCCCGCAGCGATACAGGCTCACTGTTCCAGCGCGTCCGAGCGCAGCTCTCAGCATTGGCGGCTCGAAATAACCAACTGCTACCCTTCCTCGACTCGCGCCATGTGGGGCAAGAACAGCAACTGGCACTACAAGGGCAGTGGCAAGAGCAAGGGTAAAGGCGGGAAGGGCAAAGCCCAGTCGTGGAGTGCGCCCACAGCCTGGGCAAACGCCCCCAGCACCGACTACTGGGGTGGAACGCAACCGCAGGAAGCCTGGTCCTCTTGGGAGAGCGATGGGAAGGGAAAGGCCGGACCCTGCACGGAGGAAGGCCGCAAAGGGGGTGGCAAGGAGTATGTGAGTCGGCTCGAGGGCCGTTATGCGTTCGCCAAGGCGGTGTTGCGCCCGTACGCCGATGAGAGAGGCAATGCGACCTACTCGGCGACCCCGGGTCGAGCGGCCTTCTGCAAGGAGGCAATGCGCAGCCTGCTCGATTCAAAGAATAGCGAGCTGTGCCGACGGCCGCCGGTGGGCTTGACCACGATCGGCAGCTCAGTCAGTGCACTTCGGGACATGCTGCGTGCGCGGCAGCAGGCAGGAGAGGCCGATCCCGCGTCTGACGAGGCTCCTCACGGGCGACACCGGCGCGACCTTCAAGGCGGCCTTTGAGGTGCTGTCCAGGGATCGTGTAGGACGAGTTCCGTCTGACCAGCTCGAGACGGCCATCGTGGATTGGCTGGACTTTTTCCGGCGCAACAAGACGGAGTTAGTCGAGCGCTTGCCGGACTTGCTGGCATTCTCGAGTACCCTCTACCTGGGAAATGCGCAACACACCCTGAGCAATTTGCAGCAAACTCGATGTTTGCGCGATTCCTTTGTTGCCGCCGTTGTGCGTGAAGGATCGATCATAGTTTGGCGCAGCTGCACTTTGCCCGGAGCCACAAGAGCAATGCGTTTTTTTTGTACTAAAAATCGATGGTTCTGGGCGCCGAAAAAAAAGCGACCCCTAACCGTGAAACCCTAAACCGAAACGTTAAACCCTGACCCCGGAGCCCTAAACTTAAACCCTTAAACCCTCGAAGCCCTCAACCCTAAACCCTCAGCCTAAACCTTAAACCCTAACCGTAAACCCCCAAAGGCTGGGGTTCGCATGGCCTCGGCCATGCGAACGGAGCCTACCTTAAGTTCACATGGCTAGGGCCATGCGAACAGAGCTCCAGACTCCCAAAAGTAAGTCTTGGAGTAAGGTAAACGAAAGCCATATTCCTTATAGATTGAGCTCGTAAACCCCAAGAATGAACCTGTTAATCTCAAACACTAACCCCATAAAAGTTCCAGACCTCAAAACACACGTATCGGAACAGAGTCACAAGCTCCTGATAGAATGAGCGTAAAAATAGTACAAACCCTTAGCATTGGCTTATAAACCACAAGAATGAGCGAACGCTTCAAGCCCGAGGATGCCCCCAAGCAAACCCCCTGAGGCTCCTAAGGATTTACTCCTAAGGATTTAGGGTTTTTGGGGTTCTGTTAGGGTAAATTACAGGGTCATGCTCCCTCACTATGGTCCCGTATCTTCTTTAGAGGGGTTCTGATGTATGGGCCCCTGGGCTGTTTAGGGTATAGAAGGTGTATGTAAGGGGCATAAGAAGGGACCATGGAAGTACCGGAAGAGGTTTAGGTTTTGGGTATAGGCTATGAATGGTTTAGGACTCAGGGCCCTGCGCCCGACAAACTACAGCACCGTAAGCCTCGAACACCTACGCCGCCGCAAGCCTCAGGACCATTGCGGCTCTCAAACCAACGCAGCCTTCCTTCCCTGGGCGAGGGCACGGGGGATCAGATACTAAAGCGCATGCAGACGCTTGACGAGTGCGAGTTGTGTTCAGGAGTTTGTTTTTGTCTTTCCTTCCAAGGGCACATATACACATGCACAAAGGTATGAGCAAATAAAGTGTAGTTCGATAAGTGCACAGCCGCAATATCTAATTATCGTCTTTCGGTAGAAGCGACATGAGTCAGTAATGTGTTATACATATTTAAGTCATTTCCTTACAGATCGATCATGGACATGGCTCCAACATGACATTTCTGTGGTGAAGGAGCACCTTTCGGCGGGTCGGCCTTCTAGTCATTCTAGTCAACGCAGCCTCGAGCACAAGCCCAAGTGGTCAGTTCAGCGTTTGGGTTTTAGGGTTTAGGGATTCGGGTTTAGGAGATTCCGTCCAGAATCTTGAGTTCATTTGATGCTTCTCTTTTTTTTCGCCCTCGGCCAGGATTTAGACAACCAAGCAGGCGACTTAGGAAGACACTTTAAACCCGAAACAGCTCTCCTCAATTTGACCCATCCGTCTTGGCATTGAGTCGGAGATGGCTTCGCTGGTACATGTGCCTTGGGGGCGACAAGGCTCTTGGTGCACACATAAACCATGATCATGACCCGGGTTTAGGGTTTAGGGTTTAGGGTTTAGGGTTTAGGGGTTTAGGGTAAAGTAGAAATGACACTGTTTTGGGGATTCACCTGGTCCGCAGTGTGCAGTTCAACGCTCTGTGGTGGGCCCTCTTCGTATCCCAGGTCTCGTAAGGTGAGCCCGAAACCTTAAGCCCGAAGCCCGAAGCCCTAAGCCCTAAGCCCTAAACCCTAAACCCTAAACCCTAAAACCCTACAACCCCTAAACCCTAAACCCTAAACCCTAAACCCTAAACCCTAAACCCTAAACCCTAAACCCTAAACCCTAAACCCTAAACCCTAAACCCTAAACCCTAAACCCTAAACCCTAAACCCTAACCCTCAACCCTAAACCTTTCCAGGTCAGTGGTGAAGTCCTCTGTTGAGTTTTTGTGTCATGCAGACTCCCCATCTTCTGACCCCCCCCCATGCAAAGCCTGGAAGCCTTAAAAGGCCTAAGCACCCTCAGAACCCTGAACCTGAACCGCCAACCCGCAAACCATGTAAACCCCAAGCCCTATAAACCCTCAGCCCCAAGCCCCAAAACCCTGATCCTGTAAACCACAAACCTTGAACCTTAGACCCCAAAAGCCCCCAACAACCCTGAACCGACACACCCTGAACCCTAAACCCACAACCCCAAGACCCTAAACCCTGAACCCTAAACCCTAAACCCTAAACCCAAAACCCCCAAATCCCCCAAACCACACAAACCCTGAACCCTGAACGCCCTGCAAAAACCCTGAACCCAACTTCGATTTCTAAGCCCTAAACCCTAAACCCTAAACCCTAAACCCTGAACCCTGAACCCTAAACCCTAAGCCCTAAACCCACCAAGCCATCCAAGGACGTCCCCGGTGCTCTCCCAGGCGAGCCTCCGAAGAAAGGCGACGGGGTCCAACTTGCGCCTTGGCATTGGGGGTTTAAGGATTTAGGGCTTAGGGCTTAGGGCTTAGGGCTTAGGGCTTAGGGCTTAGGGCTTAGGGCTTAGGGCTTAGGGCTTAGGGCTTAGGGCTTAGGGTCCTTAATTTTTTTGCACTGGGGACGGACTGGGCTGAAGCCTTTTGACAGGGCCTCTCAGGGTAGGGGCGTTTCAGGGGCCTTAAACCCTAAACCCTAAACCCTAAACCGTGCTCTGCAGCGCAGTAGATCCTTCTCTGGTCTCGCTGAACTTCGCACTGCGCCGGCCTACCAGGATGGGCGATTATACCCGATAATCTCTTAAAAGGCACTTTATAGGGTTCATTATGGGGATTTTCAGGCCTAATAACCCATCCTGGTACCCTATAGAGGCGAGAGGGGTGGATTTTCTGGAGTTTCGGGTAGCGGCAGCTTGCTGGGTTGGCAGGCTTCTACAGCTCAAACTTTGCCTTCTCTGAGCCCGCACAGTCTCGAACCTGCTGTTTTTGTTGGCGTAAGGTTCAGGGTTAGGGTTTAGCGAGGGTTTGGGTTTAGGGGTAACCCCGCCCTGCCCCCGTCCCCGCCCCGCTCAGCCGCCCTCCCAAACCCACCTGACAGACACCCAGACCCAAAACCATAACCCCTAAACCCTAAACCCCAAACCCCAAACCCCAACCCCCAAACCCCAAACCCCAAACCCCAAACCCCAAACCCCAAACCCCAAAGCCCAAAGCCCAAACCCCAAACCCCAAACCCCAAAGCCAAGGCCCCAAACCCCAAAGCCTAAACCCAAACCAAGCCAAGGCCCAAACTGGCCTGGAACCTTGACAGCCCCACGAAGAGCCCGCTCAAGAAAAAACGCGCGCGCTCTGACTCGGGTTGTCGGTATTGAGTTTAGGGTTTAGGGTTTCGGGATTAGGTATTGAGTTTAGGGTTTAGGGTTTCGGGATTAGGTTTAGGGTTTAGGGTTTCGGGATTCGGTTCGGGTTTCGGGATGAATGTTTAACACGGTGAAACTTATAAACCCTCAACAAGGGTAGTGAGGGTTGTAGCGTGTTCTGGAGAATTCTTCACGATTCTCATTGCTGGTTCAAGAAAGGTCTCCAGTGTGGACAACGGAGCTGATGTGAATTACTGGCATTGTGATGCACGAGGCCGTAAAGTATATACGAAAAGAAAATAGAGACCCCAAATCCCAAAGAGCCCAGAATCTTCATCAGCCCTATCTTGTGTACTATAAACCCTAAACCCTCAGCCCTGAACCCTAAGCCCTAAACCCTAAACCCAAGGTCGTGTGAGTATGGGACCTTCAACCCAGCACCCCGAAGGATATTGCCTAACCCTTGGAGAGCCAAATGAGCCCTAAAGTTAGCATCATAGACCCTAAAAGCCTAAACCCTCAACCCTACTGTGGCTTAAGTATAGGGTTTAGCATTTCGGGGTTTATGTTTAGGGTTTAGGGTTTCTGGACCCTAGAGCTTATAAAGGGCTCATGTCCCCCTCCAGGATGAGCCTACAGGTTGCCCGGGAGAGAAGAGTGCTGCCTCACCCCCCCCCTCCACCCCAAGAAAATAGATAAGGAAATAGAAACAGAAAACAACAAAACCTAAACCCTAAATCCTGAAGCCCAAACCCTAAACCCTTAAAAACCCCTTAACCCCTAAATCCCTAAACCCCTAAACCCCTAAACCCCTAAACCCCTAAACCCCTAAACCCCTAAACCCCTAAACCCCTAAACCCCTAAACCCCTAAACCCCTGAACCCCTGAACCCCTGAACCCCTGAAGACCCCTAAGCCCCGAAACCCGAAACCCCGAAGCGCCTCCCAGGAGGTTGGTCCAGGAATGTGAACGGCGCAAAGATGCCGCTGGCAGGGTAAGGGTCGGCCCTTTCAATGGGCTGGGTTAGGGTTTAGGGTTTGGGGCTAGTTAGGGCTTAGGGTTTATATAGGGTTTAGGGTTTAGGGTTTAGGGGTTTAGGGGTTAGGGTTTAGGGTTTATGGTTGAGTGCAGGTTTTCTTACCATTCGCGTGCCTCCGGAGGTGAGATCAAACGCATCTTCCCTCCGGAAGCCTTACGCCTCGGGCGCAGCAAACTCTGCTCCGAGGTCAGGGGCCTCTCGAGAGTAGCTGCCTGTGTCGGCTTGGGTTTAAGTACTAGGGTTTAGGGTTTATAGGGTTTGTGGCTTGGAGTTTGGTATTTGGGGTTTGGGATTTGGGCGTTCAGTATGTGGGTTCAGGCGTCGACCTCGACGCCAGAGTATCTTGAAGACACCTCTCGTTCTCAGGCAGCCTCTCCCGGGAATCCCGCTGTAGCACACCTCATCAAGTGAGACATGGCTAGGTGGTCGGCCTCCTGGAAGCCCCTTTGAGGGTAGCAACTTAGGGGCCTTAAACGATTAGTAATTCTTCCGACCCCTGTATAATATAGGGTCGGAAAAAGGGTTCTGCAGTATGGGCCCCTGGGTTATACAGGGTATATGAGGGGAATATTTTGAGACCCCCTTTTAAGGCTCTGTGCTCAAAGCGTGTGGCATTCAACTCCTGACGTGCTCAGAGGTTCCCACCCGAGCTTGCAATACCTTTCATTGTTTTTGGGGGTGCGCCCTGACAGGAGCTTTGTCTGTAAGATGCAGCGCCAGAAAAGTGCTAGTTATTTTGAGGGGTTTTTAAACCCTAAACCCTAAACCCTAAACCCTAAACCCTCAAGACAAAATAAATAGAAATTGTATGTGGTATCATTCTGAATTTTCAAAAATTTTAAGGGTTTGAGGGTTAGCGTTCGGAAAGGCCAAGAATGTAGGGTTTAGGGGAGTTAGGGTTCGGAAAGTTAGGGGCCTAAGCCCTAAAACCCTCAACCCTAAACCCTAAACCCTAAACCCTAAACCCTAAACCCTAAACCCTAAACCCTAAACCCTAAACCCTAAACCCTAAACCCTAAACCCTAAACCACAACAATAGCTTTGGGGAAGCTGACAGGCACGTTCGAACTAGCGGCCCTCAGATCGCGCGCAAAAGAAAACGCTTGTGCCCGGACCCGCTCATGCGAAATAGAGCGGTGGTATACATTTTCACGTACTATTATGATGACTGTCATGATTCTGTTTTTTGAACATGCATGCTTAACATGTATATTATGTATGCGTAGAATATGTGTGTCTGTATTTAGGGTTGAAAGGGTTTTCAGGGTTTAGATATATGTATAAATACACATGTGAACGTGCGCATAGTGACTGCATATGCATGCGTTCGTATACAGATAGCGATATCACACCGATACATATGTATGTATAGACCACAAGGGGATAAGATCGGTATCTATCTCGAGGCCTGTGTCTAGGCCCAGCACCAAATCCCCATTTTTTCTGGCCAGCCAGCACGGACGCAAGGCATATGACAGGATGTGAGTTGCAAGGCATCTGGTGCAGGGTTTAGGGTTTCGTAGGGTTACAGGGTTCACAGGGTGTAGGGTTCCGAGGATTTTGCGGTTCAGTAAGTAGGCTTTGAGGCTTCGGAGGATTGAAGGGTTCATGAAGTTCAGGGTAAGGTTCATGGGGTCCCCAGAATGAGGGTTTAGGGTTTAGGGTTTAGTGTTTAGGGTTTAGGGTTTAGGCTTACATGCCGACACGCTTTGCCAACTGAGATCAGTGAGGTGGGTTCTTCCGTCTGAGCCGAAAGGACAAGTTTGAGGGTTGATACCCTAAACCCCAAACCCCAAACCCTAATTCCTAAACCCTAAACCCTAAACCCTAAACCCTACACCCTAAACCCCTCATGGGTTTTTAAGTTTTATCTGGCAGTTCCTTGGGCAAAAGCACGGCGTGCCAGCGACACCTATTCAGCTCAAGGCTGAGACGAGACTCTGTCGCCCTAAGAGCATTGGGACGCTGCAAGACGGCCATGGTATCTTAGAGTGCTCGAAACATCGTTAATGTGTGTATATATATATATAGATAAACATCGTTAATGTGTGTATATATATAGATATGTTTATATCTGTAGCTATATCTATACCTATGAAGTTTAAGGTTTAGGGCTTAGAGTGCTTGGAACAGATGTTGTGAGGACGTATGCACAGCTAGACTGCTGGGCATCTCTTTCGACGCACAGTGGCAGAATTGCACAGACACAATGCCAAGCAATGCAGACCTTTCAACAACTAGTAGGTCTGCCGTATAGGAAGTGCCCAGATTTTTGTTGCATCGCGTCTCCAACTTCAGTTGCTCTATCGACATGGGCAGCTGGGCCGAAATTTC
>CAJNDS010000080.1:167500-182500 GCA_905221605.1 Symbiodinium natans | reverse complement strand
AGTAGAGTAGAGTAGAGTAGAGTAGAGTATAGTAGAGGTGAGTCTAGTAGAGTAGAGTATAGGGTAGATGATTCCTTGTAGGTATTTGTAGTATAGCCTTGGGTGAATGATCCAAAGTATTGGAGTTCATTTCATCCCCGGCTATGCAACCACCTCTCTTCTTTGGCGTTCCGAGAATGCGGGCTTGTAAGGTTTAGGGTTCAGAGTTTAGGGTTTAGGGTTTCGGGCTTAGGGTTTAGGGTTTAGGGTTTAGGGATATCCCCGAGCCAATGGAAGCAGAGTCATCGCAGCCTTGCGTGTGTTTCCGATGGCTTCTTGGGGCTCCACTCTATTTCTGGCCTTCGAACCGTCTCAGTCTAAACCCTCAACCCTAAACCCTAAACCCTAAACCCCACATACCCTGAACCTTTGGTCCCCTAGCGACTCGCAGGAGTTCGTCGATGCGGATCGCTGCTATGTCATTATGGAGAAGTTCGAGGCTCTTCGATGCAGGGGTTCAGGAGTTCAGAGTTTAGGGTTTAGGGTTTAGGGGTTTAGGGTTTAGGGTTCAGGGTTCAGGAGTTCAGGAGTTCAGGAGTTCAGTGTTTAGGGTTTAGGGTTTAAGGTTAAGCCCTTTCTCAATCCTATAAGGCCTTATAGGCCTTGCATTCCCTCTACAAGCCCTTATAAGCCTAAACACGTCTGAAAGCCTAGACCCTTGAATTGATTCCCACAAAAACCTCCAAGCGGAGAGCCGGCGGCCATACTCAATTCCCAGACCCCTGGGAGGATCCAAAAAGTAGATCCCCTCAAGGGATCCGAAAAATGACCCAGTAGCAGCAAAAGGGGACCAGGGGTCTGGAAATCAGCGAGCCAACAGTGCTGCTGAGGTTGGGAGGTCGTTCAGGCAGACCCGCTCTGCAAGGATCGTCTATTTTGCTTAAACTCCAAACCCTAACCTCTGTAAGCCCTAAGCCTAACCCTAAACCCTAATCCCTAAGCTTTGCCACCCTAGACCCTAAGCTTTCCCTAAACCCTAAGCTTTCCCTCCATCTCAAACCCTAAACCCTTTAGAAGCCCGTAATCCTTAAACTCAAGGCCCCAAACCCTAGCCCAAAACCCGAAACTTGGGATGTCCCCTTATACTAACAGTCCTTAGTAGGGACTAAAATACCCCCCACTATAATCCCGAATCAGGACTCTTAGTATAAGGGGGAGCATCCCAACCCTAAACCCTGAGCCCTAAACCCTAAACCCTAAACCCTAAACCATCAAGTCACCTGAGGGCCACCTTCGGCGCGCCCTGAAGTGGGTCTTGAAGGAGAGTGGCGTTGAGGCGCTGTGCAAAGTGACCCTTAGCGACTGACAAGTAGGGTTTAGGGCTTGGGGGCTTAGGGCTTGGGGTTTAGGGTTTAGGGTTTGGAGCTCAAGTTCTGCTTTAGATGTTAAATAGGGTTTGGAGGGATTTAGAGTTGTTCCCCCCCTATGGTTTTGTTTCCTAAAAAGACTGGAAACCCGAAAGCTCTAAACCCTAAACCCGAAAATCCTAAAACCCTAAAACCAAAAATCCTCGAACCCTAAAAGACTCAAACCCTTCAAGCCTAAGGTTTAAACCCAAAACGCGAGACCCCAAAACCTCAGCCTCAAAACCCTAAGTCCTAAACCCAAACCCACTTCCACCCCACTCTTCTCCCCCCCCCCCCCACCCCCACTCTTCTCTCCCACCCCCCCTCCCCCCAACCTTTCTCTCCGCCATTGTGTGTGAGTGGAGAGACAGATGGAAGATAGGTCGGGGATGGACTTGTTTGCTTTCCTCGCTGACCTGACCAAAAAAAACGTATCGGAAATGCACTTCAAGCCCTACACCCTGAACATTGCTTTGATTCAAGCATTCCTTCAACCCTGGACCCGAAACGGCTGCGCAGGAAGAGTTCAACGTGATCTCGCCCTTGCCCATCGAATTCCAGCTCAAGCACAAGAATTTCCACTTTATTTACTAGGCCCCTAGACCCTCAAAACTCAGCGAACCCGAACCTGCCTGATCCCGCAGCCTCCAGCATGCGAGGAAAGCAAGCGAGCCCATCTTCGAAAATGCACTTTTTTCATATGAAACTGTGCGTTTCCGGCATGATGTTAAAGTTTGTGTGTGGCTGAAGCACTCGAACGTGTCCTCGAAAACGCACTTTTTTTTGTGTAGAAAAGTGCGTTTCCGATATGCTTTTTTTGGTCAGGTCAGCATGCGAGGAAAGCAAGCGAGCCCATCTTCGAAAATTCACTTTTGTCATGTGGAAAAGCGCGTTCCCGGGGTGATGTTAAAGTTTTGTGTGTGGCTGAAGCACTCGAACGTGTCCTCGAAAACGCACTTTTTTGTGTAGAAAAGTGCGTTTCCGATATGTTTTTTTAGTCAGGTCAGCGAGGAAAGCAAGCAAGTCCATTCACGACCCATCTTCCATCTGTCTCTCCACTCACACATGGCGGAGAGAAAGGTTGGGGGGGGGGGCCCGGGCCCCGGTGGACCTCGTATTGCGAGGGAGCGTCGGGTTTGGGGATGAACGACCGAAGCGTGGGGGGGGGCGTGGGCTCCGGCAGCGTATAGAGTTGAACGAGGCGTACTGTCGCTGCGCGACGAGGGGGGGAAGGGCTGTGGCTACTTGGTGGCAGGTTAGCCAAGCAAGCCCCCCGAGCACCTCCCAAGCACCCCACATGCATTCCCGCAAGAACACCTAAACCCTAAACCCTAAACCCTCAAGCCCCCTGTAACTTGAAATTATTCAAAAACCCAAAAAACGAAACTCCTCGAAACTTTCCTCGAAACTTTCCTCGAAACTTTCCCCGAAACTTTCCCCGGACCTGAGCCCTGAATAATTTCAATAAACCCTAAACCCTAAACCCTAAACCCTAAACAACCCTAAACCCTAAACCCTAAAGCCCTAAACCCTAAGCCCTAAACCCTAAGCCCTAAGCCCGACGCCCTAAACATATCCAGCGGCTTTCGCTTTGAGGAGCTTCAGGCTTCAGGGTTTAGGGTTCAAGCCCTTGCGGTTTAGGGTCTTCGGGCATGCGAGCAAACGTGTGCCGCCCGAACGACCACAGAAGCGCATAGGGTTTAGGGCATAGGTTTTAAAGGGTTTAGGGCTTAGGGTTTAGGGTTTAGGGTTTAGGGTCTAGGGCAAGAAGCGAATCCAGCGACGGAAGAACAAACTTTATACAGATCTGTGGCCCCTGAACACAGACCCAGCCCCTCCCCAAGCCCATAAACCCCCGAAGCCAAGAAACCCAGAATCCTAAACCCTAAACCCTAAACCCTAAACCCCAAACCCTAAACCCCTCCCAAGCCCCAAACCCTAGCCTTTCCTCCGCTTACTTGGGGGAGGCCTCCGGTCTCGACGCGTTTTCGTTGGGCAACGTTGTTCGGCAGGCAGAGCGCGGGGCCACACGGGTTTAGGGTTCAGGGTTTAGGGTTTAGGGTTTCGGGTTTCGGGTTTAGGGTTTAGGGCTAGGGTTTTCCAGTCCGTGCCTGCTTGTTGCTTGTGTGAGGGCGGTATGGGGGGGGGGGGGGGGGGGGCGGAGGCAATAGATCCCTCAATCAATCCGAGAGCCTAGACATCCTTAGAGCCTCTAACTTTACACCCTAAGCCCTCCGATGCCCTATAACGTCACACCACCACAACCCTGTATCCTCGTAAGCCTTGACCCTGCAGCCCCTAAAGCCTCCAAACCCTAAAGCCCCTAGAGACTCCAAACCCATAAACCCCCAAAAGCCTCCTGAACCCTTCTGAACCCTAAACCCTAACCCCTTAACCACCCCTAAACCCCCCTAAACCCTAAAACCCTAAACCCTAAACCTTAAAGCCCTGACATCAAGCCCACAGTTTTCTGACTCTGGTAACTTGGGGGGGGGGGGGGGGGGGGGACACCGTTTTTGGCTCTCTGGTGTGTCAAGAGCGGGCTTAGGAAAGTTTAGGGTTTGGGGTCTAGGGTTCGGGTTTGGGGGTTTAGGGTTTAGGGTTTAGGGTTTAGGGTTTAGGGCTCTAGGGGTGTAAGGTGAGAAGGCTTGAGGGGCCGAGCTTTGGGAATTCAGGCTTGAGGGTTTAGAGACCATTCGAACCCTAAACCCTAAACCCTAAACCTTAAAACGCTTAACTCTAAACCCTAAACCCTAAACCCTAAACCCTAAACCCTAAACCCTAAACCCTAAACCCTAAACCCTAAACCCTAAACCCTAAACCGTAACCCTGAGACAGCGTTGGGTGGGATATGAGTGTTAGATGGCCCTCCGCAGTCAGGCCATAGCTGCTCTTGGCATGTCACGAAGCTTCTCGAAGCCCAGCCTTCACAGCTTCCGCGCCATGTCACCCGCAAACCCTAAACCCTAAACCCTCAACCCTAAACCGTAAACCCTAAACCCTAAACCCTAAACCCTAAACCTGTGAGCCCTGCAGACTCAAGAATATGAGGCCCTCAGCGCCATCCTCCACCTCCACACCTGCGGCGTCGTCCACCGTGATGTGAAGGCTCGCCAGATCTTGGCTCACAGAACTACTAGAGCATAGGGTTTAGGGTTTAGGGCTGGGATACCCAGCGCCTGCTGTGCCGCTGGCACATTGTTTCGCTCTCGTTCTGTCATCGACCCGTTTCTGGGTACTTGTACATACTTGGGTACCCTGATTGTCATGACACAATCATTCCTCAGCCAGAACCGCGTCTTGCTCAAGACCTCCTCCTTAGGCTTAGGGCTTCGGGGTTCGGATTTGGGGGTGGGGACTTAGATGGTATTGGTGTTTTTTGTCTGCTCCCTCGCCCAACACTCCCGTGGCAGTTGAGGTGCCCTAATTAAACCCTAAACCCTAAACCCTAAACCCTAAATCCTAAACCCGGTTTGGGGTTTAGGTAAGCCGCAATGCAACAGCCAGAAGGAAGGCTCCAGTCGCGCACCAAAGGCTCACCAAAGGGACCCTAAAAGGTTTATGGTCCATGTGTTGGTGCCCTTAATATACCCAAAATGGTAGAATCACCCTAAACCCTAAACCCTAAACCCTTAATCCTTATTATAGGAACCCCCATGTAGGGTTTACAGTAGTATCATGGGTGCACGCTCCCAATTTTCGGGTTCAGTTGGTCCGCAGAGTTCTCGGAGCGACGGCCCCCGGGATTTGCCAGATCTTGAACTATCGCGTTAATGGTTAACGAGTTTAGGGTTTAGGGTTTAGGGTTTAGGGTCTCGGGAAAAAGGAGCCTTATGAAATCCTTAGTTTCAGTCTTCCTGGCGAGTGAGAGTGGGGTGGGCTTTTAGCTTATAGGTTTGAACGTCGCCAAGCAGAGCTGCGCCAAGCAGCACATTGCCCAATGACGCCCGCCACCCAATGTCCATCCAAACTGTTACAGTCCGCTGTGACAGAAGTTGCTTCATAAGGGCACCCTGAAGAGATGCAGCCCAAAACCCTAAGCCAAAACCCTGAACCCTACTGTAATTTCCGAACCCAAGACCCTGAACCCTAAGCCCCCCCCAACCCGAAACCCTAAACCCTCAACCTTCTTGACCCCAAACCCTAAACAGCCCTAAACCCTAAACCCCTCCAAGCCCCAAAAACCCTACCCACCCTCGACCCTAAACCCTAAATCCTGGCCCAAAACCCTCAACCCCAAAACCCGAAGCCCAAGAACCCCAAATCCGAAACCCCAAATCCCTAAACCCTAAACCCTAAACCCGAAACCCTAAACCCTAAACCCTAAACCCTAAACCCTAAACCCTAAACCCCAAACCCTACGCGGCCTCAGGCGCACAACTTGCTGATCGACCGATTTGACCTGAGAGATCCAGGGCCCGGTGGCCTAAGCTGTTTAGGGTTTAGGGTTTAGGGTTTAGGGTTTAGGGTTTAGGGTTTCGGGTTTAGGGTTTAGGGTTTAGGGTTTCGTGTTTAGGGTTTAGGGTTTCGTGTTTAGGGTTTAGGGTTTCGTGTTTAGGGTTTAGGGTTGATTGGTCTTGGGCGAAGAAGCCCTCTGGGTAGTTCTCTAAATTCGGGCCTCTGTTTTTTTTTTTTTTTTTTTTTGGGGGGGGGGGGGGTCCTTCTTTCTAAGGGTGCCCTAAACCCTAAACCCTAAATCCTAAACCCTAAACCCTAAACCCTAAACCCTAAACCCTAAGATTTCTCACAGCTTGGGGCCCTCTAGAAGCTAGGTTTGAGAAGGGTGAATATCGATCCGGTTTATAGAAGGGTTCATCGAGGGTTTTATACAGGGTTTTATAGGATTTAGGTCAGCTCTCTTAAACCCTAAATCCTAAACCCTAAACCCTAAACTCTGAACCCCTTAACCCCCTTAGCATCCCTCAACCCCTAAACCGTTGCCGTGCGCGCGCAGCGTGCCGCCCCGCATGACGGCCGGGCAGTCATGTCCCAAGATGCGGAAAGGGTTTAGGGTTTAGGGTTTAAGGGTTAAGGGTTTAGGGTTTAGGGTTCGGAATGCTCTGGCGCATTCAGACTCCGCACAGCTCAGTGTAGGGGTCGGAAGAATTGCTAATAGTGTTCCCTCCTGGTCTAATTTATACTCTTCCTACAATTACCCCCAAAACCCTGATATTAAATGAAGTTGCCAACATATCTGAAACCCTAAACCCGAATGCCCTCAATCCTCCTTGAACCCTTCACAACCCTGAACCCTAAACCCTAAACCCTAACCCTAAACCCAGCCCTAAACGCAACAAGCCCGCGCAATATCTAGCCAGAGGCCCTCCCTGGAAGTTTTGTTGTAAGGACGAACCCTAAATCATCCCGAATCCCCAACCCTAAGCTGGTTTAGGGTTTAGGGTTTAGGGTTTAGGGTGTAGGGTGTAGGGTGTAGGGTGTAGGGTGTATGGTATAAACCCTAATGCCCTAAAGCCTACAATAAATTCTTAAGGAACCCTAAGCCCATGAACTGCGCAAAGCGTGTAAGCCTTGTATCCCTGTGCGCCCAAGGGTCCCGAAACCCCAAATATGCCCTCATCCCTAAATACCGGTTTAGGGTTTAGGGTTTAGGGTTTAGGGTTTAGGGTTTAGGGTTTAGGGACCCTGTCGACCTATATACATATGAACATCCCCCCATGGCCCTCAGATGTCGAATTGTCCTGGCCGACTTTGGTCTTGCAAGGCCTGACCTTTGGTGGTGATGTGGGGAATGGGGGGGTGGGGGGTGGGGGGTGGGTCCTAAGTTGGGAAGAAGCGGGTAGGGTTTAGGGGTTGGGGGTTTAGGGTTTAGGGGGTCTAGGGTGCACATTTAGGGTTTAGGGGTTTCAGGGTTTAGGGTTCGTTAGGCCGGGGGACTCTTTATTTGGGGCTTCGGGCGTTAGTATATGGGAGGCGAAACACTTCAAGGTCTTTGTTCTTTCTTTTTGCTGGTTCTACATCAAGGGCCCTTTGTGCTGGGGGGTGGAGGGTTTGGGCCAGGGCACCCGGCTTGAATCCAAAGAACCTCAACCCTCAGCCCTAAACCCTAACCCCTAACCCCGACATGCCTAAACCCCCTAATCTCCCAAACCCTGAACTCCACGGAGGGTCGGGCTCCAGGTGGGATTCAGATCTTGAGAGCTTGAAGGTGTAGGAAGAGCCGGAACCCTAAACCCTCCTCCCTAAACCCTAGTCTGTAAGAGTCAGGGACACTCCAGGCACTGGGAGACGTGGGGTTTGGTGTTTAGGGTCTAGGATCTAGGCTTGCAAAACGAGTTGATTGCTTCAGGGTTTACTTAGTAGTAGAGTAGGTAACCTTTAACCTTTTTGGGGGTATTATATTCACCTTATAATCCCAAAGGTTAGCCTTTAAAACCCCTAGGTACTGGACAACTAAGTTTAAGCTGAAGTCCCTGAGCCTGACCACACCTCTGTCAAGTCACAGGAAAAGGGCATGTCTTGTCGATGGATGCCCAGACGGGACCCTTGATGAAACCCTGAACCCCCTACGCCTTAACCCGAAACCCTAAACCCGGGATCTTGTGTCATGTTCTATCGCAGCGAATCCATGCGCCTCCGCGTGGAAGTGCCTGTGGCCGAGCAGAGTGGAAGATCCTCAGCCTTAGAGAGTTTAGGCTTTATAATGGATTTAGGGTTTAGGGCTTAGGGTTTAGGGCTTCTTATGCCCTACCTAAAGCCCTTGAGAAGAGAAAACTGGCCCTGAGAGCCCAAAACCCATCTCATCGCGGAGTTTTGGCCCCAGCCTTACCCCCCCAAACCCTAATTAAACCCCAAACCCTAAACCCTAAACCCTAAACCCTAAACCCTAAACCCTAAACCCTGCAGGCGCCTCGAACCGGGACGCTTCTTGTGCGCGCAGGCGCGTTGGGCCATGGTATGGGGCGCAGGGGTTTGGGGTTTTCTTGGAGAAAACATTGCCACCTTGAGAATGTTTAGGGTTTAGGGTTTAGGGTTTAGGGTTTAGGGTCTACATACCCGAATCTGGGAGTATTGCAATTATAGTTTCGGGCCATATACCCCCCCAGTTTCAGGGTTCAGGGTGGTCTGAGAGCTATAAATCTTTGATAGCTGCTGGGTGGGGGGCGGGGCTTGGCTTGGGATTGCCAGATGTTGGTTCAGGGTTTTCGGGGCCTCATGGTGGCTTTATAGGGTTCAGGGGTTCAGGGTTCAGGGTTTGGGGCTCCAATGAGTCTTGGGCACGATTTGTGTGGGACAGATGGGGGATGGTGGGGGGCGGGTCTAGGATTTAGGGTTTAAGGGGGCCTTCCTCAACCCTGCATGTTACCAGCATGGTTCCAAACGATGCAGAATCGCTGACAAGCTCAGACAGCTATGCCCCTCGAAGCCCTTAAGCCCTGAAGCGCTCAAGCCGTAAGCCCTACAGTCTAAAACCCCTGAACCCTGAACCCTAAACCCTGAACCCTAAACCCTAAACCCTAAACCCGAAGCCCTCACCTTAGTTCATGTCCGATGGCCAGCTGTGGTCAGGTGGGCACACGCAAGTATTGGGCACCGGAGTTATACGAAAAGAAGCGCCATGGCTTGCACTTGGCTTAAAAGTTCCGGGCTTCACGGCATTTTGGGGGATTTCGGGGGTTTGGGAGCTACGTCCAGAGTAACAGGGCGTGAGATTGCTGAGCCGCTGCGGCGTATTCTCGAGCGGTGGTCGCATGTTGGACGAAAATCGCACGATTACCACAGCGCAGGTGTCCTGACTTCTCGGGGCCTTCAGAAGAAACATCGCAAATCACACATGCCTTCGGCTCCGTGGATGATGTCGAATCGCGTTCTCGCCTACTAGTACTTTTTGGAAACCTTGCATCGCTCCGTGTCCTCACAACGTGGCAGCGCGGTTTCCTGCGCTTTGGGCCGCCGGATGGGTTTGTCATCGTTTTCAGATGTCTGGGCTCGCGAAGTGCGAAACTGTCGTGGCTTTTGGATGTGGGTCCGCCGAATACGAAAGTGTCGTTGCTGCTGGGCATCTTTGCATTTCGGGATGTTGCAAATCGCGCTCACGCAGAGGCACCCTGTGCATGTTGGTGGTTAGGGTCGTTTAGTGTTTAGGGTTTAGGGTGGGACGCGGCCCTGGAATTGAGAAGCTTAGCTATGAGGGCAAGACGCTAACTCAACGTGTTCTTTTGTGGGTTTGTAGTAGAATAATTACGGAGCCTCATGACATGACTGGAGGAAGAGGCCATAGGTTTGAAGGCTGAAGATTTCGCTAGTAGTCAGCAGATACAAGTATGAATGATGAGTAAGTATTGCGCACCCGGGGCTGTGTTGAGCGTGGGGTTTCTACTTTAGGGGGGGGGGGGGGGGGGCGGCGTGGAGAGGGGCCCAAACCCTAAACCCTAAAAACCCTAAGAGCCCTAAAAACCCTAAGAGCCGTGAAAACCCTAAGAGCCCTGAAAACCCTAAAAACCCTAAAAACCCTAAAAGCCCTAAAAACCCTAAAAACCCTCAAACCCTAAACCCTACCCTGCATCCCCGGCCTCCTTCCTTGCGCCAACCCTTCAGGGGCGTGGCCGATGCGTTGATGCATTTCGCAACCTGCGCGTTCGCCGTCTACGAGCTACAACAACAGTGTAGACACCCGTTCTTAAGAAATTTCAGCACCCCCCCCCCCCCCATCAACCCTAAACCCTGCACCCTGAACCCTACACCCTAAACCCTAAATTAAACCCTAGCCCTAAACCCTAAATTAAACCCTAACCCTAAACCTTAAACCCTCAAACCCTAAACCCTAAACCCGGTTTAGGGCTTAGATTCGAGGCCCCTGTTTGCACCCTCGGACAGGTATTGGCACGTCGTAGACGTTTTCGCCATTGGAGCAGGGGGGCCTGTGAACGTGGAGTTTAGAGTTTAGGGTTTAGGGTTTAGGGTTTAGGGTTCAGGGTTTAGGCTCATACTTGTTCAGCTTGGCTTGAACTGAAGTAGGGTTTACTTGTGACTTTGGTGCCTTCATGATGTGGACGTTTCCAATACTCTTGGGCCCCTGTTTACCCCAATGAAGTCGAATCCCCCCGCAAAAGAATGCCCAAAAGTGGGCCTAGCCCTAAACCCTAAACCCTAAACCCTAAATCCCCAAACCATAAGCCCTAAACCCTAAACCCTAAACCCCCAAACCATAAACCCTACAGCCTAGTATATAATATGTCCTGAGAGATTCCGAGATCAGATGCCAATTGGGACCCTAAGACTCCCCCCCCCTTTCCTAGGACCCAAAATCCCTAAACCCTACACATCCGGTTTGGGGTTGAGGGTTGCCCTCAAACCCTACACCCCTAAGCCGAAACTTCCCAGTTACAACCCTATAGAGTTCTTGAGCAAACAGTAGCAGATGATCACCTTCGTAGCCCCGTGGCCAAGTCACTTTTGTGATTCTGATTTTCATTTAAGTCTGAAGCCGTGGGCCTTGAAAATGGTTCAAAGCACATCGGACATGATAAGGGGTTTAGGATGTAAATAGGGGGTTTGGGATTTAGGGTTTATAGGGTTTAGGGTATCTAGGGTGTGGGGCCGGGTTTGGGGTCCAGGGTAATGAAGTATATAGGGTTGAGGGTTGAGAACTTCGGGTTTCGGGAAGTACGGAGGGCGACCCCCCCAATCCTGCACCTTTCGTTCGTGGCGTCAATTTGCTCCCCTCCGCCTCACACCCTTAACCCTAAACCCTAAACCCTAAACCCCAGGTTTCCTTTAGCTTGAGCTGCTTTTGACTTGGTGATCCCTCGGAGCTCTTCGGAAGCAAAATCTGCCCAAGGTCTTGATGTTCCTAGCGCCGCCCACAGTCTGGGTTTTGGAGTACTGTACTTTTAATACCATTTTTTAGGGGTTTAGGGTTTAGGGTTTAGGGTTTAGGGTTTAGGGTTTAGGGGGTTCTGGGTTCCTATTATAGCTACTTATACCTAAAAAAGTGTATACTTTTTTCTCCAGGGTCTACTCCAAAGGTAGGGAGTCGTTCCGCTCACAGGAGTGTGGGAGATTCCGACCTGTTGGGGGGTCGGCTTTCGGGTTTTTTGGGGTGTAGGGTACAAGGTTGTGTTTAGGGTTTAGGGTTTAGGGTTTACGTAGGGTTTAGGGTTTAGGGTTTAGGGTTTGGGGCTTAGGGTTTAGGGTTTAGGGTTCAGGGTTTAGGGTTTTTCAGGCTTAAGATCTAGGATCTCGGGTCCCTGCTCCCTTTGGGTGACGGTTGGAAGGGACTTCGTGGTGGGTTTAGGGTTTAGGGTTTAAGGTTTAGGGTTTAGGGTTTAGGGTTTAGGGTTTAGGGTTTAGGGTTTAGGGTTTAGGGTTTAGGGTTTAGGGTTCCTGCCAATGAAGTGCCAGAGCGGCTCCTATCTCAATGCTTACGGCGTACGTGGTTCTCCTATTTTCTACCTTTGCGCTCGCATTGATCCCTAAGCCACATGGCCCCTTCAAGTACGTCTAGCGGCAGCCCCTTAAGCTGAACTCCAACCCGAAATCCGAACCCTAAACTCTAAACCCTGAACCCTAAACCCGAAACCCCTAACCCCTAACCCCTAACCCCTAACTCCTAACTCCTGACCTATCTGATCTCTGGATGTCGGGCAGAAGGCTGTGAGAGTCCGCGACAAGACTTCGATACAAAAAAATCCGACAGCCGGTCCTCGGGCGGACGGTTTAGGCGTTGTGGTTTATACGGGTGGGTTTAGGGTTTAGGGTTAAGGGTTGTAATAGGGTTTAGGGTTTGGGGTTGTAGTCGGGGTTAGAATTAGGGTTTAGGGTTTAGGGTTTAGGGTTTAGGGTTGTAATGGGGTATAGGGTTTGGGGCTTCGGTGTAAACCATCAGGGTTCAGGGTGATCCGAAGCGACAAGGGCCGCAATACCTTTGGGGCAGGGTGTTTAGGGTCTGAGGGTAGTGTCATGGGCCCTTAAAATGGCCCCGAACCTCCCTTAAAGGGTTCTGATGTATGGGCCCTTAATTTGTATAGGGTATATACGGGGTAACCCTGAACCCTAAACCCTAAACCCCAAACCATAAACCCCAAACCCTAAACCTCTTTCCTCCTCACCACAACCCGGCGACCCTAAGTCCTAAAGCCTCTGTGCACACCTGAAGGCCGCAAGCAACTCCTACCCGTACCAGGAACAATGCTGCACCCATGTTTTGCATGTGAGGCGTGAGACGTGGGTTTAGGAAACTCAAAGCCCCTAAACCCTAACCCTAAACCCCAAACGCTAAACGGCCCTAAGCCCAAAGCCCTATAAGCCCTAAACGGACTTAGGTGGGTTTAGGGTTTAGGGTTTAGGGTTTAGGGTTTAGGGTTTAGGGCTCAGGAATCGCGAGTCGGGGTCTTGATAACATGGGACCCGCCTAGGCAGGCCCTTGGATATTTCATATTATCCCTGAGAGGGTTTAGGGTTCAGGGTTCAGGGTTTAGGGTTAGGGTCTAGGGTTTAGGGTTCAGGGTTATTGGGTTTGAGAGGATCATATTCAGGAATATGTTTGTTCAGATGGTCCAATGGGGGCCATCCTAGCCACCCGACTGCTCGTCTTTGCTTGAGTTTTTGCCAGACGAGCCCTGCCCCCCCCCCCCCCCTTTTCCCAGGCCCAACGCCAGAGAGCCAGAAGGGCTTCTTGTTGTTCACAGGGTTTAGGGTTTAGGGTTTAGGGTTTAGGGTTTAGGGTTTAGGGTTTAGGGTTTAGGGTTTAGGGTTTAGGGAGAGTTTCGGAGAGTTTCAGGCAAACATAAACCCTAAATCTGCTTTTTTTCCATCGGATTGGATCTACAGCCTTAGAAAAGTAAGAAGAGGTTGGGCAGATATGGGTTTAGGGCTAGCAGTGGGGTGGCTTGCAAAGTCCTTTTGGACGGTTTGCTTTTGAGAAATGGTTTCCTCTCCGACTCTCTGATCTTATTTTCGAGTTACAGTTAAGAGCATGACTGGCAGCTTATGAAGCGTCGCAGCTTTCAGGCAAGATTTCCGCCGGGGGCGACTACTACGGTTTGCGGATATTTCTGTCTATGTGCGCGCGTGTGGGAATACCGGGCCTTCGTATCTGAAGCACGGCAATTGTTGTGAAGGTCGGCGTTGTGGCACATCTTCAGGGTTTAGGGTGTAGGGTTTAGGGTTCTTCAGTTTGGCCCTAAACTGCAAGCCCCTAACATACAACCTCCAGGACGAGGATCAGACTCGAACCCGCGACATCTTCGCCCAGGATTTGGTCTGAGCCCCTGCTAAAGCTGCATGCAGGGATTAGGGCCAAGGGCTGCAGGGTTTAGGGTTCAGGGTTGAGGCCCTAAACCCTAAACCCTAAACCCTAAACCCTAAACCCTAAACCCTAAACCCTAAACCCTAAACCCTAAACCCTAAACCCTAAACCCTAAACCTTCGGGTTTTAGGGTTTAGGGTTTAGGGTTTCGGGGGTTCAGGCCTAGACCCTATAGACCCTACACGTTCAGGGCTTCAAGGGGTAGGTCCCTGATTTTGTGGTCAAGGAATTCCATCGTGCAGGGTATTGATCAGATTTGGTTAGGGTTTGTAGGGTTTAGGGGTTTAGGGCTCAAATAATTTGCAATCCTACAAAGGTGCTTACTAGATTGTGGGGTTCGGCTTTCCTGTTGGGGATGGCCTGGAGGGCATCCCATGTACGTCTTCCTTGACTTCGGTGCCTTTTTGAGATATAGGCCGAAACCCTTGACCAGACCCTACCTGGGACCCTATTTACCTACAGCTTTAAGGGTTCTACCTGCGACTTGCTACGAATCTTTAGGCAAGTAGGGTCCCAGGTATGCAGTAGGAGAACACACCTTCGCCTCAAGAATCCAGTTCCGCAACATGTTTTGCTGGGCTGGTTGCCCAGAATCCCTCGTCAAGATCCAGGTTGCTTCCCCCCCACATGTAGCACGCTGCAAAACCCCGTTGAAAGTTTCGGGTTGGGATGTTCCCCCTTAGACTAGTAGTCCTAAATAGGGATTAAGGCGAAGCTGTGCGAATCATACAGAGCCTCCAACTTTCAACCTTCAAACCTCTCGAGTCGTTGAGTTGAGAACTACACGTTGGAGGCCCCGCGGTCAGGAGAAGTGGGGCTTAAGAGAAAGTATAGTACACTGGGTTTAGGGTTTAGGGTTTAGGGTTTAGGGTTTAGGGTTTAGGGTTTAGGGTTTAGGGTTCAGGCTTAATCCTGAACCCTAAGCCCTATAAGCAGTATTGCGGGTTTCGGGGTCACCTTCCACGTCAAGATGCAATGTGAACCTGCACTGGGCCGCTTCCTTTCCAGGATGTCTCACAGAGTCTCACACACTAGAAAAGCCAGCACCTGCAGACTCTTGACATCGAGCCCTAAACCCTAAACCCTAAATCCTAAACCCTAAACCCTAAACCCTAAACCCTAAACCCGAAACAAAGCGCCTGACCATCCCTATCTTTCACACCTACAAGCAACTTCGCTTTGAGCAACTCAAGGCCCAGAGTCCCGAGCTTAAGTTGCCAGCCTTACAACCCTACTCGTCCTGCGACTTGTTGGGGACGAAATCAACCCGACAATTGGGGGGGGGTCATCCACTGTACCCTCTAATTACCCGGGGGTGTTGGAGTACTACATACTTAAACTCTTTTG
>CAJNDS010000080.1:95000-162500 GCA_905221605.1 Symbiodinium natans | reverse complement strand
ACAGGGCAACTGAAATCCGACTTCCAAGTCGTTTACAGTAGGATATTGAGGTTTAGGGTTTAGGGTTTAGGGTTTAGGGTTTAGGGGTCCCTGGTTGCACCAATCCCGCTTCTGTTGGCTTAGGGTGTCTTGGTGGCCCTGTTGGGTCGTAACTCGTACCCACCTCGAAATTGACCGGTGGCGCCTGATATCCGTGCCTATGAGCTTTCGGAAACCCGAAAGCCACCAAAGCAGTTTTGATCTGGATCTTTGCTCTTCGCAAACGTTTCAGCATGGTGGGTATCAAATTTGTCACCTTCAAACGCCTTAACTCACGTAGCCAATCGTTGAACTTTAAACTTTTTGGGTTTCCTTATTTAGAAGGAATAATGAAGTTTAACCTTTTTCCCCCTAGTTATTGGAGAACTAAAGTTAACATTTGTGCCGTTTATACCCAAAAACCCTAAACCCTAAACCGTAAGCCAGAGAATAGACTCAACCGACGCGCGCTGCCCGAAGATCCAGGCCCGTTTGGGAAGTCTCATGACTCGGCCGCTCGGTTTCGGCATGAAGCCCCAGCTAAACCCATTTTACCCTAAACCCTAAACCCTAAACCCTAGACCCTAAACCCTAGGGGAGGAATATACAAGCATACAAGAAATGGAGACTTCAAAGACGAAAAATTGGGTACCTGCAGGATGGGCTCTCAAGGACTTCAACCCGAAGCCTCTAAACCCTGAACCCTGAACCCTGAACCCTAAACCCTAAACCCTAAACCCTAAACCCTAAACCCCAAACCCCAAACCCTAAACCCTAAACCCTGAACCCTGAACCCTAAACCTACCAACTGGGGGATTGGGATGCCTCCGATTTCGGAGTAATCCTGCGCGAGCATCAGCCCTTCTACCTTGAGGCCAGGCTTGGCGGATGCACGCTGGGTTGCAGACGATGATGCCTACAGCAATGATCTACTGGGTTTAGGGTTTAGGGTTTAGGGTTTAGGATTTAGGGTTTAGGGTTTAGGGTTTAGGGTTTAGGGTCTACTAGTAGGTATTATGACGACGGCTATTAATGAATTTGGACTAGTACCGTTTCTGTTGGGGATGATGACAGGAAGGATAACTACTTCGTGAGCAGGGTAGAGACCGAAACTTTAGTCCCCAAAAGCCCTGTGACTCATGTGGGGGGTTTACGATATTACGGGTACCTTACCGGGGTCCCTATAAGGAGATCCTACTCTTGGGGGTCTATATTCGGGGTCCCCTATTTTCGTACACTTCCAAGTGAAAGCAGTACATCTCAGGATGGTTACTTAAATGCCGTCAGCGCGGCCTTCAATTTGAGAGCCCTAGCCTCGATCAAGCCTCGGGTGCAGCACCCGAGGCTTTCTGCCCCCCTGAGGATGGGTAAGATTTAAAGGGTTTAGGGTTTGGGGTTTAGGGTTTCGGGTTTAGGGTCAAGGGGGTGGCCAACAACGATGAGAAGTAGCCAGAGCGGCAATTCCGAGCAATCATAAGAAGAGCAGCTATCAGTATCTTATCATGTCAGCCCTCATCGTGCAAGCAGATGCCTCGTGCAGCCATATTGCACAGAGGCAGAAGCCATTTTATACGTCAAGCCGACGCCGCATTGTGCTGACGATTCCTGCTGGAGGAAGCCCGAGGAGGAGCTTATTCCAGACCCTCAACACCATCCGAAGCTCGCGAACCCACACCCGAGCGGCATACTCTATTGAAGGACTTCTTTTCGAGGTTCACAACACTCGTGGCCTCGACAGCTCTGTCTGCAATGCAGGCGTCTGTTTAAGCTCAAGAAGGGCCTCAGAAGCCCGAAAGGGTTAGGGTTTGGGGTTTGGGGTTTGGGGTTTAGGGTTTAGGGTTTAGGGTTTAGGGTTTAGGGTTTAGGGTTTAGGGATTCTTGTTTTAAGGCCCCTATATCATACACCCTGAACTCGAAAACCCCTAGAAACCGTGACATTTTCCTCGCTGAGCTCCAGAAGTCCGCCCCATGTCCTGCAGACCCTAAACCCTAAACCCGAAACCCTAAACCCTTACCCCTTACCCCCTAACCCGAAACCCTAAACCCGGAGTTCGAACCCGAAGCATCAAAAACACAAATAAGGTCAGGGGCAAACCGATCAGGACAGCGTATGGGGGCGGATGGCACACAGCCTTCGGCAAAGGCTGTCGAACCCCCCTAGGCTTCGTCGAAACCCTTGGCCTTCGTCGAACCTCCCTCCCGGCCCTTGTGGCCTTCGTCGAACCTCCGGCGTTCACTTAGCCTTCGTCGAACCCTCGCGTTTTTTGTTCGGGCTCTTGGCCTTTTGTATCGGCCTTCGTCGAATCCCCTCGCCCTTCGTCGAACCTCCCGGCCTTCGTCGAACCTTCGCCCGGCCCCCCGGCCTTCGTCGAACTTCGTCTCGGCCCGTTGGTATCCCGAGTCTTCGTCGAAGTTCCCCGGCCATCCTGCTCTTCGGCCATCCTGATGTGTTTTCCCCTCATAAGGCCCCCTTATTCAGAAAGGTTTTTTAAAGCGAAAAGTTCCCTTATAAGACCCTTAAACCAAACAAAGGCCACCCTTTTTATTCCTAGGTGGCTCTTGGGCTCTCGGGTCTAGTAGCCCTAAACCCTAACCCCTAAACCCTAAACCCTAAACCCTAAACTTCCTAGGTTACTCTTTGGGTCTAGGTAAGATCCGGGGTGCCTGCTGGACTCCTACTTGGCGGTAGCCCTGAGGACATGAATCCCTCAGAGGAACCTTTGCAGGGCCTGGAACATGGGTTTAGGGGTTTAGGGGTTTAGGGTTTAGGGGCGTTGGGTTTAGGGTTTAGGGTTTGGGGTTTAGGTTTTAGGGTTTAGGGTTTAATTTAAGGTTCAGGTATTTGGGGTTTCGGGTTTAGGGAGCAGGTATTTGGGGTTTCGGGTTGAGGGTTCAGGTATTTGGGGTTTCGGGCTGAGGGTTTAGGGTTCAGGTTTTTGGGGTTTCGGGTTGAGGGTTTAGGGTTTAGAGGACCACAAGCCACAAGCACTTAGAATTCCAAGAGAAAGAACAAGGACCCCAACCACAGTTTTGATCTGATGGTTTCGGGTTGCGTACGTCATGGTCTGACCTTTCCTGCAGCGACAGAGCTGTTTCTTGGGTGTCTGCCCGAAGCAGACTTCGTAAAATAGAACTCTGCCAGGCAGACGCTCGACATTCTATCTCATCGGCGGCCGTAATACCTGTGTGGTCAAGCTGCAGGGAATGTCCGATGGGACCAATAGACGATTCAAAACCCCTAGACCCTGGAAACCCGAGAAGGCCTAGAAAGCCTAGAAAACCTAGAGAACCTAGACAACCTAGAAAACCTAGAAACCCTGGACACCCTGGAAGCCCTCAACAGGGTTTAGGGTTTAGGGTTTAGGGTAACAATCTAGGGGAGCTGGCGATTCGCAAATCACGTCTCTAGGTCTCGGTGCACTCTGCCAACTCAGTTCCCTCCAGCCTTGCTGCTTCCGTGTCTTCGTGAACTCCTATGGATGTTTCCGACAATTGGGGGGGGGGGGGGGGGGGGTTCCCCTTTTTGGGGCACTCTTACGAAGGATTCTAGCATTTTGGGTATATTTTGGGGGTTTTCCTGTTTTCGGAAATTCCCATATGTCTTGAACGTGCACCCTAAGCCCTAAACCCTAAACCCTAAACCCTAAACCCTAAACCCTAAACCCCTGGAGCATGGTGGCATCTGCAGCAGAAGACAGTGGCCATCGGAGTATCAGATGGAACCCAAGACGAGAGCCATTAGCATCGCAACCGAACCCCAAAGTAATAAAAGCCACAAAGGAGCGGTGCAGAGTTTAGGGTTTAGGGTTTAGGGTTTAGGGTTTAGGGTTTAGGGTTTAGGGTTTAGGGTTTAGGGTTAAAGTATAGTGGCATCCTCCATCCCCCCCTTTAAATGCAAGGGTTGCAATATGGGAGTTATTATGGGCATACGGCAGCTCAACACCACACCAAGACGGCAGCAAGCCTTCAGTAGCCTCAAGCATCGGATTGTGCTGGGGGGGGCCCTCAAGGAGCTTGATTGAGTGCCTTTGAGGGATCCTAAAATAAACCCCCAGGCACTGGTGCTCTCTTTGAACTTATGAGGCTGCTTTTGAGGGCTTTCTCTAGGTTGCCCCAGTAGTACCCCAACTCCCCGTTCTTTCGGTTTTAGGCTTCCTTTCTAAACCCTTTAAGCCCCAAAAACACGGGCCAGCCTGTGTCATCCCAGGTTTCCGGGCAACCTAGTTATGTTTCAAGAACTCGATTTAGCTTGGCAGCCCAGTGGTACCCTTCCCCTGGTTCAAGGTTCCCTTCTAGTTCTAGAGTACCAACCCCGAAACAAAGGGTACTCTTATTGGAATATGGTTACTGGGCTAACCCTAAACCCTAAACCCTAAACCCTAAACCCTAAACCCTAAACCCTAAACCCTAAACCCTAAACCCTAAACCCTAAACCCTAAACCCTAAACCCTAAACCCTAAACCCTAAACCCTAAACCCTAAACCCTAAACCTAAACCCGAGCGGCCAAAAGGCCGTGAATGGGCTGTCAAGTTTGTGTATTTCGATCCCAAAAGGGGCGGAGTCGGAGACGGAGAGCTGCAGGTGCACCCTGAGGATTTAGGGTTTAGGGTTTAGGGTTTAGGGTTTAGGGTTGGCAGGTGCGACCTGCGCCAGGCAGAGCCCTGAAGAGCCGCTTGCGTTGGGCTCTCTAAGATGGTCCCTGCCATTCGGAAGCCCCCAAGGAACCCCAAAACTGTGTTAGGATAGCCCTAAACCCTAAACCCTAGACCCTAAACCCTAAACCCTAAACCCTAAACCCTAAACCCTAAACCCTAAACCCTAAACCCTAAACCCTAAACCTCAGGGTTCACCTCACATGGATTCTTCAGCAGTTTTCGGAATGTAGCCTCGGCAGCCGGGCGCACCTGGGGACTCGAATCGCGCGACCCCGGCCTAGTATTCTTGCTGCTCAGTGAAGCGCCTGGCAGAAGGAAAAAGCCATCGTCAAGCAAGAAGAGCTTAGGTCTTAAAGGGTAGTAGGGTTGAGGGTTTGGGGTTTAGGGTTTAGGGTTTAGGGTAGTTACATCACATTGTCCCCTAATCTGGTCCCTTGCTCTTTCTAAAGGGCTCGAATGTATGGGCCCTGGGTTGTTTTGGGTATATAAGGGGTAGATTAGGGGGTCGCCTCTCAGGGCCCATGTGGGTTTAGGGTTTAGGGTTTAGGGTTTAGGGTTTAGGGTTTAGGGTTTAGGGTTTAGGGTTTAGGGTTTAGGGTTTAGGGTTTAGGGTTTAACGACCCCAAGATTAGGTAACTTCAGAGTTAGGGTTTTTCCGGCCAGGCTGTGTCGCTTCCCCTTAACTCTATACAACCCCGCCCCTTAAAATGAAGCAGGGTTTATATCTCTGTTTTTGGTGAGTGTATACAAGGTTCCTTTTCAGTATTGGTGAGTGTCCTTTTGGGGGTACAAGAAATAAAAGAACCCCACTTCCCAAACCCTAAACCCTAAACCCTAAACCCTAAACTCTAAACCCCTAAACCCTACTTCATATAAGCTTCCGACAATGAGCCACAGAACCAGCCCAAGACTAAGCCTGCTTCACAGGGGCCCGGGGGGGGGGGTCTACTTATCAAGAGCGACTCAAGGAGGGATCTTAGAGGCTACATTGGGGCTATTTGGGTATATAGGCACTATATAAGGTGTGTGTTTATATATATATATATATATGTATCGATATTTTTGTAAGTTGTAGCGTTGAGGGTCACGGCCTGAGGGCTGGCCTTATGGGTTTCGGGGGTCCAGGGTTTAGGGTTTAGGGTCTGGGGTTTAAGGGGTTCTGGTTTAGGGTTTAGGGTTCAGGGTTCAGGGTTCAGGGTTGAATTAGGGTGCGACATCCCTGAACAGTTTAGTAATCCAACATCTTTGGGCCAGCTCACGTTCAACCGTGAACCCTTGATTCCGATGGCCCTATATCTAGGATGCCCCAGTAGTACCCTTTTTGTGGGGTTTAGGTTCCCTTATAAGCCCCCTTTAAGCAAAAAGGGCACCCGTTTTAATCCCAGGTTACTGGGCAACCTAGATATAGACCCATGTAGACCTTGCTGTCTCTTGTACGTTTTCTAGCGTCCCTGGGCCAAGTTTTTCTCAAAGTCGCACCCTTAGTAGTAGAGTAGGTAACCTTTAACCTTTTTGGGGGTATTATATTCACCTTATAATCCCAAAGGTTAACCTTTAAAACCCCTAGGTACTGGACAACTAAGTACCGGCAGGTGCTACCGCCACACGGCCTCAGGACGGTCTCGGTTTCAAGGGATGCTTCTGCCTGGCAGAGAGTGGTGTTCAGGCTCCCTCAACCCTAAACCCTAAACCCTAAACCCTAAACCCTAAACCCTAAACCGAGGGTTCAGGGTTCAGTTTGGAGGGTCACTGCCGATCGTCAAAGGTGGCCTCAGGTTGGGGTCTAGAGTTTAGGGTTTAGGGTTTAGGGTTTACGGATGACGGTTTAGGGCTTAGGGCTTAGGGCTTAGGGCTTAGGGTTTAGGGTTTAGGGTTTCGGTTTAGGGCCTGTCTATGGTTTTTCGATGTAGGCCTCGAAAGGTCGTTACCATAGTTCTCCCTTCCTGGCCCATCAGTTTGAAAGTTTGAAGCTGCCATGTTACACGCAGGTCTCTAAACCCTGAACCCTAAACCCTAAACCCTAAACCCCTTCAGTGGCAAGCCTAAACCCTAAACCCTCACCCCGCTCCTGACTCCTCTGCGAACCACGCGAACCCAACAGTTCGGATCATGCTACCCCCGAGTTACTAGGTAGGCCAATGGGATATCAGAAACTGTCCCTTATTGGGTTTAAGGGGATCATATTTAGGGTTTAGGAAGGTTTAGGGTGCAGGGTTCAGGGTTTAGGGTTTAGGGTTTAGGGTTTAGGGTTTCGGGTTTAGGGTTTAGGGTGTAGGGTATAGGGTGTAGGGTGTAGCATCTGGGAATGTTTTTGAGAGGGCTTCAGTGCCATCCTAGAGCATGGCTCGACTCCCGATGAAGGCATATGCGCCAAAAACCCTTGTAGGGCTCTTCAGCGCCTAAATCCTAAACGCTCTAAACCCAAAAAACCCTGTAAGCTCAAACACCCTATAACCCCTACAAACCCAACAACCCTATAAACCCTATAAACCCTATAAACCCTATAAACCCTATAAACCCTATAAACCCTATAAACCCTATAAACCCTATAAACCCTATAAACCCTGAACCCTAAACCCTAAACCCTAAACCCTGAACCAAACCGATTCCGGTCCATGCATGTCCATCCTTCCTCGGAGTATTCGCCAGGGCTCATTGCCACCGCTACCTCGCCTGGAGAGGCCGCGCACTTTGGAGCCACGGGGGTCCCCAAGAAGCTGGTGGGTTTAGGGTTCAGGGTTCAGGGTTCAGGGTTTAGGGTTTAGGGTTTAGGGTTTAGGGTTTAGGGTTTAGGGTTTAGGGCTTCGTCACTCCACTTGCGCCATTCCCTTAGACGATCTTCCCCAACCTTCAGCCAAGACACACCAAAGAGCAAGCACAGGGAGAGCCCCTGAAACCCTAGTAAACTCTGGACCCCTGATCCTGGACCCTAAACCCTAAACCCTAAACCCTAAACCCTAAACCCTAAACCCTAAACCCTAAACCCTAAACCCTAAACCCTAAACCCTAAACCCTAAACCCTAGCCCGTAGCTTGCATCCGCCCCGTGGGTGAAAGCGCCACTTCTGCATCCCAACCCCAGAACCCGCAAGCCGAGCCCCGACGTCCTAAAGCCTAAGCCCCAACCCGGAACCCCAAAAAACACTTGGCCAGCCCGCCCCGCTGCCCCCTAAGTGCGTGCGAAGCACGCACGTGTGTCGAATATAAATATAAAAAAATGAATATATATATATATGTATATGTATTTGTATATATATGTATATATTTGTATGAAAGAAAGGTCCAGGGTTCCCAAGACGGGATGTCAGGCTTGTGGCTGTGGATCACAGAAGCCTGCCAAACTGGGGGTAGTAAGGTGTGAGGGCTTAGGGCTTGGAACGAACCAACTGTATGGCTTCACACTCGGGAATTTCCGAGTTTGTTTTTTGTTTTTTGTTTTTCCGGTTTTGCCCGGGTGCAGTGGGGATCGGGGGCGGCCCTTCCTTAGAGATTGAAACCCAACAGCGTTTGCTGCTGGAAAGAAACAGCGAAGTACATGTGTATGCCTACTTATCTGTATATCTTCTGCTTCACCAATGTAGCAAAAGCCTTGATTAGTTCATCAAGGCCAACATTTCCTGTTTCAGAACAATGGTAGTAGTCCTAAACCCTAAACCCTAAACCCTCAACCCTAAACCCCTACGCGAAACGCTCGGAACACAGGCGCAAGGCCAAGCCGCTGCTCCCCGTGATGCGAAGCGCGAAGGAACGGCCTGCCCTTGTGGGCGAGATCTGATTCAGGGGGTTTAGGGTTTAGGGTTTAGGGTTTAGGGTTTAGGCTTTAAGCTTTAGGCTTTAGGCTTTAAGGGTTTAGGCTTTAAGGGTTTAGGGTTTAGGGTCTAGGGTTTAGGGTTTAGGGTTTAGGGTTTAGGGGGTTTAGAGTTTAGTGGAGTTAGGGTGTTGGGTTTAGTGGGTTCAGGGATTGGAGTTTACTGGGTTTAGTAGGTTTGGTGGGTCTGGTGGGTTTAGTGGGGTTTAGGGCGCAGGGTTTATGGTTTAGGCTGCAGGTTTTAGTGGGTTTAGCGTTTATGGGGCTTAGGATTCGGTGTTTAGTGGGTTTAGGGAAAGATAGAGTGTGGGTTTAGTGGGTTTCAGGGTTTAGGGTTTTGTGGGTTGAGGGTTTGCCAGGGGCAGGTGGCGGCTCTAGTCTACTGAGGGTCGAAGTTGGCAGGCTTAGAGGCCATTGCGACAGGGTAAGGTTTGAAGGGTTTAGGGTTTAAGGTTTAGGGTTTGGGGTTTGGGCGGTTCGGGCGGTTTGGGGGTGAGGGTTTGGGGATTTATAAGGGTTTTGGGGTTTCCCTAAACCCTAAACCCCAGACCCTAAACCCTAAACCCTAAACCTGGCGTTGGGAGCCCTCTCTGCCTTGAATGCTCCCTGAAAGGTGTACAGTCCATATAACGATCATAGGGATACTTGGGGCATACGATTCCAATTGTGGGGCTCATTGCTTGAGCCCTAAACCCTAAACCCGAACCTGAGCCCTAAACCCTAAACCCTAAACCCTAGACCCTAGACCCTAGACCCTAAACCCCAACGTAACCACCGGCGCGAGAGGCCTTCAGCAACATCGGGTCACTGAAACAGCTCCCGGCGGTTCATACCTTCTTCGCAACCTTTCTTTTGTTGAGGGGGCGTTTAGGGTTTAGGGTTTAGGGTTCAGGGTTCAGGGTTCAGGGTTCAGGGTTTGTTGAGGGGCTTTTAAGGCTTTCAGGGATTAGTGTTTGGTGTTTTCAGGGGTTTGCTTCCCCCTCGTCGCCCCCACCCCCATCCCCGCCCTTAAAACCCTAAAAACCAAAACCGGCCCCGATTCCCCCCTCCCTCCCTCCCTTCCCTGGGGTTCCATGACCCTCAACCCTAGAGCCCCAATCTACACAAAGGAGGGTTTAGTAGGGGCTAAATGATGACATGCCCTCATGTAGGGATTTCGAAGTAGTATGGGGTAGATACCCTCAACCCTCAACCCTCAACCCTAAACCCTAAACCCTAAACCCTGAACCCATTTTATTCGGGGTCCATGTTGGCCCCAAAAGCAGAAGCACCACAGAAAGAACACTAGAGACTTGCCAGCAGTACAACAGCCCCTTGTAGCCGGACAAACTGCTGCAATTACAACTTTAGTGTTTAGGGTTTGGGGTTTAGGGTTTAGGGTTTGGGGTTTGGGGTTTGGGGTTTGGGCTTGAAGGTTACGGTTCAAGAGCTAGACTCAAGAGATCGATTCGAAGAGCACAGGCCTCTAGATTCACATGCCAGCCCCCCTCCTCCCCGGCAGCTTACGCTCAACCCTGAACCCTAAACCCTCAACCCTAAACCCTAAACCTTAAACCTGCTTACACAGCCGAGGCAATGACCTGCAGGCAGCTTTGCACGCAGTTGATACATTGGGGGGGGGGGGGGTTCTCCGAAATTTCGGGGTACCTTAATGGGGTCTTTGTTAGGGAATCCTACCATTTGGGAGACTCGATGAGGGACCCTTGCGTGGTCGTAAACCTCCGCATCAATAGTTTCAGAGTTCGGTCGATGCCGAGATTCCTTGCCGGGGATGGCAGGATCACAGGCTCGCTTCCCTGGCTCGAGATCAAATTTCCAGAAACCCTAAACCCTAAACCCTAAACCCTAAACCCTAAACCCTAAACCCTAAACCCTAAACCCCCAGCTCCTGCCGGAACCGTGATGCAACAAGGACACACAATCCGCATGAGACAGCGTTCCACATGGAGGCTGGGGGATTGACCCAGAGTAGGCCCCTGTTTCGTTTAGGTTCCCGCAAGCCACAAAGGGCACCCTTTCTATTTCTAGGTTGCCATGGTTACTCTTGGGTCTAGTTTCGGGTTCAGGGTTCAGAGGTTAGCTTCGTACTCCGTACTCTTACAGAGCCTCCCATCCAGAATGCCCTTAGCCCAGAACTCTGCACAAGCATCTTGGCTTTAGGGCCTATAGGGTTTCGGGCTTGGGGTTTAAGGGTTCGGGGTTTAAGGTGTAAGGTTCAGGGTTTAGGGCCTATAAGACTTAGTGTGTTTTGGGCCCTGTAGGGCTTAGACCCCCCCGAAACAACCTCTCCAAACTCCTGACAAACACCAACACACATCAACCAGCCCCAACCCCCTATATGCACCTTATACACCCAAAACACCAAGGTATACCCCCTTTACCCCCATTTGAGTGAGTGCCCCCTGTATGCGTCTCGGATCCGAGTTCTCGACCCCCCAACCCGAAACCCCGACCCTTAACCCCAAACCCATGGGAAGCCAATTGCCCTGGACCCAAACCCTCAACCCATCCCTAACCCTGAACCGAAACCCAAATGCTAGCCGCACCACGCACCACGTGGAGGCAGAGTGCAAACCCCAACGCCTGACACTAACCTCGAACCTCAGACCATGAACCGCGGGGGAAGGGGGAAAAATTCTAAACCCACCATGAACCACCCGGGACCGGGGGCGGGACAGGGATAAGGGATCTGCAAATTGCTGGTGCGTATACATCCCGAACACTAAAGCTGTCTCACACCATTTTTTGGCAACGTCCATTTGGGGATCACTGCGGCTCCCAAACGGCCACCATTCTCTCTCTACACCCCAAGCCCCAAACCCCAAACCCCAAACCCCTAAACCCCAAACCCCAAGCCCTACACCCTAAACCCTAAACCCTAAGCCCTAAACCCCAAACCCCAAGCCCTAAACCCTAAGCCCTAAACCCTAAGCCCTAAACCCTAAGCCCTAAACCCTAAACCCTAAGCCCTAAACCCTAAACCCTAAACCCTAAACCCTAAACCCGCACCATCTGGGGGCCCCTGGCGAGGCTCGCCTGGGCTTCCGCCGCCCTCGGGTTCCACAGCAGCGCCTTCGGCCTGTGCCGATTGACGGCGCGCCTCCTCAAGGGGACTTATGTGCCTAAAAGCTCCTGAGGGTTTAGGGTTTAGGGTTTAGGGTTTAGGGTTTAGGGTTTAGGGTTTAGGGTTGGGGGGTTTGGGGCTTGGGGGTTTGGGGGTTTGGGGTTTGGGGCTTTAGGGTTTAGGGGTTTAGGGCAAGGGCTCACTGTTTTTTTTCAGGATGTTGCTTTGCACCGCATGGGCAACCCGAGTTCCCCCAATTCCTCGAGTCGTATTACCTTCTCCAACAGCCGAACTTTAAACTTTTTGGGTTTAGGGTTTAGGGTTTAGGGTTTCCTCATTTGGTAGGTGATAAATTATAAAGGTTGACCTTTTTTTTCACTTGGTTATTGGAGAGGTAAGTTACGGTTGCGAACCAAATGAATCTAGCAGGGTTTGTGGTTCATACCCTTTCTTAGGATTAGAGTACGGCTGAAGTTCATATACTTCTTACGATTCTATAGTAGTTCATATACTGTCATAGGGTTATAGCAGTATAGGGTATACGACCCCAATTTTCGGGTTCATTTGGTCCCCAAGATTCTTCATAATGAAGCCCCTCACGATGCCAGGATGTAGGTAAACCCTAAACCCTAAGCCCTAAACCCTAAACCCTAAACCCCCCTAAGCCCTAAACCCTAATGCTGCCTTGCTTGCCACATCTTGGGGCAATGTTGGCTGAGTTCTTCTTGGGGACTAGGAGTCTCGCAGGGGTTCGGGTTTAGGGTTTAGGGTTTAGGGTTTAGGGTTTAGGGTTTAGGGTTTAGGGTTTAGGGTTTAGGGTTTAGGGTTTAGGGTTTAGGGTTCAGGGTAATCTGCGAAAAGACTACATCCATATCGACTCTGACACTCCTGTACATGTGAGGCAGGGTCTATATGTTGGTTAATGGTAGGTGCATACTTAGTAGTAGAGTAGGTAACCTTTAACCTTTTTGGGGGTATTATATTCACCTTATAATCCCAAAGGTTAACCTTTAAAACCCCTAGGTACTGGACAACTAAGTTATGGCTCCTGGTACACCTTGGTGAGTGTACCTATGGGGTTCCTTTTCGGGACTTCCTAATCATCAGTACGACAAACCTTACCTCACATGAGAATTCGCCTACCCCGACATGTGAGTGCAAGCCAGCGCGACCGACAGGCGAAAGCCACTCCGCCAGCTTGCCAAACCTGAAGGCACCGGCATACCCTGAACCACTCGGTCTTATTCGGCGAGTCAAAAATGGGCTTCGGATAGGGTACAGAAGTTCCAATGTCAGCCGAAGGGGCACATCTACGTAGAATGTCCTGCGTCCTTGGAGTCGTCGATTCCGGTTGCGTGAATGCATCCCCTTCAAGACTGCTGCAACACTTTCAGGATACTTTGGGGTCCTTTCAAGCCAAAACCCATTCCAGCGTCTCATATCAGCCTGGCTAAGTGAGGCCTCAAAGGTTTGTGGTTTATTGTCCAATATACCCGAATAAGGATGCACTACCTAGGCCTGTAGCCTGTGATTGTAGTTCCTGTCTATGGTACCGGCTTGTATGGTTAGTACCATACATTTTGAGCACCCCCTCCCCCAAACCAACAGAAAAAAACAGCTACAATTGTGGGCCCAGGTACATCCTGAAGGAGCTAAGCCCTAAACCCTAAACCCTCTACTCCCATTGGCTTGGATCCCGACAAACTCCCAATCATGCAATGGTGGCCCCGCACCTAGACCTATACCGTGCAGAGTTCACGAAAGATTGCCCCTAAACCCCTATATAAGTTAAGCGTATAGGGTGTAGGGTTTAGGGCTTAGGGTAATTGCAGTAAAGAGAGACATCTGACACTTGAGTGCTTGCTGCAGAGGCACTTCCATGGAACCTCCGGAAGTATGCCACACCAGGTCCCTTTGCTAGCAAGTACTTTGTGCATGCGTCCCTAAACCTTAAACCCTAATCCCCAAATCCTAAACCCTAAACCCTAAACCCCAATGCGATTGTTTTTGGGGGCTCACCGGGACTGCTTAACCTTCGGGATTGGACGGCGAAATCCCTTGTAAGGCACATAATATAGGGCTCGGAAGATTTACTAATACTATTGGGTTTCGGGTTTAGGATTTAGGGTTTCGGGTTTAGGGTTTAGGGTTTAGTATGGTCCCTCTGTAATTCTACCACAATAACTCCCCAACACCCTGTTCTAGTCATTCAGGCCCCCAATATGAGATCCGCAATGGCCATCCTCAAGATGACACCGACTTTGTCGGGGCAAATGAACCTGAAGATTGGGTGGGGGGTTTAGGGTTTAGGGTTTAGGGTTTAGGGTTTAGGGTTTAGGGTTTAGGGTTTAGGGTTTAGGGGGTCATGTACCCTGTGCTACCATAATCTTGTCAAGGTATATGAGTTGGGATGGTAATCCTTGTACTAGCAGTCCTTAGTAGGGATTCTAGTACCCCCATCATAATCCCTATTAAGCGACTGTTGGTATAAGGGGGGAACATCTCAATATACCGAACCCTAAGCCCTTTTAGGGTTAGAGTTCATCTAGGTACTTGGCGGTTCATGGTACTTAGTAACCAATTGTAACTGCACTTATGACCCTCTTATAGGCCCCTTAAGTGCCCTAATATGTTTACCCTAAACCCTAACCCTAAAAGGACGTGTTTGACTTGGACCAAAAGGATGCCCAGCTGGTGCAAAAGTTGGAGCACTCCCAGAGGCAGAGGGTGCGCAGTTCGCCTGTGCTACGTTCGACATCCTGGCTGCCAATGAAGAATTTGGCTGACCACCCAGATTCAAGATGGACTGGTGCTTCCTCTGTGGCAGGGCAAAAGCCTACAGAAGCTCAGAGACCCAGAACCTGCAACCCCAAGATGATGGGATCCGAACTACCCCACTACCCCAAATAGGGCCCATATCAGGCTTTAAAAGAAGAGGTTTGCTAGGGTGGGGGTAGTATTCGAGTGGTTACGGCCAAGGCCCTGATGAGGACCACCCCGTGCCGGGCCTGTCGGATTCCAAGTACACCACCTGGAGCGTGGAGGCGCAGAAGCTTAGTTGAGGGTTTAGGGTTTAGGATTTAGGGTTTAGGGTTTAGGGTTTAGGGTTTAGGGCTACTCGGACCCAGAGAGGGCCCTGCTTGCCTTTTCTTTAGGGCTTAGGGTTCCCTTATGAAGCCTGTTTAAACCAGAAAATAGGCACACTTTGTATTCCTAGGTGCTTTTGGTCTAGGAAAGTCGAAGAATTGCCTTTGGGAATCTCAGAGTTGTTGGCACGACTTCAGGGTTTTTCAATTCTGCTTACGTTTAGGGTTTAGGGTTTAAGGTGCGGTGGAGGCTTCAGCACGGTTGCTGTACATACTGTGGTGACAAGAACGCTTGGACTAGAATGCCCAGTGCCTTCATGTGCGGCTCAGCATCCCGAAAGGTCCAGGTACCTACGTAGTAGACACTTGGGCCTTAAAGGGGTTCCCATATAGTAGCTTTCGGGCCCAGGTGTATACTATGTAGGTACATGGACCCTAAACCCGAAACCCTAAACCCTTAACCCTTAACCCTTAACCCTTAACCCTGAACCCTACCATAGGTGCATGGACCCTTAGGGATCGCGTTGTGGGAGGCTGACGAGGATGTGATCGACCTGACGATGCACGAGGACACGCTGGCCGCCGACACGGTCGTCAAGGTCTGCAAAATGCTGGAGTCGAGGGTTTAGGGTTTAGGGTTTAGGGGGTTTAGGGCTTAGGGTTTAGGCCCCTTGGGATCTTTTCATATTTCCCTCATTAAGTTTCAGAGGGTCAAATTTGGGATACTTTTTCAGAAGGCTTTTGGGATTTTTTAAATTTTCTCTCTTTTGGGTTTAGCCCAAGAGGATATTAAAAATAGTAATTTATTAAGGTTGTAAGGGGAGTATAGTAGGCTCCTGTGGTCATTTCGAGCATTTCCTCCTCCCTCCAACATGGGCTTCGATGCAGACATGCCAAGACAGTCCAGGTCTAGTAGTAGAGTATGTAACCTTTAACCTTCTTGGGGTAATTTGATCCCCTTATACTCCCAAAGGTTAACCCTCAATTCCCCCAGATTATTGGACAACTAAGCAGGTCTGGAAGGACCTTAAGCAGGACTCACTGACTCAGTATGTATGGGATTTAGAATGGGTTCCCAGGGTTAAGGGCTCAGGAAGAGGATTCTCAGGCGTAGCATTGGCTGCCAGGGCTACAAACCCTAAACCGCTCAGGGTTTGTCGGGCTTGCCTCAACCCTAAACCCTAAACCCTAAACCCTAAACCCTAAACCCTAAACCCTAAACCCTAAACCCTAAACCCTAAACCCCGACGCCTGTCAGGTTGTGCAAGATGCCTGCTATCTGGAGGCCGCGTCGCATAACCCAGAAAGCCCAATGCCCCTGACTCTCTAGCATTGCTTGAGAACATCCCCCCCCCCCCCCCCCCCCCCCCCCCCCCCCCCCCCCCCCCCCCCCCGCCCCCCCCGCCACAAAAAAGGAATGAAGATATACCTACTAACCCCTAAAACCCTAAACCCCTAAACCCCTAAACCCCTAAACCCCTAAACCCCCAAACCCCTAAACCCCTAAACCTAAACCCCTAAACCCCTAAACCCCTAAACCCCTAAACCCCCAAACCCCTAAACCCCTAAACCCCTAAACCCCTAAACCCCTAAACCCCTAAACCCCTAAAGCCCCTAAACCCCTAAACCCCTAAAAAGGGTAGTTAATAGAGGGATTATCATCCTGTACCTTTTGCTTAAGACACCCCAAAAGAACACACCTAAACCCTAAACCCTAAACCCTAAACCCTAAACCCTAAACTTTTATCAGGGCAATATCAAGTAATTATTAGTCTTTTGTTTTTTGGGGTGGGGTTCTTAAGCAATAGCCGGTTCTGGAATACTTTCCGTATGAACTCTACAGGGGGGGGGGGGGGGGGGTGGGGCGGCACTGACTTACGATTTGTTGGTCCTTTAGTTTCTGGCAGCACCCTGAAACTCACCCTTGCGGTTTCCTGCCCTGTAAACCCTATAAACCCCATGAACCCTGTAACCCCCCAAGAACCCTGCAAACCCTACATCAACCATAGAAAAGCTCCCTATGCATACCCAAAAAAAGCGCTAAATGAGCCCTAGCAAGACCCCAAATAAACCCTTTACCCTACCCACGCCCTCAAGAGACCTTAGACACGCCCGAAAAGATCCCCCCCCCCCAACAGTGGCCGCAGAATGTAGGCGAAGAGGCCCTGAGTGAGCGCAGAGTGAGCGAAGGGAGATATCGGAATCATGAGCGCTTGCGCCCCTAAACCCAAACCCCTGAATCCAAAACCCTAAACCCTAAACCTTAAACCTTAAACCCTAAACCCTAAACCCTAGAATCTTGCAGGACTGGCAGGTCCAGAGCTTGTGGCAGGGTTTTGGGATTTGGGGGGGGTTTATCAGTCAGACTCTCATGCTCCTAGTCTGATTTCTTTGTGTTTTTTTTTTTAGTCTTTAGGGTTTTTTACATTAGCAAACCCTATGTAGGTTGTTTTTAAACGTAAAAAGCCCTATTTAGGGTTTTTAACGTTAAAAACCCTAAATGTTGTTAAACTATTGTCAACATTGTCACATGATGGTACTGTTAGATTACTCTCTTGTCCTATTCTTTTAAGAGCAAGGTCCAGAATTTTGAAGGACACTGCACCCCTGAGCACTCAGTGACTTCGTGCTTCGTGGCATCTTCAGCTCCTTGTCTAAGCCCCAAAGCAGTTCTTAGTAGTAGAGTAGGTAACCTTTAACCTTTTTGGGGGTATTATATTCACCTTATAATCCCAAAAAGGTTAACCTTTAAAACCCCTAGCTACTGGACAACTAAGAGTTGACTCAGGCAGGTGCATGTCCAGTTTGCGCCATGTGCCTTAGGCAGGTCGGCGTCCCGGCGTGAGCGCTTTTCCGGGCATGTCATACCCTGGACCTCCAGAGTATACAGGTTACTCGGTAAAAATTTAAATAATAAACTCTAGGCCCTGAAATGTAAACCCTAAACCCTAAACCCTAAGCCCTACACCCTCACCCTAAATCCTAAACCCTAAACCCTAAACCCTAAAACCTAAAACCCAAAACCCTAAACCCTAAACCCTAAACCCTAAACCCTAAACCCTAAACCCTAAACCCTAAACCCTAAACCCTAAACCCTAAACCCTAAACCCCAAACCCTAAACCCTAAACCCTAAACCCTAAACCCTAAACCCTAGCCTATATTTGAGCAACCAGACGTATAGGGATGCATGCTCAGCTGCCGCGCGCATGAGCTTCTGCTAACAGCAGAGCCGGCGACATTGACAGTCTGAGCCCGGCGGGCTAAGCCCCTGGGCTCTGGGCCGGGGGGGGTTTCCGAGGCTGGGTTTAGGGTTTAGCTAGGGTTTAAGGTTTAGGGTTTATGGCCTTTAGGGTTTAGGGTTTAGGGTTTAGGGTTTAGGGTTTAGGGTTTAGGGTTTAGGGTTTAGGGTTTAGGGTTTAGGGCCTTTTAGGGTTTGGGGTTAGGGTGCGCCCTTAATCTTGAGGCTCAGCTTAGAGGTTATAGATCTCCCGAAATCACCTTCAGCCGTTTCTTCCGCATTCATCCTTCAAAATGTGAGGTGCTGGTCTTGTGGTAGCTTGAATGCCATTTAGGGTTTTGGGTTTGGGGTTCACGGTTTAGGGTTCGGGGTTTAGAGTTTAGCTTCGGATTCTTCAAAAGGGTCCATGCCATAAGAAACCCTTCGCGGGAGACAAGGCAACACAAAAGAGGCGCCATTCCCGGGATTGAATGGTTTAGGGTTTAGGGTTTTGGCTTTAGGCTTTAGGGCTAGGACCCAGACTAGGCCCTCATTGGCTTGTTTTGGCGTTTAGGCTCCCCTATCAGCCCCTTTGATAGTTAAACCGAAAAGGGCACCCTTCTGATTCCCAGGTGACTCTTGGGTCTAGGGTTTAGGGTTTAGGGTTCTTGTGTCCTTGTAAGGTTCCAGTAACCTACGAAGTAGTTCTCAGGACGTATCGCAGGCGCTCCCGCAAATAACTTTTGAAGGTGATTTGGGGACCCTGAACCCTGAACCCTAAACCCTAAACCCTAAACCCTAATCCCCAGGCCTAAGCCCTAAACCCTAAACCCTGGGCATGGGTTGCATACCAGGCTGTCTACAGAAGCCGCCCCCTACCCCAAAACCCTAAAGCCCTGAAACCCTTAAGCCCTCAAACCCCGAAGCCCCTTCAACCCTGAAAGCCTCAAGGGTTTAGGGTTCAGGGTTTAGGGTTTAGGGTAAACCCTAAATCTTAAGCCCGTAGCACCCTGAACCCTCAAGCCCTCAAAAACCCTGAAACCCTAAGCCCTGAGCCCTTCAAACCCTCAAACCCTCAAACCCTAAACTCTCACACCCCTGAGATTCCTGAAACCCTAAATCCTAAGCCCTTCAAACCCTCAAACCCTCAAAGCCCTCAACACCCTCAACACCCTGAACACCCACAACACCCTGAACACCCTCAACACCCTGAACACCCTGAACACCCTGAACGCCCTGAACACCCTGAACACCCTGAACGCCCTGAACACCCTGAGCACCCTGAACACCCTGAACACCCTGAACACCCTCAACGCCCTGAACACCCTCAACGCCCTGAGCACCCTGAACACCCTGAAATCCTCAACCGCTCGTCCCTGAGGTACCCCCTGAGGTGCCTGAGGAGGCCGTGAACTTCATGCAGCTTTGCCTCATGAAGGCTTGAAGTTTGGGGGGGGGTTTAGGGCTTAGGGGGGCTGAGGAATTTAGGTGGGAGTTTGGGGGGGTTTAGGGGAGTTTGGGGGAGTTTAGGGGATTTTGGGGAGTTTTTGGGGGAGTTTAGGGGATTTTGGGGAGTTTTTGGGGGAGTTTGGGGGAGTTTAGGGATTAGGAGTCTATAGAGGCATGCACGGCATGTGCGCACCCTACACCCTAAACCTTAAAGCCCCAAACCCTAAGACAATTCAGGTAGTTGGGATTCTCGGCTTTGGAGAAGTTTTGGGGAAGTGATAAGCCCCACTGGGTTCAGGGCTTAGGGTTTCGAGTCTGCTTCTGGGGCGGAGGAATGGGCATTCACGCATCCGTGCAGAGGTCTTCTTGGCTGAAAGGTTGAGAGAAAAATCCCCTAAACCCTAAACCCTAAACCCTGAACTCCTCCCCCAAAATCATAAGCCGCAGCCAATATGCTCCCGGGCTCCCGGCCTGTGGTAAGTAGGACTACGCAAAAAAAGTGGGAGGACCAAGAAAAATTTGGAAGAACACATGGGGCAAAAAGGGTTGCGGGGTTTAGGATTCAGGTTTTCGGGCTATAGCTTTGGGGCTTTTTGGGTAGTTTCGGGGTTCAGGGTTTAGGGCGTAGGGTTTTGGCGTTTAGGGTTCAAGGTTGAGGGCTCAAGGTTTGCAAAGTGCAGGCCCTTCACAAGTACCCAGTTCTAAAGCGATCAACAGGCACCTTAAGCAACTTTGGCAACCGGATAGTTCCAGGGATCTATGCTGTCCTTGAAATTCTGGTAACCTAGATATTAGGTCCCTGGAAGTCTAGGGGGGGGGGGGGGGGGGGAGAAAAACTCTAGGAACATAGGAATGTACCATAAGAGCACCCCGAAAAGGCCCTGTTTAAAGCTCCCGCCCTCCCCATGCCAGTTGAGGGCTTGGGGTTTAGGGTTTAGGGTTTGGGGTTTAGGAAGAGCTCTGCAAGCCCTAACACCCTAACACCCCTGGCCATGAAGCGCCTGTCCAGGATCCGAACTACAGGCCCTCCGCAGCAGAGGTCCAAACAGCCTTGGGAACCAGGGTTTTGCCTTTTAGGGTGTCAGGGTTTAGGGTTTCAAGCTTTTAGGGTTTAGGGTCTTGGGTTTAAAGGTCTAAAAATTTTCCTTCTGCCTTTGAGGTTCCAGCCCTGGTGACACTTCCCGGCGTCTGCTTTGAGGTTTAGGGTCTAGGGTTTCGGCGGTAGTTCGAGATCATGTGGCATCAGGAGCTTCCCAGGTCAGGATTTCTCATGGCATGAGTGTGACCGAAAAGGGGCACCTATTCCAAACCATCTGTGTGGGAGAGCTGCCTCCCCTCATGGGCTCCCTGTGTTTCTGATGACCCTGCTTTCAAGTAGCGGAAAGCACATCAAGAACCGATCCTAGCGCCACACTGTTCAAGCATAGAAAGCGTTTGGGGCGGAGTTCTGATGTTTGCCGCTATCCCCTTGCCCAAAGCACGCGCCAGCTCGGACAACATCCGTGGCTGAAGAAAGCTGGCGGCATTATTCAGCAGGCCCCGTGTGGGGCGGGGGTTTTGAATTTGGAGCCCTAAGCCCTAAGCCCTAAACCCTGAACCCTGAACCCTAAACCCCCTAAGCTGGCGTCTCAAGTAAAGCTCCTGCCATTTGATCTTTGGCCGCGCAAAAAATTGGGGTGTAATCTTTCGGGTTTAGATTTTGGGGTTAGGGTTTTTGGTTTAGGTATAAACACATATATCACAGGGGCGAAACGAATCCTAAAATTGGGGGCATAAACCCTATGGGTTTAGGGCTTCGGCCCCCTAATTTGCGATAATCCCCAGTAAAGTATAAAACCCTAAATCCTAAACCCTAAGCCCTAAACCCTAAACAGTGTCCACGGTTCGGTTACATGGTCCCTGAGTATGGGGCCGTTTAAAGTTTAGGGTTTAGGGCTCCTAGGCCCTATAAACCCTAGACCCTGCAAACCCTCAGCCTGGGTTTAGGGTATGCTTCCCCTTACACTGACAGTCCTGAATAGGGATTATAAGATGTACTAGGTGGGGCTTTCCTACAGCTTTTTCACTTTATAAGTTTAGGGTTCCTGTAATTTCACATTAAAGGAGCTATCGCTTCATGAGTATGGGGTGCCTTTAATTTCATATAGTGGGAGCTGAAGGTCAAACTTGTATTGGGGCGGTTAAAGAGCAACCAAGTAAAAGGTAGGGTGGATCCTAAAACCTAAACCCTAAACCCTAAACCCTAAACCCTCAAGACTATTCCTTGGGATGTTCTTCTCCTTACACTAACAGTCCTGAATATGTTTAGGGTTTAGGGTTTAGGGTTTAGGGTTTAGGGTTTAGGGTTTAGGGTTTTGGATTCATCCGGGATTCTGAAAGGTTGGGTGGATCTCGGGCAGGTCGATGATGAGTCCCTGAAGTCCACGCTCATCGGACGAGGCGGGGACCTTAAACCCTAAACCCTAAACCCTAAACCCTAAGCCCTAAACCCGAAACCGTTCCAGCCGATCCTCTCCTTCGAAACTCTGTGGGCTTACGGTGGGTTTACACGCCCTGAACCCGAAACCCTAAACCCTATAGCTCATGATGCAAGTTCGGGAGTTTAGGATTTAGGGTTTAGGGTTTAGGGTTTAGGGTTTAGGGTTTAGGGTTTAGGGTTCAGGGTTCCGGGTTCAGGGTTCAGGGTTCAGGGTTGGGCTGGGGAGTTTAGGGCTTAGGGCTCAGGCGCCACCCTCTCATAAGCCCCCTGGCAAGATCATCGGAAGTACCCATACGAATGCCTCGGGCCCCTGCGTTCAACCCTAAACCCTAAACCCTAAACCCTAAACCCTAAACCCTAAACCCTAAACCCTAAACCCTAAACCCTAAACCCTGAACCCTGAACCCTGAACCCTGAACCCTGAACCCTGAACCCTGAACCCTGAACCCTGAACCCTGAACCCGGAACCCTGAACCCTGAACCCTGAACCCTGAACCCTGAACCCTGAACCCTGAACCCTGAACCCTGAACCCTGAACCCTGAACCCTGAACCCTGAACCCTGAACCCTGAACCCTTACCCTTATACACCCTAAACCCGAAACCCTAAATTTGCATGCTTCATCCTCTGGCAGGGCCTTGCACGGTTGCCGGATCGCGGCGTTTTGGGCCAAAGGTGCGCCCGGTTTGGGGATCTTGGGGTTCAGGGTTCAGAGTTTAAGGTTTAGGGTTTAGGGTTTAGGGTTTAGGGTTTAGGGGTTTAGGGTTTAGGGTTTAGGGTTTAGGGGTTTCGCTTACCTTCTGGGGTTGTCGCACCCAAAGGCCGCACACTACGTAGGGTGTGGTACAAGGGCATTGTAGGCCTCAGGCCTAAACCCTAAACCCTAAACCCTAAACCCTAAACCCTAAGCCCTAAGCCCTAAGCCCTAAGCCCTAAGCCCTAAGCCCCAAGCCCCAAGCCCCAAGCCCCAAGCCCTAAGCCCTAAGCCCTAAGGGTAGGAAGTCGTGGCTCGGGGTCATGTGGCTGTGCGCTTTTTCTCTCACTTTGTGCTCTCGCGTCTCCCTCTTCCTTGTGCGATGTGACGTTTTGGGAAGGCTGGGTTTAGGGTTTAGGGTTTAGGGTTTAGGGTTTAGGGTTTAGGGTTTAGGGTTTAGGGTTTAGGGCACGAACACACAACATCCGCAAAAACTGCCCATATCACGCTGCCGCTACGGTACTTCGCAGTTCGTGCCCTCCCTCTCCTAGACGGGCTGTAGAGGTGCTGATGTTATGCTTATGAAGTCTGCCGCCCTAAACCCTAAACCCTAAACCCTAAACCCTAAACCCTAAACCCTAAACCCTAAACCCTAAACCGAGTGCTCGGCTTCAGATACAGGATCTACATGGAGTCCAGCAGGGACCGTCGAATCCCATATCATATCCACCCCTTCCAAAAGCAACCGACATTCACTCGACACCTAGAACCCCACTCCCTGCCCCATTCCGTAAACCCAAAGCCCTAAACCCTAAACACTAAACCCTAAACCCTAAACCCTAGACTCTAGACCCTAGACCCTAGACCCTAAACCCTAAACCCTAAACACGTCAACCCTAAGCAAGCTGAAGGTCACACTAGCGCCGCCATACGTTCGTGAGCTGAAGGGGGATCAGGCAGAGGGCGTCGAGGCGCTGCCGCAAGCTAGGGTTCAGGGTTTAGGGTTTAGGGTTTGGGGTTTAGGGTTTGGGGTTTGGGGTTTGGGGTTTAGGGTTCAGGGTTTAGGGTTAGGGTTTAGGGCTTAGGGTTTAGGGATTAGGGCTTCTAGGCTTTAAGGTTCAAGTGTGGGCTTTGGATGTTGGCTCTACTCTGCTATCGCGGCTTGCACCGGAAGTATCTTTACCACATTGCTTAAGCTCGTAGGCTTAGGGTTTAAGGCTGAGGGTTAGGGTTTAGGGTTTAGGGTTTAGGGTTTAGGGTTTAGGGTTTAGGGATTAGGGTTTAGGGTTTAGGGTTTTAGGTTATTGGGGTCCTTGTTAGAAGTGGATCCTACGATTTGGGGATCCCTTTATTTTCGTAAGCCCTCATATAGGGGTCTGGGGCGTTGGGTTCCCTTTAGAGTCAGAGCCTTGTGCGGTTTAGGGTTTAGGGTTTAGGGTGTAGGGTTTAGGGTTTAGGGTTGAGGGTTGAGGGTTTAGGGCTCTAAGCCCTGCACTCCCTCAACCTGCAAGAGACTTCGAACAGGACAGGGTGTGACACTGCGCGTGAAGCTCTTAACCCTGCCAGCCCTAAACCCTAAACCCTAAACCCTAAACCCTAAACCCTAAACCCTAAACCCTAAACCCTAAACCCTAAACCCTAAACCCTAAACCCTAAACCCTAAACCCTAAACCCTTGCCTCTGTGGAGTCCACTCCGCAACCGCCTGAAGCCTGAAGCTCCTGGGTACAGATAATCTGACACTGGGGACCTAAACGGCTACCCCAAACCCTAAACCCTAGACCCTAAACCCTAAACGCCTAAACCCTAAACCCTGAACCCAAAACCCCTAAACCCCAAATCCGGTTACCCTAAACCCCAAAACCCCTAAACCCTAAACCCCAAACCCGGTTACCCGAAACCAAAAACCCCTAAACCCAAAAACCCCAAACCCGGTTATCCTAAATCCTAAGCCGTGCTTCGGAATTGGGATTGAAGGCTCATCGACAGCATTCAGGGCCCAGAGTTTACACCCCAAACCCTAAACCTAAACCGCAGACCTTAGCTCTAAAACGTTTAGGGCTGAAAGCTCGTAAAAACAACCCCCCCCCCCCCCCCCCCGCACCTCCAAATCTCCAACTTGATTTCTTGTGAACGTCTAGGACCCAGAGTAGGCCCTTATTCCTCGAACAACCCAAAAGGGGCACCCTTCTCATTTCTTGGTTACTCTGGGGTCCAGTAGCCCTAAACCCCAAACCCCAAACCCCAAACCCCAAACCCCAAACCCTAAACCCTAAACCCTTGGGTCTAGACGTTGCCATCCTCTTCGTAGCAGCAGCGCCATGGCGGACATCCTGTGCACGCAGAGACATGAGGATTTATCCTGGAGGAGCCGGGCTCTGTGACTTTCATCGGCTTTCTGGGGTTTAGGGTTTGGGGTTTAGGGTTTAGGGGTGTAGGGGTTTAGGGGTTTGGGGGTTAGGGGTTTAGGGCTTAGGGTTTAGGGTTCAATCCCCTCCCCCCTTCCAGTTTGAATGTCCCCATTCTCGAATACATAGTGTTCTGGGAAGAATTCAACAGTAGTGGTAGGAAAAGTTTTTCTAGTGCTCTTCGGTAACCCAAGGTTCCCTTATACTCCCCACTACTCCCTAAGGCTCCGTAAGGTTCCCTAAAGTTCCCTAGGTACCTACCCCCCTTGAGCCTCCCCCCTTAAGAACAGTATATAGTGTTAGGGAAGTTTTCGATTTAGGGTTTAGGGTTTAGGGTTTAGGGTTTAGGGTTTAGGGTTTAGGGGGGAGCGTGGGGTACTGTAGCGGTTCCATCCTGGCGGCCTTGCTTGCGGGCTGGGGTTTGGGGTTTAGGTCTGGGGTTTCCCACACCCTAAACCCTAAACCCTAAACCCTAAACCCCAAACCCTAAACCCTAAACCCTAAACCCCAGAAGGGTTTGGGCTTTCAGGCTTTGGTGTTTTTTGCTTTCGCGGAAGCATCAAATGAGCCGGAGGATGACCGAAGAGGACGTGCCTGTGGGAACAGCCATGAAGGCCGGTTGCTGGGGATGATCCCTAATAGTCCCGTTTAGGGTTTAGGGTTTAGGGTTTAGGGTTTAGGGTTTAATTAGGGTTTAGGGTTTAGGGTTCAGGGTTCAGGGTTTAGGGTTACAGTGCTCCAGGGTTTAGGCTCCTACTGGGTTGACAAAACACCGAGACATGAGGTTAACAAGGATGTTGATCAACTACCATGTGTGTATGCATGTATATCTACTTGATTCCCACGCCCATCGGGGTAATTAGCCAGGCGGCAAATTCGTTCCATCTGCACCGTAAACCCTGAAGCCTAAACTGCTTCTTTCGGGTTTAGGGTTTAGGGTTTAGGGTTTAGGGTTTAGGGTTTAGGGTTCAGGGTTTAGGGTTTAGGGTTTAGGGTTTAGGGTTTAGGGTCTCGCGCAGGCAGCCGAGGTGCGAAGCCTCCATACAGCTGCGCTGCAGGAAGAGCGCGACTTGGCTTGCGATAAGCGGCCCAAGTGCTGGACTTGCGGATGCCTTATGGGGTTGAGGGGTGGGGGTTGGGTTTAGGGTTTAGGGTTTAGGGTTTAGGGTTTAGGGTTTAGGGTTTAGGGTTTAGGGTTTAGGGTTTAGGGTTTAGGGTTTAGGGTTTAGGGTTTAGGGTTTAGTGTTTAGTGTTTAGGGCTCAGGGTTTAGGGTTTAGGGTTCAGGGCTTTAAGCGCACGGAATCGCGAATTTTGGCAGGTCAAGCAGTCAAAACATGTTGGAGCGAAAGCCTTCCTCCGGACATCGATGGCCCGAATGCCCGAGTCAAGTCAAGTCAGTAACATGTTTGCGTTTGTCAATTTGTCCTCAAGGATAGACAACCCCTCCAAACCCTTAACCCTGAACCCGAAATCATCCTAAATCATAATCCCGACACGCTGAGCTCTAAATCATCCTGAACCCCACATCATCCCCCTAAACCCTGACCCCTAATCTTCCTCAATCCTAAACCTTAAATCTTCCCAAATCCAAAGCCCTCATCCGGTCACTTCCGGCAGAAGTCAGGTGCCCGCCGCCTGAAGGAGGGAGTTGGGTTGCTCTCCTTGCTTTGCTTATTCGGTGGGCCTTCTTCTACCTATTCATTGCGTGTGCCGTTGTCTTGGGGTTTAGGGTTTAGCCCTAGTCCCACACCTTAAACCCTAGACCCAAACCCTCAACTCTAAACCCTAAACCCTCAACTCTAAACCCTAAACCCTAAACCCAAAACCCTAACCCTAAACCCTAAATTCTTGAGGGTTTAGCAGTTGAGCATGCAGCAGGGTGCCTCCCTGCTATTACGTAGTTTCTTCGGGGGCTGGGTTTAGGGTTGAGGGTTGAGGGTTGAGGGTTGAGGGTTGAGGGTTGAGGGTTGAGGGTTGAGGGTTGAGGGTTGAGGGTTGAGGGTTTTGGGTTTTGGGTTTTGGGTTTTGGGTTTTGGGGTTCTGGCTCTTGTGAAGGAACTTAAAGTGAGCTAATTGCTTCAACAAGGCTACCTTGGGATATTCCCCCTTATACTAACAGTCCTTAGTAGGAATTTTATAATCGGGGGTACTAGAATTCATATTCAGGACTGTTAGTAGACGGGGGAACGTCTCAAAGGGTACCCATTCGTGATATAGCAAGAGCCCAGCTTAGGCAAAAACCGTGCCTGCGTTTGAAGCTGCCGCATATAGACAGCGCTTTTTTGATCTTGAATGCCGATGGACGTGGTTACAGCGTGCTAGTTTCCCCCGATCAAGAGCGCAGCGCCACCTCCTGCAGTAATTGGAAAGCATTGGGTGGACGTAACATATGCATGCATGTTTTGAGAGGAACGCTAGGGTTTAGGGTTTCGGTTTTGGGGTGTTAGGGTGTGGCGACTTAGTAGCAGGTTCCCCAGAAGAGCCTTCAGTCCAGCGTTCCAACGCAACTAGGTGCATAGGTGAAAGCACCCCCAACCCTAAACCCTAGACCCTAGAACTAAACCCTAAACCCTAAACCCAGCCGCTCATCTCGCGAGGAGTTCCAGAAAAGCTGCCAAAGAAGAGTGACGAAGCTGAGGCACGCGGTTCAGAAGCCTTTTCGGGCTGTGGGAGACAGCAGATGTCTGTCTACTTGAGACAGGTAGAACCCTAAACCCTAAACCCAAAACCCCAAACCCTAACCCTAAACCCTCAACCCTAAACCCTAAACCCTAAACCCTAAACCCTAAACCTTAAAACCTAACCCTCCCAAACCCTGAACCCCCAGCAGGTCGCTGCAGCAGCAGGCCGGTTCCTGAGCAAATTCGTTTGCTCAAACTCCACTCCGGATTCTTTAGGGTTTAGGGTTTAGGGTTTAGGGTTTAGGGTTTAGGGTTTAGGGTTTAGGGTTTAGGGTTTAGGGTTTAGGGTTTAGGGTTTAGGGTTTAATTCTAGGTTTTACATAATAGGGTTATATAAGAATATTTCTGCAGGGTTTACAGGGTATTTGTGTAGGGTTTTTCAATATTACAGGGTACTTATGTAGGGTTTATGGGGTTTACACAAGGTTTTATCGGGTTTTTACTTGGGCATTAGGGTTTGCACAAGGTTTATCGGGTTTCGGGTTCCCGGCCGGAATGATGCGCTCTCGCAATGGTTTAGGGTTTAGGGTTTAGGGTTTAGGGTTTAGGGTGTCTTGCGCCCCGCCCCCCAGAAGTAGGACGAGTGCGGGGCGCACCTTGGGTTCGGGTGCAACATCGCCAGCGCCGAGAGAAGGAAGGCAAGAGTTCGATCCACCCCATCGCATGGCATGTTAAACTAGCTAAGCTCTTCTCCTCGCCTGGTCTACTCCTCGCCCATCACCCGTGTCCCACCCCAGTGTGTCCCTGGAGTGCCCAACCCCCAGAGTATCCCCACAGAATCCCGGCGGTGCCCACCCCCAGACTATTCCCACAGAACCCTAAACCCTAAAACCTGAACCCTAAACCCTAAACTTCCTAAACCCTAAACCCTAAACCCTAAACCCTCAGAGTATCCCCAGCTCGGCCTCCCTCCCTTGTTTCAAGGTTCCGGTCCGCAAGGCCGTGCCCGAGTCGGAGGAGCCCCCAAAGGCAGGTTCTGAATTAGGGTTTGGGGTTTAGGGTTTAGGGTTTAGGGTTTAGGATTTCGGGTTTAGGACTTAGGGTTTAGGGTTTGGGGTTTAGGGTTGAGGGCTTCGGGCTTAGGGCTGAGGGGGCGCCGAGAATTTCCAGGTTGCAGAGACGTTTTTCGGGACTCAGGTCTAGGGGCTCCATGTTTTGGGTTCAAGCTCCACTTGTGTGCCCCGGTATCTGTACCGATGTTGCTGAAGCCAAGCAGCCATCTACATGGTTTCCTGGTGGTTGAACGGTGCAAGAAACCCTGTCCAATCATCCCTAGACCTCCAGTTGGGGTGTTCCACACACAGAGAGGTGTGCAGCAAGCCTTCTGAGGCAGTGAAGGAGGCCGGACGGTGACGTTGCCTCACCCCCCTCGCCTAAAAATATCAGCCTTCCTTAGCAGCACTGTTCATGCTGGTTTCGTTGGAACTGAGATGAACAAGACTTTGTTGAAGATGTATAGCGCTCTCCGCGAATACTGCATCGGGTTCGGGGGACAAGCGGGGTGCTAAAACCCTGCGCCTTAGATTCTGAGTTTCCATCCTTACGACGCGCCGAGCCGCCCTTGTATGCCCCAGCATCTGTACTGATGTTGCTAAAACCAAGCAGCCATCAACATGGTTTCCCGGTGGTTGAACTGTGCAAGAAACCCTGTCCAATCATCTCTAGACCTCCAGTTGGGGTGTTCCACACACAGAGAGGTGTGCAGCAAGCCTTCTGAGGCAGTGAAGGAGGCCGGACGGTGACGTTGCCTGCCCCCCCCCCCCCACCCTCGCCCAAACTCCAATATCAGCCTTCCTTAGCAGCACTGTTCATGCTGGTTTCTTTGGAACTGAGATGAACAAGACTTTGTTGAACATGTAGAGCTGCCCGTTTATGTACTGATGTTGCTAAACCCAAGCGGCCATCAACATGATTTCCTGCAAGAAACCCTGCCCAATCATCTCTAGACCTCCAAACGCGGTGTTTCACAGAGAGAGGTGCGCAGCAAGCCTTCTGAGGCAGTGAAGGAGGCCGGGCGGCGCTGACAAGTTTGGACTGTGTGGCCCTGAGTCCCAGACCCTGAGTCCTAAGCCGTCCTAGGCCCGAAAAGCCCTGACTCCTGAACCCTAAACCCTGAACCCCAAACCCTCTACCCGGAACCCTAAACCCTAAACCCTAAACCCTAAACCCTAAACCCTAAACCCTAGTGTTCCCCAAACACCCCTCGGGCAGGTGAGGGCAAAGGCAAAGCCGGCAAAGTCTCCGGCGCGGCGGGCGCCTCTCAGGGGACCCAAGCCGCACGCGAGGAAGCCCAGGCAAACTGGAGGATGCAGGGTTTAGGGTGTAGGGTTTAGGGATTCTGGGATTCTGGGTTTAGGGTTTAGGGAAATGAATTAGGGTTTAGGGATTTAGGCTTTAGAGTTAGGGAGTTAGGGATTAGGGAGCTAGGGAAATAGGGTTGAGGATTTAGGGCATCGGGGTTTGGGGAGTCAGGGGGTTCGGGATGTAAGCTTTAGGAAGGCAGCCGTTTTCTTGAAAGCCTCTGCCTGGGTGATGGTTTAGGGTTTTGGGGTTTAGGAACCAAGGTTTAGGGTTTTGGGGTTTGGAACCCCTAAATCCCCAAAAGCCCAAAACCTTGAAACCTTCTACACCTTTCAGAGGCGACTCTGCCCTTCGCCACGCACCCAAACCTCATAATCTTAAGTTTAGGGTTTACTGAGGTTTCAAAAGCGCCGCCGCCAATGCCTGCAGTGCCGCAGAAGCCACAGGAGTTTGCTGCAAAACCCTAAACCCTAAACCCCAAACCCCAAACCCTAAACCCTAAGCCCTAAGCCCTAAACCCTAAACCCTAAAACCCACACCCTAGATCCTGAATCCCAAACCCTAAGCTAAAGCCTAAACCCGAAACCCGAGGCCTTTTTGGGTCGCAAAAAGGTTTCTCGGTTGACGTTTGTGTCGTGTGAAGGCGCCCTGATTGCAGATAGTCATTGCGGAAGGGCTCCAGGGGTTTAGGGTTGTAGGGTTCAGGGTTGTAGGATTTAGGATTTAGGGTTTAGGGTTTAGGGTTTAGGGTTTAGGGTTTAGGGTCTGCAGGTTGAGGGCTGTAGGGGCGCTCGCGAAGCAGCGGCTCCCTGAAGCCTTCGTCTCGAGGACTTCGTCCCATTCGGGACATCGCACTTTTATCCTCGACCTCCGCTTGACTTGCAAAGGTTTGCCCTCTAGGATGCCCAGTAGTACCCTTATTCCCTTTTTGGTAGGTTTCGGTTCCCTTATAAACCCCTTTAAACAAAAAAGGGCACCCTTTTTCATCCTAGGTTGCTGGGCAACCTAGCCCTAAACCCTCAGCCTTAAACCTTCAACCCTCAACCCTCACCCATATTTCACATCGCCTCTGAGCCGAAGTAGAAAAATTTTAGCCTTGTGGTTTCGAATAATCGCCTTCTTTTGGGACCCCAGAGCTCGCAGTAGGGTTTAGGGTTTAGGGTTCAGGTTTCAGGGTTTAGGGTTTAGACGGATGTGCCTTCAACTGAAAGAGCACTTCCCAAGATAGGGTTTCCCCTGAATATCTCACATAGCTGGTCTGTGCCTTGGCACAATTTGGACTTTTTTGATAGGGGGAACCCATTTTTTAAAGGAATTCTCACACAGATGGGTGTATCCTTCTTCTGAACCCTAGGAAATATAGGGGCCGAATAATTAGAACAGGGTTTTGGGGGGGCTGATTCTAGTATAAGCATAAAGGGACCCTAAGGGAATACTATTAGTACTTATTCCGACCCCTACAGTAGGTTCCTTAAAATAGGGGTGCGGGGCTCTCTGAGAACAGATGGCGCAGGAGGCGATGCCGCTGAAGTCGGCGTTGAAGACGGAGCTGGATGCCGAGTTCCATAGGGACCAAACGTCGCCTGAACCCTAAACTCTAATCCCTAAACCCCTAAACCCCTAAACCCCTAAACCCCTAAACCCCTAAACCCCTAAACCCCTAAACCCCTAAACCCCTAAACCCCTAAACCCTAAACCCCTAAACCCCTAAACCCTAAACCCTAAACCCTAAACCCTGAACCCTGAACCCTAAACCCTAAACCCTAAACCCTAAACACAGCACCTTTTGAACACCAAGAGGTTGCTGGTCCATGTGGGCAAGAGTCGGTGTCCGGATGATCCCCAATCTTCGTTTTCAAAAGGGTAGTTCCCCCAATAAATGGGTTTAGGGTTTAGGGTTTAGGGTTTAGGGTTTAGGGTTTAGGGTTTAGGGTTTAGGGTTTAGGGTTTAGGGTTTAGGGTTTAGGGTTTAGGGATACCCCTTTTGTATCCCGAATAGAATCGAATCCCTTAAAGGGACCCCCAATAACGGTGCCCCGATTTTCGCAAACCCCCGTTTACAAGTCTAAGCCCTCAACCTTACTTGCAGGTTCATGACTGCACTTATACCGCCCCTTATCGCCCCCTTAAGTGCCCCAGTATGGTTAGTTAATAAGTACCATGAACCCTAAACCCTAAACCCTAAACCCTAAACCCTAAACCCTAAACCCTACATCTAAGTATAGTCTCCGAGGAAGAAGGTGGAGGAGGCAGAGGAGCAGAGTGGAGGCCGGCGGGCCCTGGCTCTGCCAGCCGGCTCTTGTTGCCCCTTGTTGCAGGGAGATCAGGGGGGTCCTCGTGAAACTGCCCCAACACTAGGGTTTAGGGTTTAGGGTTTAGGGTTTAGGGTTTAGGGTTTCGGGTTTAGGGTTTAGGGTTTAGGGTTTAGGGTTTAAGGTTTTGGGTTTATGATGCATATACCCTGTAAGCTCACGGGGGATATCGTAGAACAGGTACCAGGTGGGGGTTTAGGGCTTAGGGTTTAGGGTTTAGGGTTTAGGGTTTAGGGTGTAGGGTGTAGGGTTTAGGGTTTAGGGTTTAATCAGGGTTTAGGGCCTAGGGCTTAGGGCTTAGGGTTTAGGGTTTTGGGTTTAGGAAAGTTTAGGCTTCGGGGCCATGAGTACACTACTACTTGGTCGTTGTGTCTTTACCTCTAGATGTTCGCCCCAAACCCTGAACCCTAAACCCTAAACCCGAAACCCTAACCCCTAAACCCTTAACCCAAAACCCCTGCTTCGCACAATCGGTGCCATTGGGAAGGCCGTGTTCCGCCAATTCCTGCCACACTGCAGGACTCTGTGTGTTTAGGGTTGAGGGTTTAGGGTTTAGGGTTTGGGGTGTGTGTGTGTGTGTCTGTCTTTGATCTACGACATGGCAGGGTGTATATCAAGTTGTTCGTACCATGAAGCAGCTGTGCTATATGTATCTACAATATATACACTCATATTCTGTTATTTATTTATCAATTTGTTGCTATTGTTCATTCGCTTGTTTATGTATGTCTCTGTATCTATTGTTAGCACTACATACATACCTCAGAGTATGCGCACCTGTGCTAAGAGAGGGCTTATGGTTTAGGGCTAAGGGTTTAGGGTTTAGGGTTAAGGGTGAAGCAGTTGGAGTTCTGGCTGAAGGAGCCTGCGAGTGAAGTGCAGGCAAACCCTGTCCGGGTCCTGGGGGCGCCTGTTGACAGGAGGGTTTAGGGTTTAGGGTTTAGGGTTACTGTTCAGGCTCCGGATTTAAGGTCTTTGGGGATATCAAGCAATGACTGAGAGGAGGATGTCTCAGAGGTCAGCCGGGGTTTGTTAGACTTCCATAACGTAATACAGGGGTCGGAATAAGTACTAATAGTTTTTCCTATACTCTATTATAAATATTGAGGCCTTTACATCACATGGTTTGGTTCATTTTGCAGTTGCCGTTCTCTCATGAACGTGGGTGCCCTAAACCCCAAGCCTCAAACCCCGAACGCCAAACCCTAAACCATAAAACCCTAAGCCCTAAACCCCAAACCTTTACCCCTCAAACCCTGGACCTTAAACCTTTGGTTCTTCACCGTAAACCTTAAACCTTAAACCCTCAACCCTAAACCCCGAACCCTTAACCCCCAAACCCTAACCCTAAACCCCAAACCCTAAACCCTAAACCCTAAACCCTCGGTTCTTCAATCTTGGATCCGAAGTTCTTGTTCGATCCTAAGTCAGAGCCTTGAACTTCTTTCGGGTTTAGGGTTCAGGGTTTAGGGTTCAGGGTTTAGGGTTTAGGGTTTAGGGTCTAGAGTTTAAGGTTTAGGGTCTAGAGCTTAGCACCCCCAAACCCAAGCCGTTCTGAGCTCGAACACGGTGCCGGCTAATATAGCCTGTTGCGGCCTTTTTTGAGGCCTCGCCGCCTGCAGAAAGCTCTGCCAGCACTGCGGCAAGGCACCGAAAGCAGGGGAGGGTTTAGGGTTTAGGGTTCAGCGTTTAGGGTTTAGGGTTTAGGGTTTAGTGTTTAGGGTTAGGTCTTGGGGTTGAGGGCTCCTTGTTGAGGAGCATGTTTGCGCCCGAGAACCTGACTAGAGGATTCAGGGGTTTCGGGTTTTCTTGTCAGGGCCACAAACCGAAACTCTGAACGCTAAACCCGAAACCCGAAACCCTAAACCCTAAACCCTAAACCCTAAACCCTAAACCCTAAACCCTAAACCCTAAACCCTAAACCCTAAACCGAAACTTTAAGCCCTAAACGCTGCCTTTGACCTCCAAATGTTTGAGACCTGAAAACCTTACGACGTTCACGACCGCGCTTGTGTTGACACTCGGTTCATAGATTTCGGTTCAATTTCGGATTTCGGGTTTTGGGTTTGGTTTTATAGGGTGTAAGGTTTAGGACTTGCGGATTCGGGTTTCGAATTAAGGCTTTTCGAAAGCAGTATCTGCACAGCCGCTCAAAGAGCGGGCGACATGCCTCGAATATGTTTTGAGCATACAGGGAAACCAAGTGACATTCAGCAACAAGTACACTCTGAAGGGTTTGAGGTTTAGGGCTTAGGGCTTAGGGCTTAGGGCTTAGGGCTTAGGGCTTAGGGCTTAGGGCTTAGGGCTTAGGGCTTAGGGCTTAGGGCTTAGGGCTTAGGGCTTAGGGCTTAGGGCTTAGGGCTTAGGGCGTAGGGCTTAGGGCTTAGGGCTTAGGGCTTAGGGCTTAGGGCTTAGGGCTTAGGGCTTAGGGCTTAGGGCTTAGGGCTTAGGGCTTAGGGCTTAGGGCTTAGGGCTTAGGGCTTAGGGCTTAGGGCTTAGGGCAAGGGGTTTCGGGTTAGGGTCTAAGCCAAACCCTAAACTAAGCCTTCAAGAGGAAGCGGGCTTTCCTTGTGAGACTGGGAAGCAGGTCAGGAGACTACGAACCCAGGTCACCCGAACGAGCTGGTCTCGAAAAGTTCAGCAAGCCAAGAACCCTACTGAACAACCTCAAAAAGAACACAAAACCAAAGCCCTGAAGGTAACAATCTGAACCCAAACCCTAAAGCCGAAAAGCCTAAAAGTAGCGCCAACCCTCAACCCTAGAAGATTCCTTTGCAGGGCCCGCCGATACACCACGGGTGCCCTGGCTGCAAATTAAAAAAAGGGAGTAAGGGGTTTAGGTTTTCGAGATGAAGGGTTTAGGGTTAAGGGGTATTCGGGGTTTAGAGTATAGGTTTTGCGGTTTAGGGTTTGGAGCTTACGGTAGGGTTTGGAGTATGAGGTTTTAGGGCATGGGATACTAGGGTTAAACGGTTTACAGGTGCAGGGTCCCAACACTCCTCACGCAGCTGTTTCACTCCACAGCTCCGCAGCCTCAGAACTGCATCCTGTTGCGATTCCTCACTCGCAAATGTTCTGGCCTCAAAATCGGCTGCAGCGATGCTCCTGTGAGACCTGAAACTGCACTCTGATGCATTTTAGCGTCGAAAGCTCCTAGAACGACACTCCTCAAACGTAGATCCTCGATCCTCTCAGCTGTGTTGTGGGGGGGTTGGGGGGCTTCTGCCTAAGAGAGAGGCGCTCTTTTTGCAGCCATGATGCCTTCGTGATGCGACAAAAATGTTTCATGATGCCGTCGTGATGCGACAAAAAATGTGTCATGATGCCGTCGTGATGCGACAAAAATGTTCACATGCATGCCACGTGACGCGTTCATTTGCACATGCCGCGAAACGCGCTCATTTGTGCATGTCGCGTGACGCGTTCATTTGTGCATGTCGCGTAACGCGTTCATTTGTGCATGCCGCGAAACGCGTTTCTTTTTGCATGCCGCGAAACGCGTACATTTGTGCATGCCGTTCATTTGTGCATGCCGCGTGACGCAATGTTAAGGGTGTAAATTCGATGTGTGGGGGGGATGGGGAACTTTTGCCGAGAGCGGCGGCGCGTGCGGCGCGGCGGCGCTGCGCGCTGCGGCGCTGCGGCGCTGCGGCGCTGCGGCGGTGCGGCGGTGCGGCGGCGCGGTGCGGCGCGGTGCGGTGCGGCGGTGCAGCGGCGTGGGTGTGTGGGGGAGATGCCGAACTTTTGTCGAGGGCGATGCGGCGCGGTGCGGCGCGCTAGAGTGCCCTGCAGCCCTAACCCCTTTTCTTCCCTGTAGGAGTGCCAGCCAAGTGCCCTGCATAAGCCCCTAAGCCCTATCCCTTTCCGAGAAGGCCCTACTTGCGTGATGTGTGCCGCAGCCATGACCAGGTTTCTCGAACTCTTTTTGGCTTTGTCACAAGCACAGCGGGAGGCAGAGCTCTGTGGTCTCACCCTGCGCCAGGTGGCCGCCAGCTCAGCTCACCTGCAACCCCTCCCGAACCCTTCTCCCTGTCTCAGGTGGAGCTGCAGGAGCACATCTCTCGCCACCTGGTCCTGGTGGTGAGAGAGGCGGAGCTCCGGGCGAAGGCTCTTCTCCCTCTCTCTCTCCCTACCTTCTTGTGGGAGTTCTTCCTGCGGGCCAGGGTTGGTTAAGTAAACCGCTGCTGCAAGAGACGAAGCTTGAGATTCTCAGCCCTGGAAATCCTGAAAGACTCCGGTCACTGAATCACAGACCTTCAAACTCCGAAGGTGAAGCCGGAGATGCAGAACGTGAGGCTGCAAGCAGCAGCAGGAGCTCATAAGCCCGAAGCCTCGAGCCTGAAACCCTAAACCCTTTTCCCTAAACTCTAAACCCTGAAGGCAACCAACACAGAAGCAGGTCCGCCAGGACAGGGCGGCCGTAGGAAGGACAAGCAGTCCAGGCATGGCTTCATACAGGGTGGTTGCAGCTTTCGGGTTTAAGTGGTAGGACAAAGAGGTGGAATACAGGAACCTTCATTGGGTAAACAAGACTTTGATCCCCCAGCAGGTGAGCGGCTTCCAACACAGGTGAACGGTGGTGAATGGCTGGACCCGAGAGCCAAACACCGTAGGCCTTTGGATGTCAACCAGGCTGCTGATGTGCCTATGGGCACATCTTGGGACATGGACTTCCTGTGTATGGAAATTTGCCCCCGTGCACTGGCAAGCTTCTCTCCATGTTAGGAGGTCGATGGAGCCCGGACAAGGTCAAGGGAGTCTGATTTTCCTCTTGGGCTCGAACTGGCGTGCAAACCATTCACCCTAAGGCTTGTCAGCCTCCTGCGTGAAGCCCGCTTGGTGGAAGCAGGCAAAAAAATCAGAGAAGCTTTGATTTCCACAGGTGTCGCGGGACATCCCATCCTGGCAGCTCATCCATCGCAGCAGCAACAGGCCCTGGCATTGGCGCAGCGTGGCAGGTTCTGCAGTGCAAGCCAGCTGCTGCAAGCCTTGGAAAGAGCGCTGGATTGGACAGAATGGCAAATGTTCATTTGCAGGTATGGCCTCAAAACATCAGCCGAAGAATTCTTTCCTTCGCTTATGGCTGCCCACGCTGCCAATGCAGGAGCTAGGCCTTTTGAGGGCCAGAACTGCATGGACAAAAGCAACTGGGGATAACCGCTCGGGGATTGTAATTTATGAATATGTCAGCAAGTACTGCTGTCCAGATTTCTCCGAGGCCCCAGAAACTTTGTATAGGGATAGCGCATTCATGAGTTTCTTGGGCGAAGTTCCCCCGTGGAGCTTGGGGCGTAGTTTGTTGGCGAAGTTTGTGGCGAAGCCTGCGGCGAAGTTTGTGAAGTTTGTTCAGGTCAATTTCCCCTTCTAGAGAAAAACTCACTGAAATTTTACGCATTGTTCCACCAGATGCGCGAAAGCACAAAAAGAGACTTCATGTTTTCACTCAGCTTTTCATACGACATCCTATTTTCAATCTCTTTCAGGCGCGCACCTAATGCGTTCACTTGTAAACCTAAGTTAATTAAAGTGCAAGGAACGAACTCACTAAATAGTTTTCAAAAGCATCTTGGTTCTCATTTGATATTAATTGGTCTTGTTCGCGGATTTATTACTTGTTTTAAAGGTGAATGAGAGAACAAAGAAATGAATAACAAGGGAGAAAAGTCGAGAGAACGCAGTGAAAGACGCACGCTTCGTCGTTTCTCTCACTCTTTCACTCATGTCCTCACGCCCCCTGAAAAACCCCCGATAAAAAAAAAGAAAGAGGAAGGGCTTTTAAGGGAGCCGCTATGAGGATTTGATTGTAAGGGAGAGAAAGAAGAACGCGACCGCACGAATCATATGCTTACTGCGTGCACGATAGAAGATTGACCTAATAGAAGGAGAAAAGAAACAGGGAGAAAAGGAAAAGGGCGTGTTGCGCTCTGACTCATTTAAGCTGCTCTCCGGTGCAAACGCCTAATTAACCCTGAACCCTAAACCCTAAACCCTAAACCCTAAAGCCTAAACCCTAAACCCTAAACCCTAAACCCTAAACCCTAAACCCTATACCCTAAACCCTAAACCCTAAACCCTAAACCCTAAACCCTAAACCCTAAACCCTAAACCCTAGTCTACCGCGACTGCGTTGGGCGCGGTCGACGCTGCGGAACCGACAGGAAGACCCCAAACCCTGCCAAAACCATATAGAGCCCTAGAGCTGCTAAAGCAACTGCTAACCCCCCAAAATATTCCCAAAGCCCCAACCCGAAAGGCGTTGAGGGTTTAGGGTTTTTAGGGTTTAGGGTTTAGGGTTTAGGGTTTAGGGTTTAGGGTTTAGGGTTTAGGGTTTAGGGTTTAGGGTTTAGGGTTTAGGGAGAAAAGGTTGCCAGAGTGACTCAGGCCTTCTCAGTCTCATGCTCAGGGTCTCTCTGGCTGGCTTGAAAGTGTGTGAACAGCAGGGATTTAGGGGTTCTGGCTCCCTAGGGTTTAGGGTTTAGGGCTTGGGGTTTAGGGTTTAGGGTTTGGGGTTTAGGGTTTGGGGTTTGGGGTTTAGGGTGTGGGGAAAGACCACTCGGAATACGAGTTCTCCGAATTGGGGTCCTTGTTGGGGGGTCCTAATTCTTGGTGAGGAGTATTCGAGCGAGAGGTGACCCAAACAGGGACCCTAAGCCCGAAAGCCAGTTTGAACCAGAACATAAATCCTAAAACCTAAACCCGAAATCCTAAACCTCAAGCCCTAAACAGTAGAGCAATCTAGGGTAGATGATCCTAGGGTTTTTGGGTTCGTGCTTAGGGTTTAAGGTTTAGGATTTGATACCTATGAGGGTATACGCACCATGAACCTTTTAGGGTAATTTAGTACTCAAGCAACTTCGCACCATGGTCCTTTTTGCAGCTTACTACTTCATATTCCCCTGTGTAAGGGTATGGGGTACCAAAGACCGGAATTCCATACCCGGAGCCCTACACTATACCCTACACCCTCAACCTCAAACCCCAGTCCCGAAATCTAATCTGAGACCCAGTACGTTTCGTAACGGTGAACCCAACAAGTGCCATGGGGGGCACAGAAACCACAGGAATTTGCGTCCAAATAGGCAGGTGGAGGTCAGGTTGTTTCGGGTCTTTGTAGCCCAGTGGTACCCTTTCCCTTTTTTTGGTTCTGGTCCCCTTATAAAGTACCCAACCAGAAAAAGGGTGGCCTCATTATAATATGGTTGCTGGGCTACGAAGGGGGTTAAGGGTGAATGCCGATCTGGACGCATGAGCAAGCGACACGGCAGGCTTATGCCAAGCGCGGCCGTCATCCGCCGATGCTTTGCTTTCCGGATTGCACTGGTGCTCTCAAGACGGGAGTTTGTTGCGTTCATGCTGGTTGGTCGCTGCAACAACTAGAGGGGGGACAAGTGTTCAGCACAAAGTTGCATCCATTTCATCAGGTTTAGGGTTTAGGGTATAGGGTTTAGGGTTTAGTGTTTGTGGTTTAGGGCAGAAGAGAATCATAATGCTCATACGGCCCTCTTGTCCTGGCAGCTGTTCTGCACGTTGCCAGCCGGAGAGTATCCTAAACCCTACACCCGAGGAGTCCATGCAGTCTGATTCTAAGTGGCTCCGTAGCACATTGTGCGGGAGGATCGTATTTAGGTCTTTTCGGAGGGCTTCAAGGGCCTGCCCAGAAATCCTCCCTGTATCATGATGTAACATGCGCAACATGCCACAACCCCAAACCATAAACCCTAAACCCTGCACTGAAGCCTTAAACTCTGAACGTTGAACCCTCAACCCCAAACCCCAAACCCTGAACCGACCCTTCACCACTCCTTCACCCGTTCAACAAGTTGACAAGTTGTATGTACCATCCCAGGCGCATGCATCCCTCGACCGGAGGCCGCCTCCGGGCGTACAGAGCTTGATGGCAGGGAGGGTTTAGGGTTTAGGGTTTAGGGTTTAGGGTTTAGGGTTTAGGGTTTAGGGTTTAGGGTTTTTGGGATAGGCCTTCGGGATGTTAAGCCCTGGGGCCGGGCTAGGGTTTCGATTTAGGTCTTGGGATTCGGGTTACGGGTTTTGACTTAGGGCTTAGTTTATAGAGTTTGGGGGTTATGGTTGCAGGGTGTAGGGCAGCAATGGGTTCGTCACTTTCAGGTCACCCCTTCTTCACATAGCCAACTGCGGCCTAAGCCCTGAGGGCCCCTGAACCCCACCCTAGAAATTAATACCCCTTATCAACCCTAATTCGGGGCTTAGGGTCCCTAAACCCTGAACCCTGAACCCTAGACCCTAAACCCTAAACCCTGAACCCTGAACCCTAGACCCTAGACCCTAAACCCTAAACCCTAAACCCTAAACCCTAAACCCTAAACCCTAAACCCTAAACCCTAAACCCTAAACCCTAAACCCTAAACCCTAAACCCTAAACCCTGCACTAGGGCCCGTCGCCAAGCCTCGCGGCAGACGGCAACGTCGCACCCAGTCAGGCTTGGGAGGCCTGTCCCCCCAAGAGTGCTTTCTGGTTCCTCTTAGAAGGAAGTAGGGTTTAGGGTTTAGGGTTTAGGGTTTAGGGTTTAGGGTTTAGGGTTTAGGGTTTAGGGTTTAGGGTTTAGGGTTTAGGGTTTAGGGTTTAGGGTTTAGGGTTTAGGGTTTAGGGTTTAGGGTTTAGGGGAAGATGGGTTCAGGAGATTGGGTTGGTACGGTTTTGGGTTTGGGGTGTGGGGTTTTGGGTTTGGGTTTTGGGTGTTGGGTTTGGATTTGGGTTTTAGGTCCTGCAGAAGAGGTTGCAGAGGCAAAGGGGTACTGAAAGCTGCCAGGATAGGATAAGAGTAGGTGTCAACAACCTGAAACCCGAAACCCTACCCTAAGCCCTAAACCCTAACCCCTGAACCCCTAAACTCCTAAACCCCTATACCCTAACCCTAAACATCAGGAACACACCCCTCCCACTGTTCTCATCTATGCGAGCAGCCTAAAACTTAACCTGTTCAGTGGCGTAGCAACACAAACCCCTAAGGCCTATTCCAGTGGCACTTGTTAGCCCGTTGGTACCTTTTTTTACTTTTTTTTTTTTTTTTTTTTGGGGGGGGGGGGGGGGGGGGGTTCAAGGTTCTCTTCTACAGTAAGCAGCCAAAAAAAGGGTGCCATCATGACAATTTGATTACTGCATGGGCTACCAAGGGCAGATGAGCGAACAGTTTAGGGTGTCCAGCCTAAGACCTAGAGGGTTTGACATGCAGGGGTTCTACCTGACAGGCGAAGTAACCCGCGCTCCCGCTGGAGGAGGGAAGAGATAGTTCGTTTAGCGTAGGTTTTTTAGGGGTTTAGGGTGAAGAGTTGCGGGCTTTTTCGGCAACTTTCAACCGCTGCTGGCCACTATTCTTAGCCCAGCCCATCTCAGTGGCCAAGCCCGGTTGTGCCTGCAGAGACAAAACCCCTCTTGCTTAGACAACCTCTCTCACAAAGGGTTGTTGCAGATGTGCATCGTGTTTGACAACACGGCTAAGCCTAAACACAAAACCCCAACACCTGAAACCGGTCCTGAACCTAACCTGGCAACGTTCGGAGCGTTGCTTGCTTCCACCTTTCAGAGCAGCCTACGAGGCCTTCATGCAGACTGTCGCTGAGGCGGAGAACCATGCCAGGCGCGGGAAGTCAATGCCAATTTCAATGGTTCAGGTTCAAGGGGCCAAATATACCACACAGTTCGAACTCATCTACCCTGCAGGAGAGGACCTCCACCGGGCCTTTATTATCTTTTTCATGGGCCATATGAACCTAACAAGAAAGATCCTAGGGTGAAGGGGGCACCCACACATCCATCCTATCAAGCGGAATGAGGCATCTTCCCCCCCCATATCCACCTATTATCCTGTAATTAAGTGATTCTAGAAATTCTATAGGGTACGTCATTCCCTCAACTAAGAACCAGGAGCATGGATCCACCTGTCTATCTACACTTCATCCTCAAACCGACCGAGCTGAAAGCACAGCAGAGCCATCTTAAGCGGAGGCCTTTGTGAGCCTCAACCCTCAACCCTCAACCCTCAACCCTAAACCCTCAACCCTCAACCCTAAACCCTAAACCCTAAACCCTAAACCCTAAACCCTAAACTCCAAACCCCAAACCCCAAACCCCAAACCTTGAGGAACTGCGAGTTTGCGAGCGGACCTTCAAACTTGCAGCGGCAGGCGCCGTGCACTCGGGGGGTTTGACTGGAAGTTGCGGTGGTAGACCCGAAGCCCTAAACCCCAAACGCCAAGCCCCAAACCCTAAACCCTAAACCCTAAACCCTAAACCCTAAACCCTCAACCCTAAACCCTAAACCCTAAACCCTAAACCCTAGGGCTTAGGGTTTAGGCTTTGAGCTGCACAAACACAAACTGAGCCCTGGAGCATCCCCTGGGATCCCTAAGCCCTACTCAAGATCCCTGCAGCCAGCGGTCCCTCAGCCGTCGTTCTTAAGCCCTAAACCCGAAACCCTAAACCCTAAACCCCGAAGAGCCCTAGACCCCTACGAGCCCTAAGAGCCCCTAAGAGCCCCTAAAGGCCCTAGACCCTGAACCCTAAACCCTAAACCCTAGACCCCAACACTCCCCCTGAAGAACGTGGAGGTGCTTTCACTCATCCAGAGCGCCAGCAGCAACTGAGCCCCGCCGTCTGCAAGTACCCAGACCCTGGGGAAAGAGTCAGGGTTTTAGGGTTCAGGGTGTTGGGGTTTTAGGGTTTAGGGTTTAGGGTTTTTGGTTTTGGGGTTTTAGGGTGTTTGGGGTCAGGGTTTTAGGGTTGTGGGGAAGTGGGGTTAGGGTGTTAGGGTTGTGGGGAAGTGGGGCTTATAGGGGTTTGAGTGTTTAGGGCTTTAGGGTTCAGTGCTTGGGGTTGTAAGATATAGTTTTGTGTTTGGGGTGCACAGACCCTAAACCCTAAACCGCCTTGTTCTGAACAAACGAAAGAATGGGTGGGAAAGTGCCCGGTAGAGGGCAGCACAGGTGGTGCTTCATGCACTCCTCCATACTGCGACACCTAATCTTGTCCAGCGCCTTTCCCTCCACAACCCCAGAGGGCAGGCCAATGGTGTACTTATCCTGCTCCTGTTTCGGGTTTAGGGTTTAGGGTTTAGGGTTTAGGGTTTAGGGTTTAGGGTTTAGGGTTTAGGGTTTAGGGTTTAGGGTTTAGGGTTTAGGGTCTGGGGACAACTTGACTCTGAGTACGGTCGGTCAGGAGACCTAACCTGGTCGGTAGCGTCCCATGAGAACCCTTCTGTCTCCATGTATTGTGTACATACAGGGTTCGAGGGGCTCAGCACTCTGGTTCGGAATCTAGCTTTCTTCTGCAGCTGCGGAAAGTAGTTGCGTGTCGAGGCTTAGGGTTTAAGGTTTTGGGCTTAGGGTTTGGGGTTTTGGGTTTAGGGTTCCTGATTCGCGTTTTCCCTTCGGGGCCTGGCTAGCGGGCAGGAAGGCGTACGCTTTGCGGAACATGCAATCCGCAGCGGAGTGAATTGTGCAGTCTGACACAGACAGTTCACATCTTAACCAGCCAGACAGTCCCAAACCCTTATCAAGCACTAGCAGACCACCGCCACCCAGAAAGATAAATGCAACAAAGATGCAAAGTCCTTTCACCCCGGAAAACCATACCGGAATCGGCGACTCCATACGTTCAAAAAAAGCTACAGATGCGAGCTGTCATAATTCGTGAAACCGGAGGCTTCTCGCCCTAAACCCTAAACCCTATCAGCCCTACCGTGAAGTCGAATGTGTGCCGGAACGATGTAAACGGAGTCGGAAGCTGTGAGAGCCTCAAACCCAAACGGGCGCTAACATTGGGAAGGACAAGTCCAACATGTGCTTTTTGTGCAGCATCACATTTGCAGACACACTAAAGCCGAGAGCCCAAAGCCCTGGACTAGGGTTTAGGGTCTATAGGGTCTAGGGTTTAGGGTTTAGGATTTAGGGTTTAGGGTTTAGGATTTAGGATGTAGGGTTTAGGGTTTAGGGTTTAGGGCGAGAAGCTCGGAATTCCTCTTGGCTGCTGCGCAGCTTTCCCGCGGGCCAGCATGAGAACCAAATGCAGTCGTCTCTGCTCAGTGGTCGTTACACGGAAGGGTTTAGAGTTTGGGGTGCAGGGTGTCAAAATGTGGGGTTTGGGGTTTGCGGTTTAAGGCTTGTTCCAGACGCCTTCTTTGCACAAGAGTGGTATGCCCAAACTGAAGGCACCATTGCTGAGGAACCCTTGAAGTGTGTGCAGGAGATTTTGGGCTTTTGGGCTTTTTGCTTTGGGTGGTTAGGGGCTCAGAGGCTCAGAGGTTTAGGGTGTACAGGTTTAGGGTTAAAGGGTCTAAAGGGTTTATAGGGTCTAAAGGGTTTTTAGGGTGTACAGGTTTAGAGTTAAAGGGTCTAAAGGGTTTTTAGGGTGTACAGGTTTTGGGTTAAAGGGTCTAAAGGGTTTATAGGGTCTAGGGTACAAGGTTCAGGGTGTAGGTTTTCCACCGTTTACCCCACCCTCCAACCAGCTCTTGCACCTTATGTAATAGATCGGTATGTGCCATCCTACTGGCTCTTAGAAAAGGAGCGAGGGAATTGGGGAGCACCGAGAATTCCCTCGTTTCCTTCTAAGAACAATTCGGTCGCATAGAGCATACAAGAGCTACTCATGGATATCAGGCAATACTTGAACTTGTCATGCCTTACCTGGCAATATAGTACAGACCATGCGTGGTAGGGGATTAGGCTTTAGTGTTTAGGATTCTGGGATTAGGGTTTATAGGGTTTAGTGTTTAGGGTTTAGGGTTTCGCTCGAAAAGCCCAGTGGGACTCCGTTCAGAATGGACATGCGCATCAGTTCCTAGTATAAGCTGCAACCGCAGGATCCTAAATATCAACAGATCACCCTAAACCCTACACCCCCAAACCCTAAACTCTAAACCCTTCTACGAGCTAACTTACTAATGGTATTCCCCTTATGGTAATAGTTATACTGTAGTATCCCCCCCAAAACCCTATTCGAATTCTTAAGGCCCCTATACAACCGTAAACCCTACATCCCCAAACCCTAAACACTAAACCCTAACCCCTAAACCCTAAACCCTAAACCACCCCCGGAAGCATCCTCAACGGGCAATGCCTGTGATCCGCTGCCAGGTTGGGTGTATGGAGCCCGCACACCTCCGCAAGGAGCTGGTTGAGTTTAGGAAATGGGGTTTAGGGTTTAGGGTTTAGGGTTTAGGGTTTAGGGTTTAGGGTTTAGGGCTACTGATTGGGGTTTGAGGTTTAATGTTTAGGGTTTAGGGTTTTTGGCTTAAAGTTCAGGGTTCGCGGGGCTTGGGGATCAGTGGGTTGCCTTGAAGAGCCCTGGGGGCCCCAGTGTTTTGGTGTGGTTCAGGTGGCTTGAGCATGACGTAGTAGCTAATTAAGTAAATTTTATGGGATAGCACAACCACCTACAGAACTGAAAGTGTACACTTTTTGGGGCTTGGGAACTCAGCACTAAGATGAAGCTGTTCAGGTGCAGTATGTGCGTCAGGCTGCAATACGTTTGTCTGATTGTTTTGTAGCATGTTTGATAATGCTGCAGACACATACCTGATCATCTCTTATTGAAGGAGATTACTGCACATGACGAGCTTAGTCAGACAACAAGTCAAGAGACTCTGACATGTGTTGAGTACGTAAGGCATGACAGGTGTTGTAGGCGCCATCCCCACCTCGAAGGTAGTCAATGGGGAAACTCATGTCGTGCACTTGCACCATTCAGCTCTAAACCCTAAACCCTAAACCCTGAACCCTAAACCCTGAACCCTAAACCCTAATCCCGTCCTCCGAAGCCGTTCTGCCATTCAAGAAGCCTTCTCGTTGCAACGTAGTTTCGCTCGCAAATCACCGCATGATGAAGGCACGCGCACTTTCAGGTTTAGGGCTTCGGCTTATAGCGGGCGGCTCTTGGAGCCTGGGGGCACTAAATTTTGAGCTTTCGGTCGCCAGAGTTTGGGGGTTAGGGGTTTACAGGGCTTAGGGGCCCTTCCACCACCCTAAACGCAAAGTAGGATACCCTAAGCATCCATATATACTAACAGTCCTTTAATTTGTGGTACCCCTATTATCATCCCTATCAGGACTGTTAGTACAAGAGGGCAAAGCCAAAACCCTGCCCCCTAAACCCTCAACCCTAAACCCCAAACCCTAAACCCTAATCCCTAAACCCTAAACCCTATGCCCTAAACCCTAAACCCGAAGCCCGAAACCTCAAACCCAAACACTCATAAGAAGTCGAAGGTTGCAGTGCTTGCGGCGCTCTTCTCTCTCTCCGCAGCCCCGGTGGCAGCTGACCTTGGCAGCACTGTTCTTCGCAGCCCGGATCGCAACCCTGTAAAACCCCAATTAAGGTTTAGGGTTTAGGGTTTAGGGCTTAGGGCTTAGGGCTTAGGGCTTAGGGCTTAGAGTTTAGGGTTTAGGGTTTAGGGTTTGGGACCCTAAACCCCTTATTGGGGGTTGACGAGGGCTTGTAAGACGGTAGCCGTCTCTTGTATTTTGTGTAGCGACATTTTTGTTTTGGGACACAGCGGCACGTTCGGAATGTTCTTGGGGTTAAGATGGCTGCGCTAGGGGTTTGGGGATTTTTGGGGCTTAGGGCTCGGAGGGAATGCTCAACTTGCCGGAACTTTGTCAGCAAGAGAGCCTCATCATCACCAGCCTTCTGCTCCCTTCGTTTGCTTAAGCCTAAAACCCAAACCCCAAACCCCAAACCCCAAACCCTAAACCCTAAACCCTAAACCCTTAACCCTTAACCCTTAACCCTAAACCCTAAACCCCAAACCCTAAACCCTAAACCCTAACCTTCAACCTCCAGAACCCCCCAGCACAGGCACGCGCACGCCTGAGCCGCAGGCAGGGTACGCATACGCATTGATTGTGGGCTTAGGGTTTAGGGTTTAGGGTTTAGGGTTTAGGGTGTAGGGGCAGAGAGCAGGCGTTCGCAGCCTCCTTTGGTGTTATTATGTCTTCCGTAGAGGCCTTTCTGCGACGCTCCTCCGCGGCAACCAACCTGCACGAATTAATCGAGAACCTCATAAGCCCGATAAACGCTAAGAGCCCTACCTCCAGTTGTAAACCCCAAAAAACCTATAAACCAATAGGCCGTATGCACTCCCATAAACCCTGTAAGCCGTATAAAACAAACTTGGATAAACTCTACAAACCCTATAATCCCAACAAACTCTACAAACCCCTTCAATCCTACAAACTCCAAAAGGCCTGTAAAAACCCTTTAAGCCCTATAAACCCTACAAACCCCTTTAAACCCTATAAACCCCTCGAAACCCCGATAAACTCCTGTAAGCCCTACAAGCCCTCTAACCCCCCACAAAGCCCTATAACTGCCTATAACTTCCTGCAAAGCTTCTAAACCCTCTAAGCCCTGAACCCCTTTCCCTGGTCAGACGGGCTCGGAACCCCTGGTGGTGCGTCTTCAGCGCGTCGAGGGCAAGCACAGCCCCTCGGCTTTATAGGGAGTCAAGGATGCTAAAGGATGCTAAAAGGGGGGATGGGGTCTTTAAGGGTTCGGGTTTTTGGGGGTTTAAGGGTTTTGAGGGCATAAAAGCTAAACCAAAGCCCGACCCACGAAATAGAGGAGGGCGCATTGGTGGGAGAGGGGAAACCCGAAACCTTGACCCTCAACCGAGGGTTTAGGGTTTTGGGTTTACGGTTTAGGGTTTAGGGTAGCCTAAACCCACCACGAACCACGGGGGGCGAGAGGGGAAAACCTGAAGCTACGACCCTTAGCTCTGAACCCTAAACCCTAACCCTACAAAGCCTCCATGAACCACGGGGGGAGCCGAGTGAATGCTCTCAACCCTGCAGTAAATGCTGGCGCATACAAGGGTGTTTAGGGTTTAGGGTTCAGGGTTTAGGGTTTAGAGGGTTTAGGGAGGCACGGGAGTGTTTTACAGGGTTGTAGAAGGTTTAGGTTTTGGTTTCGCACCGCAGGATCGGTGAGCTTTTTAGGGCTTCGGTAGGGTTTCCGAGGACCAGGGTTGTCCAGAACAGGGCACGTTTAGGGTTTTTAGGGTTTAGGGTCTTTAGGGGTTTTAGGGTTTTTAGGGTTTTTAGGGTTTGGGGTTGTTTTGGGGTTTTTGTGGTTTTGGGGTTTTAGGTTTTTTCAGTTTGTGATCGTCCCAAGCCCTACTAAGCTCTCCCCAAAAAGTCCTCTTAGCCTTGGGGTCACTGACGGGTGAACATCTCTGGCAAGCCTGAATCCCTCAACCCAATAAGCCCCCCTAAAGGCCCCTGAAACCCCAGCCCCCTACCTTGGAGACCTTCAAAATTGGAGGTCATATCCTACGCTACTAGAATCCTGCTAAGGTATATGAACCATGACCCCTTTAGGGTTCATTTTGTCCCCTAGACCCTAAACCCTAAATCCCAAAAGAACCCCTAAATCCCCAATCATAAAGTCCGCTACGGCGCGTCCCTAAACCCTAAACCCTAAACCCTAAACCCTAAACCCTAAACCCTAAACCCTAAACCCTAAACCCTAAACCCTAAACCCTAAACCCTAAACCCTAAACCCTACACCCTAAAAAACCCTAAAAACCCTAAAACCTAAACCCTAAACCCTAAACCCTAAACCTAACCCAAAACCAAACCCTAAACCCTAAACCCTAAACCCTAACCCTAAACCCTAAAACCCTAACCCAAATTCCTCAGGCTCCCACTTCTATGTGGGCAGGACGCTCCGCCGCAATTTTCTCACGTCTGCTCCCCCCCCCCCCCCCCCCCCCCAGGGTTTAGGGTATAAGGTGTAGGGATTAGGGTTTCGGGTTTAGGGTTCAGGGTTTAGGTCACCAAGTCATCGAAGAGTCTTGAAGAGCTCATGGTTCATCGGTCGAGCGCCGGTGTCCTTCTAGAAGCCCCAAGCCCTTGGCTCTTAACCTTGCAAATCTCACGCCGTGAGCAGATCCCTAAACCCAAAGCCCTAAATTCAGGGTTTAGGGTTTAGGGTTTAGGGTTTAGGGTTTAGGGTTTAGGGTTTAGGGTTTAGGGTTAGCCCTTAACCCTTAACTCCAAACCCCTTAACCCTAAGATGCTCCAAGGCTGGCACTGGGCCAGCCAGCTCCACAGGAGCTTCTGCTCAGTGTTTTGTTTTTTGCAGGGTTGTAGGCTTGAGTTGAGAGAAGCCCTGCTGGGTTTAGGGCTTAGGGTTTAGGGTTTAGGGTTTAGGGTTTAGGGTTATGGTATAGGGTTTAGGGTTTAGGTTTATAGGGGCTTAAGGGTTTGGGGGCTTAAGGGTTGCTGTACGCAGCCCGAAAAGTCACGTGCCTGTCCCACGATTTCGCCGTTATAATTTCCCTCTTCAAACTCTAGAAACCCTAAACCCTGGAAACCCCAAACCCTACACCCTTGAAACCATACAAACCCTAAACCCTAAAACCCTGAAAGAGCCCAACAAAAACCTTAAAAGCCCTAAACACGCTACGAACCCTCAAAGAACCCAATTTTATTCGAAGACAGTGGAAAAACAGCCTTCGAAACCCTAAACAAACCAGGAGCTCCAAACCCTTCACCTTATAAACCCTATGAACACCTCCAAAAAACCTTTAACAACACGAAAAGCCCCCCTTCCCCCCAAAAAGGCCTTCAAAATTCCGTAGCTCCACGAGCTCCCAACCCAAACCCTTATAACTCTATAAACCCTAAACCCTGAACCCTAAACTCATATCTCTAAGCCCTAAACCCTCAGCCCGTTATCCTAAACCCTAAACCCTAGACCCTAGACTCTAGACCCTAAACCTTAAACCCTAAACCCTAAACCCCAAACCCTAAACCCTAAAGCCTACATAAACCCTAAACCCTAAACCCTAAACCCTAAACCCTAAACCCTAAACCCTAAACCCTAAACCCTAAACCCTAAACCCTAAACCCTAAACCCTAACCTAAACCCTAAACCCTAAACCCTAAACCCTAAACCCTAAACCCTAAACCCTAAACCCTAAACCCTAAACCCTAAACCCTAAACCCTAAACCCTAAACCCTAAACCTAACCCTAAACCCTAAACCCTAAACCCTAAACCCTAAACCCTAAACCCTAAACCCTAAACCCAAACCAGGAGCTCCAAGTTCTTTTCGACACCGCGTCCGGCCACCTGCTCGTTCCCCACTCCGCCTGCCCCAGTCGCGCCTGCAGGCTCTCCTTGGGTTCAGGGTTTAGGGTTTAGGGTTTAGGGTTTAGGGTTTAGGGTTTAGGGTTTAGGGTTTAGGGTTTAGGGTTTAGGGTTCCGGGTTTAGGGTGTAGGGTGTAGGGTGTAGGGTGTAGGGTGTAGGGTTCAAGCAGGGTCTGAAGTTTAGGGGCTCCGACGGCCTAGCCGCGACCACGATGGCGCAAGTACACTCCCTAAACTCGGGTCCTTTGGGGGGGGGGGGTTCCAGGGTTTAGGGTTTCGGGCTAGGGTTTAGGTTTTGGGGTTTAGGGGTTAGGGTTTGGAGTTTTAGGGTTTAGGGTTGAACACTCAACCTTAAAGTACACGAGACCCCAAACTTCTATCGCACGACCCCCTCTACCGGAATCGGATTGTCACAGGACCCTGCTCAAAGAGGATCCCTCATCCGGGTTTCGGATTCCTTTCTTAGGGGGGGTGGAAGGGTTTAGGGTTTAGGGTTTAGGGTTTAGGGCTTAGGGTTTAGGGTTTAGGGTTTAGGGTTTAGGGTTTAGGGTTTAGGGTTTAGGGTTTAGGGACTTCGAACATCTGCCGTGCAGGAAGCACAAGAGCTACTCGCCCTTCCACTCCACCACGGCCGTGGACGTCAACGCCAACGGCAAGCCCGTGAAGGAGGGCCAGCGCCTGGTCAAAGGCACCGCTCCTTCGGTTTATAGGCACCCAAAGCCCTAAACCCTAGCCCTAAACCCTAAACCCTAAACCCTAAAACCTTTTTGAGGGGCTTCGGCTGGGAGAAAGTCTGTACAGCTGCCATGTGTTCGGGCCATGACTCCAGCTCAGAACCGCAAGCGTAATTATGGGGGGGAGGGCGGGGGTTGCCCTATAGTCATGATTCTGGCCATTCAACCTCAGTAACTGAGGTTTAGGGTATAGGGGTTTAGGGTTTAGGGTGTAGGGTTTAGGGTTTAGGGTTTAGGGTTTAGGGTTTAGGGTTTAGGCTTTCAGGAATGTCTTCTCAGCGGTCTTCTGCGGAGGCAAGACCATGAGGGATGCGGTGACCGTGGAGTTCACTCAGGCGCGGCAGCCAGCATCCTTTCCCCTGGTTCAGTCGGCGTCTGCCACAGCGCCTGCTGCAACCCCTAAATATTTGCCACCTCCTAAACCTGAAACCCTAAACCCTAAACCCTAAACCCTAAACCCTAAACCCTAAACCCTAAACCCTAAACCCTAAACCCTAAACCCTAAACCCTAAACCCTAGTTTAGGGCTTGTAGGGCTTCGTTGCAGGCCGATCTTGGCGAGGGAGCGGCCCGAGCAGTACCTGGGCGCGCAGAAGGAAGTTCTCCGTGCTTCGAATTCCAGCGATCTCTGCTGGAGGGTTTAGGGTTTAGGGTTTAGGGTTTAGGGTTTAGGGTTTAGGGTTTAGGGTTTAGGGTTTAGGGTTTAGGGTTTAGGGTTTAGGGTTTAGGGTTTAGGGTTTAGGGTGTAGTAAGTTTTCGTGGGTATGTTTAGGGTTTATGTCGGGTTTGTTTTGGGTTTTAGCTTTAGCTTACTTAGGCTCTATGTCGGGTGTATTTAAGGTTTGCTTAGGGTTTGAAAGGCTTCTAGGGTTCAGGCTTTTTCCTCCTAGACCTTAAACCTTAAACCCTAAACCCTAAACCCTAAACCCTAAACCCTTGCAGGTCCTGGTGCATGACAATGTCTGCCTTGGCACGGAGTTCGGGCACCAGGTCTGCACCGATCTCGACATCATGGCCGCAGTGGCCCCCGTCGAGTTTGTGGATGGGTTTAGGGTTTAGGGTTTAGGGTTTAGGGTTTAGGGTTTAGGGTTTAGGGTTTGGGGTTTGGGGTTTGGGGTTTAGGGTTTAGGGTGAGATGTTGAGACGGCATCAGCCTGTCTTCAGTGGAACTGAAAAGTTGCAGGATTGTGTGTTGTTTTTCTGTTGAAACTGGGGGGGGGGGGGGGGGGGGGGGGCTGGGGTTTGGGGGGTGGAGGAGGCATCATTGTTGCAGATGGGGATGTTCCCCCTTATACTAACTCAACAGTCCTTAACAGGGATTCTAGTACCCCTCTACTATAGTCCCTAAAAAAAGGAGCTGTTCGTAGAAGGGTGAACATCCCAAGTTGCAGATGACTCTGCAAGGGGTGGTTGAGTTGTGTCGTTTAGAGCTCATCTGCGAGGGTTTAGGGTTCTAGGTGAGCATTGGCAGCTCCGTAGGGCAGGCGCCTGCCACTGAAGCGTTTGAGGCTTGATAGGGTTTAGGGTTTAGGGTTCAGGGTTTAGGGTTCAGGGTTTAGGGTTTAGGGTATAGGATCAGACCAGGTAGACAAAAGGCTGCCAACAGCAAACAGCTTGCAGATGAATGCCATACTTGACATGGCGGGCCTGTAGGACCAGGAGTAGGCCCTTACTCCCTTTGTTTAGGGTTCAGGTTCTCTTTGTACCCTTAAGCCAGAAGGGCACCCTTTTATTCCTAGGTTACTCTTGGGCTCTTCTGTCTAGTAGCCCTAAACCCAAAACCCTAAACCCTAAACCCTACAACCCATGCCCATGTTATTCCTAGGTTTCTCTTGGGTCCAGTGGCTCGGCGTTCGCACAAAAGCGCATGCCAGGTGAAGATGGACGACGAGCTCTTCGATGCCATGCCGCTCGATGTTTAGAAGCCCTAAACCCTAAACCCTATAAACCCTAAACCCTAAGCTCTAAACCCTAAACCCCCTGAAAAAGCCCTAAATCTCCGAAAGCACATTCCCTCGAAGGCCTAAGCCCTAGACCCTTTAAATCCTGAAGCCGAAAGCACAAAACCGTATACCCCGCAAACCCCGAAGCCCCTGTCTGCCTGACTTGCAAAGGCCCTATGATGGTATGCTTGGGCTCAGCATGGCAGGCGCCAGCGATTGCTGTCAGTGCTTGCGGGTGCAGAGGATTTGGAGTTTGTGGAGTCTGGGTTTAGGGTTCAGGGTGTAGGGTTCTGGGCAGAGAGCTTCGGGTTTCAGGATTTAGGGTTGAAACAGCACTCCGCTACCTCCCCCCAACTCGGCTAAGCCCTAAGCCTAAGACCTTAAATTTCTGAATGCTGAACCCTAAGCTCGAAGCCCCAAACCCTGAGCCCGAAAACGCAGCAGGCCTTTCCTCCGGAACGGGCTGCGTGTTCTTCAACCGGCTGATGGTCGCTTGGCCACCCTTGGGCCCACAAACTGAGACTGAAATGTGTTTCGGGCTTAGGGCTTCGGGCTGATAACTTCACTGGTCACTTCTCTGCATTAGGGTCCCTTTTGGGGTCCTTAAAACAGGTGGCCCTTCTTATTTGGGGTACCCAAATTGGGACCATAAGTCAGGGTGAGGGTTTAGGGTTTAGGGTTTGGGTGTAGGGCTTATAGTGGAGCCACTTGTGCTCACCCCGGCAATCTCAAGCCCTGCGCCAGTCGCAGGTCCTGGTCTTTGGGTTTGGGGTTTGGGGTTTGGTTTTGGGATCAAATTTTGGGTTTAGGGTTTAGGGTTCAAATTTTGGTTTTAGGGTTTAGGGTTTAGGGTCGAAATTTTGGGCTTAGGGCTTAGGGCTTGGGGTTTAGGGTTTCGGGTGTAGGTTCCGTTCGACTTCCAGATGCCCCGACCCTTCTTCAGGGGTCCCCCGTACGCCTCAGAGCCCAGCCCACAAAGGAGACCAACCCATCGATGCTTCCGCAATTCGGTCTGCCCCTTGGCTGCGCTTCCCTAAACCCTAAACCATAAACCCTAAACCCTAAACCCTAAACCCTAAACCCCAAACCCCAAACCCCAAACCCCAACAACCTCCAATTCAGGTCCTTTGGCGCCCAGTCGGGTGAGATCTATTTCGGTGGCCATGACTCCTCTCGACTGGCGGAGGAACACCGGGGTTTGGAGTTCGGGGTTTAGGGTGTAATTATAGGGTTCAGGGTTATGTATATGGTGTAGGGTTTATTGGGTTTAGGGTTTATGGGGCTTGGGGTTTAGTGTTTACTTACCGGCTCTTCGCAAGGAAGGAATTTGAAAACCAAAGCCCTAGAATCCCTAAACCCCAAAGATCCGTTGGAACCCCAAAACCCTAAACCCTAAACCCTAACCCTAAACTCTAAACCTGAATGCTTAGAATAGGGGTTTGGGGGGGCCTGTTCTAGTGTAATTTTTTGGGGCCATAAGGGAATACGATCAGTAATCATTCCCTTATGGCCCCTATATGACCCCTATGTTAGGCACCTTATATATCTCCCCACAGGGACGATTTCCCTATTTCCTTCACCACAAACTACACAGCCATGAAGTCGCGCCCCTTGCGCTCCTGAAACCCTAAACCCTAAACCCCGAACCCCAAACTCTAAACCCTACACCCTAAACCCTAGCCCTAAACCCTAAGCCCTAAACCCTAAACCCGAAACCCTAAACCCTCACTCCCGGAAGCTTCACTACGGGGCACAGCCATGGAGGAGCTGAAGTGGTTCCCAGTGCTCCACCCGGATGCAGCTGGGCCAGGGCTTAGAATTTAGGGATGTCTTCGCAAGGAGCCGGCAGGGTTTAGGGTTTAGGGTTTAGGGTTTAGGGCTTAGGGTTTAGGGTTTAGGGTTTAGGGTTTAGGGTGCAGGGTTTCGGGTTGAGGGCTTAGGGTACTAATGGGGTCCAGAGGATGTGAGGGCACAATGTGGGGGTGTTACGAAACAGGGGACCCCCAATATAAATACCCAAATAGTCGGATCCCCTTACAATGAGGCCTCTAATTGACCCCGAATCTCGGAAACCCAAAACCCTAAACCCTGAACCCTAAACCTTAAACCTTAAACCCTAAACCTTCAACCCCTAAACGCCCAGTTGGCCGGAAGCTTGCTTGAGGATGGATTCTGGGAGGTGGCAATCCAGAGCGTCCGCCTGGGAAATGCCACTTGACAGGGTCTTGGGGTTTAGGGGCTTTGAGGGGCTTTTCGGGTCTTTTTTGGGTTTTAGGATTTAGGGTTTCAGGGTTTAGTTTTAGGGTTTGTAGAGGTTCTTTAGGGTTTAGGGTTATTAGGGTGAGATTCCCGAATCACGCTTGGAAGCTTCTGATCATGGCATGACTTTGCCACGGGTCATACCTGAAGAAGCGATCTGCTTGCTCCCCTCCCCCCCCCGCCCCCCCAGATCCCGCCCTTAAGGCTTGCGCTGCTTGCTTGCGCCTAAACCCTAAACCCTAAACCCTAAACCCTAAACCCTAAACCCTAAACCCTAAACCCTAAACCCCAAACCCCAAACCCCAAACCCCAAACCCCAAACCCTACTCCTTCCCCTTAAGACCTTACCCTAAGCCCACTGTCTCCTGCCCACCCGAACCCTAAACCCCTTAAACCCCCTAAACCTCCTCAATCCCCTAACCCCCCCCCTATAGCCCCCTAAGCAGCTGAACCCTAAACCCTACTAAGCCCTCTCCTCAGCCCTAGACCCTGTACCCTAAACCCTCTCCTTAGCCCTAAACCCTGAACCCTAAACCCTCTCCTTGGCCCTAAACCCTACACCCTACACCCTCAACCCTCAACCCTCAACCCTCAAACCTTCCTTCGCCCTTACCCGAGTCTCCTATAAGGTCACTGTGGACTCCTGCAAAGATGGATGCCGGGGCATCATCGACACGGGCTCCTCAAGGATCCTTTTTTTCTTTTTTTTTTTTTTGGGGGGGGGGGGGGGGGGGGTAGGGGTTAGCGTTCAGGGCTTAGGGCCCACGAAGAATTGGGCCTTGCCCAACTTTGTGGGCAAGGCCCAAATCTTGGGCAAGGCTCGTACGGAGCCTGAGGTTATGGCTTGCGTGAACCCTAAACCCTAAAGCCTTAACCCTAACCCCAAACCCTAACCCCAAACCCTAAGCCCTAAACCCTAAACCCTAAGCCCTTAACCCTAAACCTGTATTTTCTTAATGTTTGGATTGTTTGGGCGGGTATGTTTCCAAAGCTCTATACGAGCAGTTGGATCCGTCCATCGCTGTGGCGTCGCCAGGCTCGGTGTGCAGGAGAACAACTTCCAGGCCTCGACGTGGGGGTTAGGGTTTAGGGTTTAGGGTTTAGGGTTAGGGTGTAGGGTTAGGGTTTAGGGTTTAGGGCTTAGGGTTTAGGGTTTAGGGTTTGGGGTTTGGAGTTTGGTTTAGGGTTTAGGTTTTTAGGGTACAGCGCTTGTTGTATGTCGGATGCTTCCGAAAACGTTCGGATTCCTTACTTTCGGAGACTTGTGCCTTTTGACTACGGCTACTGTGATGTTTCCCCCCCCCCCCCCCCCTAGCCCCCTAAGCCCTCAACCCGGACTGCGATTGTGATGAAGCCCCAAACCCGAAACCCTACACCCAAAAACCTTAAAATCCTAAAGGCCGAAAACCGAACCCTAAATCCCCAAAACGCTAGAACCCCGAACACCCTAAAGCCCAAAGCACGCAGGGGCCCTAAACCCTAAACCCCAAAACCCTCAACCCTAAACCCTAAAGCCCCTAAAACCCGAACAAGCCCTGAGCATGCAGAGGCCCTCCAGGCTGCTCTCTCCCACGCTCAGCCCCTGGTGGGCGGCGGCTGCCAAGGCGGGAGTTTTTTGTTAAGTTGTTTTTGGGATTTGTTGAGGGCTTTGGGTCTTTTTTGTTGTTGTTTTTAACCTTTTTGTATTTATAGTTTTTGATGGTTTTAGATGTTTATGTTTTTTTGTTTTATCATTTTTTTGGTTTTTGAAGGGTGTGTTGGGACTTTGCGGGTTTTATGATTTTGGGGGTTTAGGGCTCTGTTAGGGTTCTAGGGCTTGTTGGTTTGGGTGTCTCGCGTCTTAGGATTTCAGGATACGGCTTCAGGACTTTGAGGCTTCTCTTTGTGTTTGGTCTTGGCTCGCAAGTCGCATGCAGGAAGAAGATTTTCAAAATCTAAACCCTGGGCTCCGGAAGGGAATAAGGTGGAGCGGCTTGGGTCGCTTCTTTTGTAGAGATTCTAGGCCAGGGTTGCTGGGGTTGAGCGGGCCTGGGCTGTGTTGGAGCTTAGGGCTTTGGGCTTTGGGTTTAGGGGGTTTAGGGTCTAGGGTGAGCTGCTGAGGAGGGGGACCGGCTTGTCTCACATTGTGGTGGTTTTGAAGGGTGAAAGGGGGCGGGGGGTCGCTATCACTTAAACCCTAAACCCTAAACCCTAAACCCTAAACCCTAAACCCTAAACCCTAAACCCTAAATCCTAAACCCTAAACCCTAAACCCTAAACCCTAAACCCTAAACCCTAAACCCTAAACCCTAAACCCTAAACCCTAAACCCTAAACCCTAAACCCTAAACCCTAAACCCTAAACCCTAACCCTAAACCTCATAGGTCTTAATGGTCAGGGCTTGTGGTCTTGCAGTCTGCCAGTGAGGGTGGGAGGGTCACGATTTCTCTGCACCCGGGGGCAGAAAGAGAAAGAGAAGGCCACATGTTTTGTCAGCGCAGTTCGGACGTTTCACAACTCCTCAACCGTATGAAGCTGTTTAACCCTAAACCCCAAACCCCAATCCCCAAACCCCAAACCCCAAACCCTAAGCCCTATACCCTAAACCCTAAACCCTAAACCCTAAACCCTAAACCCTAAACCCTAAACCCTGAACCTGCTTGAGCAAGAGCATTCGGGATCTTGGCAGGGCCAGAGCTGGAGTTCGACCTGGGAGACATGAAGCTGAAGCTGCCCGGTTTAGGGTTTAGGATTTAGGGTTTAGGGTTTAGCACCCTGTTCATATGTAGTGTCGCCTGCGTCCTGGCTGTGCCGTGCTTTGCGCAGAGGGCCATTGCACCTTGAAGGGTTCAGAAGCAAAAGCCTGTCTAGCAGAATGAAGAGCGACACAGGTGTAGGATTCAGGGTTTAGGGTTTAGGGTTTAGGGTGTAGGATTCAGGGTTTAGGGTTTAGGGTTTAGGGTTTTCACAAGCCCGGTTGAACCCCTGAAACCCTAAGCCCCAAACCCTAAACCCTAAACCCTACACTGCAGACGAAGCTCAGAGGTGTTGCTAGGAAATCCTTCCAGTTCTCTGATCACAGAAAGCCATGCTCACCGGCCGGGAGTCAGGAAACCCGCGTCAACCCCAACCCCAAAGCCTAAACCCCAAACCCCAAGCCCTAAACCCTAAACACCAAACACCAAACCCTAAACCCTAAACCCTAAACCCTAAACCCTAAACCCTAAACCCTAAACCCTAAACCCTAAACCCAGGCTGCGTGTGGAAGACTATGTCACGGGCTCCGACTGCGCGCCGCAACTGGGCTCGCTGGAGTTGGATCCCAAGGAGCTGGGCGTAGGGTTTAGGGTTTAGGGTTTAGGGTTTAGTGTTTAGGGTTTAGGGTTTAGGGTTTAGGGTTTAGGGTTTAGGGGTCTTCGGGTTTAAGGGTTTAGGGCTGGGGGTTGTAGAGTTTAGGGTTTAGGGTTAGGACTCAGGGCTTTAGGGTGTAGGACTCAGTAATTTTAGGGTTTGTAGGGTTCTGTAGGTTTTGCTGGTTCGAGGGTGGACGTCGATATACTGAACTCGATGGTTTTTGTACACTTGTGGTTCGGGGTTTGGGGCTGCAGGTTCGGGATTGCTTGCTTCTGTTCTGCCGTGCCGGCAGGCAGGGTTGCAGGAAGCTTGAATTTCTACCCGAAAGCCCTCAACCCTCGACCCTCGACCCTAAACCCTAAAACCCTAGACCCCTCGCGACCGCAAGTGTGCCCCGTGTCCGGAGGAGTACCATGGCGTTTACGCCTTTGGTGAGACCGTCCTCCGCAGGCTTGGGGGAGCCGACTGCCCTGTAGGAGAGCAGTCCCTGTCACACAGACACAGAGACACACAGAGACACACACACACACACACACACACACACACACACACACACACACCCCTACCTCCCCCGCCCCCTCCCAGGAAAAATCGGCCCTTCCTTCCGAATGCGAGGTACTATGCTGCCTTCGACTGGCAGGACAAGCGCATTGGAAGCTTAGCCTGAATTAATGTAGCGAAGGAGTTGCTCCTGTTTGCTTAAAGAAGCCCCCTTCCCCAGAAACAATTTGTATTCTTCCTTACAAGGGCAACATAGGGATTATAGCCTTGTTTTCGTCTGGGTGTTCTTAAGCAAATAGGAGGTTGTGCTTCTTGGTAGGGAATGAAGGAATTCTGTCCTCTGTGGCCTTCACAGACTCTCATGGGGGCGTGTAGGGCACTGAATCCCCTTATTCCCGACGAAGAGCGCAGCTCGGGGGCGTTGGGCTCTTGTGTGTGGAAGTGGGGGGTTTAGGGTTTAGGGTTTAGGGTTTATGTAAAGGGTTATAAAGGGGGCATATAAGGGAGGGGTAGAAGGAGGGGAGCTTGAAGAGTAGACGAGCCTCACCGTCGGGGCATGACCTGCCTTGCTCTTTGGATTTAGAGGCTGCTTGCGACGTTGTGTGGCTAGGCTTTGAAGTCGCTACACTATTCATTCTGGGTTTAGGGTTTAGGGTTTAGGGTTTAGGGTTTAGGGTTTAGGGTTTAGGGTTTAGGGTTTAGGGTTTAGGTCTGACTCAGGAGGCAGAACCTTTCTGGGTAGGCTGTTTGGGGTTTAGGGTTTTGAGGAGGCAGAACCCCAAGACTCTTGCGGCAGCTTCTCAGGCATGAACGGTAGCAGGTAGCAACAAACTAGACGTCATCGCTCCGCGTCACCCGCCCCAGCCTTGTCGGGTTTGAAAACCCTAAACCCTAAACCCTAAACCCTAAACCCTAAACACTTCCAGGGGGCATGCTGAGACTTGGGGGTAGCAGGCCCCCAGGCTCAGGAGAAAGTGAGCATGAACCATGCGTCATACGAGATGCCAACTGCTTCATCCCCTAACAAACCCTAAACTCCTAAACACTAAACCCCTAAACCCCTAAACCCCTAAACCCCTAAACCCGTAAACCCCTAAACCCCTAAACCCCTAAACCCCTAAACACCTAAACCCCTAAACCCCTAAACCCCTAAACCCTAAACCCTAAACCTAATAGCCCATCGTGGATGACCACGGAAGACTCAGGCTTTGCCCCTGTGGCGCAGCGCCGTGTGCAGCTTGGCAAAGCGGGCAGCGTGCCAGTCATTACCGTCTAGGCTGGGCCCAGATTTTAGGAACGGATCACTAATTTAGGGTTTAGGGTTTAGGGTTTAGGGTTTAGGGTTTAAATGGTCCAGAAGTACGGGTATTTCAGACCTTTCCTTGAATGGGCCTGCCGATCCATCTTCAACTGTCTGTATTGCCCTACACTTCCCTGGCTCAAGTCCGTGGGGATGTCTTCAGGGTGGAAGTTCCCATATGTATCTTAGCCCCACAGGGCACTGCAGAAGATGGCTTGTGAACCCTCTGCAGCATGCCTTGTCGGGCCCCCCCGGAGCTTCACACAGCAGGCAGGAAAAGAGCGCGGCGCTACCCTCTGAACTCCTCCAAGAACCGGGATGTTAAACCCTCCTAAACCCTGCAAAGCCCAAAGCCCTAAGCCCTAAACATCCCGAAGCCCTAAACTCTAAAACCCTAAACATCCCTAAGCCCTCAGCCCGAAACCCTCAACCCAAACTCCGCCCCTCTCCCCTCCCCCCCCCCCAGTCGCTATGGTCTTGGGTGCCCATGAGATCGGGATTGGTGTTCAGAGGTCTGGTTCAAAGAAGATTTACGGGCTTAGGGCTTAGGGTTTCGGAGTTTAGGGCTTTCGGGGTTCAGGGGTGCAGGGTTTTAGGGGTTTTAGGGGTTTAGGGGTCTAGTGTTTAGGGCTTTCGGGGTTCAGGGGTGCAGGGGTTTAGGGGTTTTAGGGGTTTAGTGTTTAGGGCTTGGGGTTTGGGGTTTGGGGTTTGGGGTTCAGGGGTTCAGGATCGAACCCTGTATGCTGCAGCCGAACCTTTGTTTCCTCTGCAACCCCTGGGAAGCCCCCAACCTCCATCCGAAAGGATCCTAAACCCTAAACCCTAAACCCTGAACCCTGAACCCTGAACCCAGAAAACCCTCCACCCTTTCCGGCCCCTGTTCAGCCCTATCATCTGCAGCCTGTGCGCCCTACAAGCCCAAGAAGGTTTAGGAGTTAGGGTTGTTACCCCCGATACAAACCTTCATCCACCCCAATCAGTCCTCAATTCAGCCCGGAGGAGCCCTGCAACCCCCCTGATCCTGCAGCCGGGCCCTACGCTTACACCCTAAACCGCATGGCTTGAAAGAATTGGATTCAGGATTGAGGGTTTAGGCTTCGGGCTTTAGGATTCAGGGTTTGGCATTTAGGGCTTAGGGTTTAGGGATTAGCCCTACAAGCCCGAAACCCCAACACCCTAACACCCTAAACCCCCCAAGCAAGAATTATGGGGTTCTTAGGGAGGTCCCTAAGGCTCCCTAAGTCTCCCTAAGCTTCCCTAACGTTCCCTAGGTACCTACCCATGAACCCCCTCCCTGAAGAACCCTAAACCCTGAAACCTAAACCCTTAACCCTGAAACCCTAAACTATAAAAACTGAACCCCAAAGCCTCTCCCGTCCGAGGAACAGTCCCTTAAGAGCCCCTATAAAACGAAACAACCCTAAACCCTAAACCCTAAACCCTAAACCCTAAACCCTAAACCCTAAACCCTAAACCCTAAACCCTAAACCCTAAACCCTAAACCCTAAACCCTAAACAAAGAAGGACGCGGAAGACTCGGAGATGGGCAGCACCACGATCCACACCCATCAGGCGCACCAGTCGCCGGGCGCCCCTGGGTGTTTAGGATTTAGGGCTTTAGGCTTTAGGGTTTAGGGTTTAGGGTTTAGGGTTTAGGGGTTTAGGGTTTAGGGTTTAGGGTTTAGGGTTTCGAGTTTAGGGTTTCGGGCTTTAGTGTTTAGGGTTTCGGGTTTGGGGTTTAGGGTTTCGAGTTTGGGGTTTAGGGCTTTCTCAGGCCCTTGGGACATGCTGTGCCTTCCCTTGTTGGTTTTTCAGAGGATCATATTCAGGAAGCCCTAAACCCTAAACTCGAAACTCCTCCAAGCTTCCCCGAACCTGACCCCTTAATAATTTCAATAAACCCTAAACCCTAAACCCTAAACCCTAAACCCTAAACCCTAAACCCATTTTGGGAAATACCCGTATGTTTCAGGGTTCAAGGGCCATCCTAGAATGGCATCCTCTCCGAATCCGTCTTAGCGGTTAAGGGGGTTTTCTGTAGGTTTTGGGGTACCCTAAAGGGTTTGGGTTTAGGGTTTAGGGTTTAGGGTTTAGAGTTTAGGGTTTAGGGTTCAGGGTTTAGGGTTTAGGGTTTGGGGTTTGGGGTTTGGGGTTTAGGATTTGGGGTTTATGGTTTGGGTTTGGGGTTTAGGGTTTCCCGAGACCTGAAACCCTTACCCCACCCGTAGAGACCTTGCCGGCTCAGCCCTCACCTGCCTGAGAGTTTAGGGCTTAGTGGGTTTCGCAGTTTAGGATTTTAAACCCTAAACCCCTAAACCCTAAACCCTAAACCCTAAACCCTAAACCCTAAACCCTAAACCCTAGGGTTTAAGCATATTTGCGCTGTTAGGGAGTTTAGGGGGAGAGTTTTGCGGGGGTTCTCGGGGCTTTGGGGTTCTGGAGCTTAGGGCTGAGGGGCCTTCTAAGGGCTTAACACTAGTTAAACCCTAAACCCTAAATCCTAAACCCTAAACCCTAAACCCTAAACATACATAAACGAAGGTTTCGGAGTTCTAGCTTTTCGGTGCCGAATGGACGTGAGTTAGGGCTTTTGTGGGGTTTTGAGGTCTAGAGAGTTTTGGGTTTAGGGTTTGGGGGTTTGGGGACAAAAGGGTTTAAAGGTTTGGGGTTTGGGGTTTTGGGGTTTAGGATTTAGGGTTTAGGGTTTAGGGAATAGGGGTTTAGGGTTTGGGGCTCATGGTTTAGGGGTTTGTGGTTTAGGGTGTGGGGGGGTTGAGTTATCAGGGGTTTACGTTGCGTTTCGGCGCAGTTCCCCGATCCACTCTTGAGGGTCTTGGTGTCATCCTCCCAGTTCAGGGAGAACAACAAAGCCCCAAACCCGGAACTTGACCCTAAACCCTAAACCCTAAACCCTAAACCCTAAACCCTAAACCCTAAACCCTAAACCCTAAACCCTAAACCCTAAACCCTAAACCCTAAACCCTACCAGGTAGGCCCTTGGGATATTGTGTATTGGGTTTTGAGGAGATCATATTTCGAAATACGTAGGCCGTAGGCCCTTGGGAAATGTCTATTGGGTTTTGAGGGGATCATATTTAGGAATGGGAAGGCCCTGGGGATATTTTTTGGTTTCGTAGGAGGATCATAAAGTTAGGAAGTTTCAGGAGGATCATATGTCGGAATACGTACCCCCTTGGGAATTGTTTATGGGGGTTTGAGGGGCTTCTACTTAGGAATAGGTAGGCCCTGGGGATATATATATATATATATGTTTTGGTTTCATAGGAAGCTCATGTAATAATAATATTCATAACAATCATAATAACATAATGACATAATAACAATAATCACAATAATCATAATAAATCATAATATCATAATAACATAGTAACAGAATAACAATACTATCAATAATAACAACAATAACAATAGCAATATTGGGATATCAATAATACCAATAATACCAATAATAACAACAATAACAATAATAACAATAGTAATACTAAGGTGTCAAGGGGCCAGCCTCTGAGAAAGGAGCGACCTCTGAGGCCATGCAGTGACACCGCCACGCCGTTTTCAAAAGCCGCGGGCTTGGTGATTCGGCCTCTGCGTGGATTTCGTTGGTTTAGGGTTTAGGGTTTAGGGTTTAGGGTTTAGGGTTTAGGGTTTAGCGTTTAGGGTTTAGGGTTTAGGGTTTAGGGTTTGGGGTTTGGGGTTTGGGGTTTGGGGTTTGGGGTTTGGGGTTTGGGGTTTAGGGATTGGGGTTTCGGGATTGGGGTTTAGGGCTTACGGAAATGACAACGCACGAACATGCCTTCACTTCCCTTTCAACGGCAGGCATCTCCGTTATGGCTCGACAAATGCTCGAGCTTTCCAGCCCTTGCGGCGGAAAGTGGCTTCTTTTTGTGTTTCCGGGCTGCTTGAAACCCTAAACCCTAAACCTTAAACCCCACACCCTAAAAGCTTATACTATCATGGGCAGGTGCAGGGTTCTGTGCTTCCAGGCATGCCACCCAACATGGCCACCCCAAAGACGGTTTAGGGTTTAGGGTTTAGGGATACGGCAACACACGCTATCGCGAGCTCGCGGCCATCTTCAATGACCCATGTGTCGCGGCAAGCACACACATTCCCTCTTCCCTTGATGCAAGCGATGACGAACACAGGAAGCCATACTTCTCGAGTTTTTCCATAAAAAAGCACAATGGTTTCGAATTTCTGCGTGCTGTGCCATACTTTTGCAGGTGAGTTGAGCGTTTAAGGCTTAAGTGCCCTAAACCCTAGACCCTAAACCCTAATCCCTAAACCCTAAACCCTAAACCCTAGACCCTAAACCGTCCCAGGAACAGTCCGTCTCCGGTTTCACCAACTTCACTCGCAGCTTCCTTGGTGCCAAGGCCAGCGAGTCTACTTGTTTTGGTTAGGGCTTCGGACAGGACACCCTAAACCCTAAACCCTAAACTCTAAACTCTAACCCCTCCTACATAAATAGGTTCCTGGGGGGTGCTGCCCATTGGTGTTCGGAAACACCCCAACAAACCGTATTCGGCCTTGCTAGAGAGCTTTCGGGCTCAGGTGACTGCACCTGTTCCCTCGGAATGTCCAGCTCCACCCCCTCTGGTTTAGGATTTAGGGTTTAGGGTTGAGGGTTTAGGGCCTCTGACATCGAGACCCCTCACCTTGAGAACCCCGATAATCTAGAAGGGTCTCATGAATCTCGAGCCCTAGATCTGTAGTTTGGGTTTAGGATTTAGGGTTTAGGTTTAGGGTTTAGGGTTTAGGGGTTTAGATCAGGGTTCAGGGCACAGGGTTTCGGGTTTCGAGTAGTTCTTGTTTGTTTTAGTTTTTTTTTCTCTTGGGGGGGAGGGGGGGGGGAGAGAGAGTCTAGAGCAGCTTTTGAACAAATCTCGCGTGGCCCCTGCCTCTCCCAGGAGCCCGCACCTCCCACGCCTGGACGGTTTTTCTAGCATTCTTTCCTTTGTGGTGCTTTACTGTAACTTTAGATCCTTAGCCTTTTTGGTTTTTTTGGGTTTCTTATTAAGGCAGCTAAAAGTTTGTTTTTTTACTACCCTCCTAAGTGCAGCCAAGTTTCCCTCTATTTAGGATTTCGGTTTCCTTATAAGCCCCGGTTTAAGCCAACAAGGGCCCCCTTGTTCATTCCGAAATTTCTCTTAGACTCTTGGGTCTAGTAGCCTGAACCCTAAACCCTAAACCCTAAACCCTAAACCCTAAACCCTAAACCCTAAACCCTAAACCCTAAACCCTAAACCCTAAACCCTAAACCCTAAACATAAACCCTAAACCCTAAACCCCGATTATTCCTAGGTTACTCTGTCGGGGACTCTTGGGTCTAGTTTTCTTCTCCCCAGGCGCAATGATCCCATGACCCGAGCCGGCCTCAGCTTTGCGCATGAGAGCCCGTTTCTTGGAGGATGGATGAGGGAGCTTGCCGGATTGATTAGGGTTTAGGGTGTAGGGTGTAGGGTGTAGGGTTTAGGGTTTAGGGTTTAGGGTTTAGGGTTTAGGGTTTAGGGTTTAGGGTTGTTGTATGTATACTGCATGATAAATAGTCGTAGGTATAAGTTATAAGCCTACTCAAGCACTTGGGGGGCCGGTCCTCGAAGTTGGGTCGGGAAAAGCCCGACTTGGCGCTTGACTTCTGCAAGAGGATGTTCGCCAAGCTGTGTAAACAACCCCCCCCCCCCTAAGCCCTAAACCCTAAACCCTAAGGCTTAAACCCTAGACCCTAAACACCATCCGCTTTCCTGCACAATGCCATGTGGTCACTCCTCCAAACTGAGGCCCCTCTATAAGGCGGCCCCTAACGTTTGGGCCCTGGGTACCCAAAAAGAGACCATCATGAATTTTGTGAACTGACAATGTACCCTAAACCCTAAACCCCAAACCCTGAACCCCAAACCCCAAACCCCAAACCCTAAACCCTAAACCCTAAACCCTAAACCCCAAACCCTAAACCCTAAACCCTAAACCCTTCTTCCTTTTGACACCTTCCGGCTCCGAGGTCATTGGCTTCGGGTGGACCGCCCGCAAACAAAGCATGGCGCACAGGAGTTGAAGGGAATCTACATCTCCATGGGTCATGATTTAGCTTAAGGGTGTAGAGTATTTCGGGTTTAGGGTTTAGGTTTAGGGTTTAGGTTTAGGGTTTAGGGTTTAGGGTTCAGGGTTCAGGGTTTAGGGTTTAGGGTTTAGGGTTTAGGGTTTAGGGTTTAGGGTTTAGGGTTTAGGGCTCTCCGCAACCTGAGACCAAGCAGCGACCTATACCACTAGAAGCGCGCATATGCAGCCCGAAATCCTAAATGGGCTCTAGTGTTGAGGGTTTAGGGTTTCACCTGCTGGGCTCAAGTTGAGAGCGGTGTTTACGGAGCTGCGGGGCATCAGGGTCAGGTTGGGGTGCGTGGACCTTAAACCCTAAAGCCCTACAAGCCAAGATGCTAACACCTTTGAAGCTTTTCACAGCCTTGATTCCTAGACTCTTAAACCCTGGCTCAGGGCTCGGGGCTCAGGGCTCAGGGCTCAGGGCTTAATAGGGCTTAGGGTTAGCCCAAGTGAATCTCAATTCCGAAGACCTGAACCCTAGTGCGGGGTTAGGGTTTAGGGTTTAGGGTTTAGGGCCTAAACCCTACATCAAGGCACCTGTCTTGGCCGGTAAAGGCTTTGCAGTTCTGAAGCCGCCCGTGAGGTGAGTTCTGGCCTGACAGCCAGTTGCTGATCTTGGGGACATTCCCACGGCTGCTCCTTCTCCAGAAATTGGCGCTCGGGGTCCCTTGAGGGCACCCCTTACAGTGTAAAGCAACCAATGCACAGTTAACCCAGCTGCGGTTTGGGGTTTCGGGAAATGGAAATATTCAGATGTTGCAATATAATATATACATAAATACACATATGATTCGCACATATGTTAATTTATAGTATACCCTGAAATGTAGGGCGCCACAAACAGGACGCGACTGCTTTTTTAAGAGAGAGCTGACGGCATCTCACCAAAAGCAACCCGACTACGCCGCTGGGACACGCTGGTTGCGTTCGGGTTCTTTTGTTTCTCTCTCCATGCTACTGTAGGGGTTTAGGGGGGAGGGTTTAGGGCTAATCCTAAATCCTAAATCCTAAATC
>CAJNDS010000080.1:85000-90000 GCA_905221605.1 Symbiodinium natans | reverse complement strand
CTGGGTTCCCTTAGAAAAGCCAGCGAACCCCAAAAAGAGCAGCCTTGTTCTTTCTAATGGTTGCTTGGCTACCGAGACTTGACTCAGGAGGCCCAAATCGCCACCCTACTATTCCGTTACAAAGATGCTGGGGAGGGGAGGGCGGGTTTGCCAAGAGTACTTTGTCCAAAGTGGGGTAACATTGACAGCTCTAAGGCTACTTAAACTCAATAAGGAATAGAAGTTTAACTTTTGTTGGTATCCCTCAACCCTAGACCCTAAACCCTAGACCCTAAACCCTAGACCCTAGACCCGAAACCCCAAACCCTAAACCCCAGCCAACCATGAACTCGATTGTGGGGTGGCAAGAATCCGACTATGGCCAAGACGTACGGTCACCGAAGCACCACCCCGGCTTTCAACTTAGCTGACGTTGGCGTGATGATGTCATTCAAGCAGATTGAATCTAAACCCTAAACCCTAAACCCTAAACCCTAAACCCTAAACCCTAAACCCTAGAATATGTAGAAAGGGGGAGCCGGGGAAATGGCTCTTTGTTCTGGTCCCTTGCGGGGTTCTCTCTGTTAAGTACGGAGCCCTACTAGGCTTGGGACACCCAAAAAGAAAAGGGACCGTATGATTGGGAATTAGGGTTTAGGGTTTAGGGTTTAGGGTTTAGGGTTTAGGGTGAAGCGGCGTAGCGCATTTAGGGATTGCCCAGACCCAGACTCCTGGGAGGATAAAAAGTACATCCCCTCAAGGGTTCCCAAAAATGACCCACTAGTAGTATGTACGTAGGACCTTTCTGCTCTATTTGGCTTTGCTCTCTGCCTGACTAACTTTTCAGGATTTTAAGGATTTTAAGGATTTTAAAGATTTTAAAAAGGCTTTAAAATCCTTAAAACCCTTAAAGTTTTTGGAAAATCCATTTCCTAAAACTTTAAGGATTTTAAGGGTTTTAAGGCCTTTTTAAAATCTTTAAAATCCTTAAAATCCTTAAAGTTTTTGGAAAATCCATTTCCAAAAAGTTTAAGGATTTTAAGGGTTTTAAGGCCTTTTTAAAACCTTTAAAATCCTTAAAATCCTTAAAGTTTTTGGAAAATCCATTTCCAAAAATTTTAAAAAATTTTAAGGATTTTAAGGATTTTAAGGATTTTAAAGATTTTAAAGATTTTAAAGGGGTCCCGGAGGCCCAGGGGCCCCGGGCCACCTTTTAAAATCTTTAAAACCTTTAAAATCTTTAAAACCCTTAAAGTTTTTGGAAAATCCATTTCCTAAAGCTTTAAGGATTTTAAGGGTTTTAAGGCCTTTTTAAGACCTTTAAAATCCTTAAAATCCTTAAAGTTTTTGGAAAATCCATTTCCAAAAATTTTAAGGATTTTAAGGATTTTAAGGATTTTAAGGATTTTAAAGATTTTAAAGGGGTCCCGGAGGCCCAGGAGCCCCGGGCCACCTTTTAAAATCTTTAAAACCTTTAAAATCTTTAAAATCCTTAAAGTTTTTGGAAAATCCATTTCCTAAAACTTTAAGGATTTTAAGGGTTTTAAGGCCTTTTTAAAACCTTTAAAATCCTTAAAATCCTTAAAGTTTTTGGAAAATCCATTTCCAAAAATTTTTAAGGATTTTAAGGATTTTAAGGATTTTAAGGATATTAAAGATTTTAAAGGGGTCCCGGAGGCCCAGGAGCCCCGGGCCACCTTTTAAAATCTTTAAAGCCTTTAAAATCTTTAAAACCCTTAAAGTTTTTGGAAAATCCATTTCCTAAAACTTTAAGGATTTTAAGGGTTTTAAGGCCTTTTTAAAACCTTTAAAATCCTTAAGATCCTTAAAGTTTTTGGAAAATCCACTTCCAAAAATTTTAAGGATTTTAAGGATTTTAAAGATTTTAAAGGGGTCCCGGAGGCCCAGGAGCCCCGGGCCACCTTTTAAAATCTTTAAAACCTTTAAAATCTTTAAAATCCTTAAAGTTTTTGGAAAATCCATTTCCTAAAACTTTTTTGGATTTTAAGGGTTTTAAGGCCGTTTTAAAACCTTTAAAATCCTTAAAGTTTTTGGAAAATCCATTTCCAAAATTTTTAAGGATTTTAAGGATTTTAAGGATTTTAAGGATTTTAAGGATTTTAAAGATTTTAAAGGGGTCCCGGAGGCCCAGGAGCCCCGGGCCACCTTTTAAAATCTTTAAAATCTTTAAAATCTTTAAAACCCTTAAAGTTTTTGGAAAATCCATTTCCTAAAACTTTAAGGATTTTAAGGGTTTTAAGGCCTTTTTAAAACCTTTAAAATCCTTAAAATCCTTAAAGTTTTTGGAAAATCCACTTCCAAAAATTTTAAGGATTTTAAGGATTTTAAAGATTTTAAAGGGGTCCCGGAGGCCCAGGAGCCCCGGGCCACCTTTTAAAATCTTTAAAACCTTTAAAATCTTTAAATCCTTAAAGTTTTTGGAAAATCCATTTCCTAAAACTTTAAGGATTTTAAGGGTTTTAAGGCCTTTTTAAAACCTTTAAAATCCTTAAAACCCTTAAAGTTTTTGGAAAATCCATTTCCAAAAAAAGATTTTAAGGATTTTAAGGACTTTAAAGATTTTAAAGGGGTCCCGGAGGCCCAGGAGCCCCGGGCCACCTTTTAAAATCTTTAAAACCTTTAAAATCCTTAAAATCCTTAAAGTTTTTGGAAAATCCATTTCCTAAAACTTTAAGGATTTTAAGGGTTTTAAGGCCTTTTTAAAACCTTTAAAATCCTTAAAATCCTTAAAGTTTTTGGAAAATCCACTTCCAAAAGTTTTAAAAATTTTAAGGATTTTAAAGATTTTAAAGATTTTAAAGGGGTGTCGGAGGCCCAGGAGCCCCGGGCCACCTTTTAAAATCTTTAAAACCTTTAAAATCTTTAAAACCCTTAAAGTTTTTGGAAAATCCATTTCCGAAAACTTTAAGGATTTTAAGGGTTTTAAGGCCTTTTTAAAACCTTTAAAATCCTTAAAATCCTTAAAGTTTTTGGAAAATCCATTTCCAAACATTTTAAGGATTTTAAGGATTTTAAGGATTTTAAAGATTTTAAAGGGGTCCCGGAGGCCCAGGCGCCCCGGGCCACCTTTTAAAATCTTTAAAATCTTTAAAACCCTTAAAGTTTTTGGAAAATCCATTTCCTAAAACTTTAAGGATTTTAAGGGTTTTAAGGCCTTTTTAAAACCTTTAAAATCCTTAAAATCCTTAAAGTTTTGGAAAATCCATTTCCAAAAATTTTAAGGATTTTAAGGATTTTAAGGATTTTAAAGATTTTAAAGGGGTCCCGGAGGCCCAGGAGCCCCGGGACACCTTTTAAAATCTTTAAAATCTTTAAAATCCTTAAAATCCTTAAAGTTTTTGGAAATCCATTTCCTAAAACTTTAAGGATTTTAAGGGTTTTACGGCCTTTTTAAAACCTTTAAAATCCTTAAAATCCTTAAAGTTTTTGGAAAATCCATTTCCGAAAATTTTAACGATTTTAAGGATTTTAAAGGTTTTAAAGATTTTAAAGGGGTCCCGGAGGCCCAGGAGCCCCGGGCCACCTTTTAAAATCTTTAAAACCTTTAAAATCCTTAAAATCCTTAAAGTTTTTGGAAAATCCATTTCCTAAAACTTTAAGGATTTTAAGGGTTTTAAGGCCTTTTTAAAACCTTTAAAATCCTTAAAATCCTTAAAGTTTTTGGAAAATCCATTTCCAAAAATTTTAAGGATTTTAAGGGTTTTAAAGGTTTTAAAGATTTTAAAGGGGTCCCGGAGGCCCAGGGGCCCCGGGCCACCTTTTAAAATCTTTAAAACCTTTAAAATCCTTAAAATCCTTAAAGTTTTTGGAAAATCCATTTCCAAAAATTTTAAGGATTTTAAGGATTTTAAAGATTTTAAAGGGGTCCCGGAGGCCCAGGAGCCCCGGGCCACCTTTTAAAATCTTTAAAACCTTTAAAATCTTTAAAACCCTTAAAGTTTTTGGAAAATCCATTTCCTAAAACTTTAAGGATTTTAAGGGTTTTAAGGCCTTTTTAAAACCTTTAAAATCCTTAAAATCCTTAAAGTTTTTGGAAAATCCATCTCCAAAAATATTTAAGGATTTTAAGGATTTTAAGGGTTTTAAGGATTTTAAAGATTTTAAAGGGGTCCCGGGGGCCCAGGGGCGCCGGGCCCCCTTTTAAAATCTTTAAAATCCTTAAAAATCTTTAAAATCTTTAAAATCCTTAAATTTTTAGGAAATCCATTTCCTAAAACTTTAAGGATTTTAAGGCCTTTTTAAAATTTTAAGAAGGCCTTAAAATCCTTAAAATCCTTAAAGTTTTTGGAAAATCCATTTCCAAAATTTTTAAAGATTTTAAAGATTTTAAGGATTTTAAAGATTTTAAAGGGGTCCCGGGGGCCCAGGGGCGCCGGGCCACCTTTAAAATCTTTAAAACCCTTAAAACCTTTAAAATCCTTAAAGTTTTTGGAAAATCACTTTCCTAAGTTTTGAAGGGTTTTAAGGATTTTAAGGGTTTTAAGGTTTTTGAGGATTTTAAGGTTAAGGATTTTAAGGAAAAGCCTTAAAACCCTTAAAATCCTTAAAGCCCTTAACGTTTTTGGAAAATCCCTTTCCGAAAACTTTAAGGGTTTTAAGGGTTTTAAGGATTTTCAGGGCGCCGGGCCACCTTTTAAAATCTTTAAAATCCTTAAAACCTTTAAAATCCTTAAAAAAAGTTTTACAATCTTTAAAATCCTTAAAGCGTTTGGAAAATCACATTCCCAAAACTTTAAGGATGGTAAGGACTTTTTAAAGTGATGGGCCTCCAGAAAGGCGCGGCTCGATTTGGCCAAATTTTGCCGGGCAGGCTCCGGGCAAAATTTGGCCCGGAGCCTGTCCGGCAAAATTTGGCCAAATCGAGCCGCGCATTTCTCATCGCATACGAAGAGCAACCCGATTTGGCCAAATTTTGCCCGGAGCCTGCCCGGCAAAATTTGGCCAAATCGAGCCGCGACCTTGTGGAGGCCCGAAATTATTTAACTTCAAAATACTTAACA
>CAJNDS010000080.1:72500-80000 GCA_905221605.1 Symbiodinium natans | reverse complement strand
CGTCTGCCCCTAAGAAATCGGTGTGTGGAGGTGTTATCTTGTGACACGCACCACTGCAATGGACCGTTTGGATCCAGTAGAGCCATTGATCTTGTTTGCGCTTCTCCTGAAATTGATACGCAGGTTTGCATACACAATGGTGTGCACTGCAAAGGTTCTGAGTGCAATTGGGATCTTTGCGTAGAATATACCAGGGGCGACCATTTCCTCATCGAAGCCAGGATCACCGACGCAGCTGTAGCATGCTTTGCTCCTGCCTCTGTGTCCCTGCCTGGATGTTGGCATGAAGAAAACCTTTGGGAGCATGGAGTCAATCGTGCTTCCCCATGCCTGGCTGCATTAGGGAGCCTCTTCTCAGACATTGTTTCCCTGTGCCAACAGCTCTTGGTTGGACAGCAATGTCGAACAGTCGAGCAATGGATCGCGGATGTGTGCGCCTGGATGCTGTGCACGATCGAGTGTTTCATTAGAGATGCTTGGGTTTTATTTGCTAAGCTTGACCGAAGGGTTAAAGCAAAAGGGGATGGAACACCTGCAACTCTACAAGCGCCTGAGGACATTGACAGCCTGTGCAAGGCCCTCAGTCAAGCAAAAGACTCCTGGCCTCAGCACTGCATCAAAACTTGCCTCCGGTGGCTTAGGCCTGCTTCCATCCATCCACCCTTGTACCTCCTCAGGAACGGGGAGTTCTTGTCTGCAGAGGATAGTCATGAGGCCTGGAAGCAACAGCTCTTTGAGCAAGGGGCCTGGCCTGCGCACTTTGATCGGGTCTTCCATGCCGAGCTTGAGCAACGCGTCAAGCAATTACTCGGGCATGCGAGAGCCCATAGAGGCAGCGGCGAATTTGACGCTGCCTTCTTGCAGTCTGAGTGGTTTAGGGCGGCGGAGGACATCTCTTCTTCCAGGGCCCCTTCACCATTCCTTCTGCCTAGGCTTCTTTTGTCCCTAAGAGCGAACGCATGGCATGATGCAGCCTCCAAACTGCAGGAGCTCTGCGGGCCTAATCTCCTTGCTGTGCGGCCATGCCTCTGGAGATTTCGAAGCCTCACTGTAAAACACAAGAAGGGACCCTGCAGCTCTCCTGCTTCATACAGGTTCCTCGCGGTTGCCGATTTGCATGGTTTGCTTCAAGAACAATTGTTGATGAACAGAGTGACGCCTTCTCTCCAACGATCCTTGGAGTGGTACCAAACAGGATATAGGCACGATGTCCGTAATCATCATTTCACATTAGCATGCTTGCAAGAGGAGTACAAGCACTGGCGCAGATGTTTTATCGCGATATTTGCTGATTTTGTGCATGCTTTTCCGCGTTGTTGGAGAGCGGGGCTCATTTCTGAGACCCATATCTCCGCGGGTCTGCGTGATGGGGCTCTCTCTCTCTTGGGCTCCATCATGGAAAAAGATCGTTGGAGGATCACATTCAGTGGAGATTCTCTGGTCTCCACTTCAGAGGGGATCCCAGAGGGGAGCAAATACGGCCCTGCGTGCTTCAATTTGCTGCCCAACATTCTTGTCAAAGAGTTGCTCGGAGCAAGGTGTGGCGTCTCATTCAGCGCCAAGGTGCCCCATGCCTGGGCTGACCATGTCTGGACAGGGCGCGGATTTCCGGAGTCGTCAACAGTTCAGGACATTCTGTGCCGTCTGCAGCATGACAAGTCCCTCCCCGGCATAGAACTCATGAGAAAGGACTGCAACCTTGAGGCTTCCTGCGCAAGAGCCCTAGATCTGCATGCAGGCCTGCGCGTCCCGGTACTGTTTCACGCAGATGATCCTGTGTTTTTGGCCTCAAGTCGGGGAGAGGCAAATCGTGTCTTGGCCCTTGTTAGTTCGTGGGCTCGGCGTTTCAAGGTTACCCTGCACCTTTCTGACAAGAAGACCGTTGCCTTGACGCTCCCTTTCTCCTCTGCGTCCAGTGCTCTGCACAGTTCGCCTCTGCGCTACGACTCATCCGGACAGGGGCTGCCCTCGCCGATCTCATGGGCAAGCTCTCAGAAATGGCTCGGGCTCCTCTGGAACGATGTTGGCGATTTCGGCCCTCATGCCAGGAAGTGTTGCGGCTCCTGCCACAGCTCAGTACAAGCCCTGTGCAGCCTGGTCTCGGGCCGTCGCATTCCTCTTGTCATGGCTTGTTTGATTTTCGATCTGAAAATTGAGCCTGCCCTCAAGTTTGGCCGCTGGCTCTGGGGAGTTCATGAGGACTCCCTGGCAGTCCTCACTGAGTCATACAACTCCTGGGCACGGATGCTCCTAGGTTCTAGCAGGTGGCGCTCGGCAGAGGTGTGTCGAGGTGAACTTGGCTGGGAGTTCTGCGCCCCTGCCAGGGTCGCCCTGGAAGTTGCAGCCGTGCGGCACGCTCTGTGGCTACAGAATGGTGAGTCCCTGGCGGGCCTTTGCTTCGCCCAGGCACACCTCCTGCAGTCTAACAATTGGGCAAAAGCCTCGCTGCAGCTTCTGGAAAAATGGTCTGTCTTAGACTGGCCTGTTTGGGCATCCTGCCGCCGTGCACATCCCACCTATCAGCTGTATGTGCGCGAAACGGTGCAGTACTCTTCCACCCTGGCTTGGAAGGCAGCTGTTGCAAAGCATACTTTGCCTTTGTGCTACCTGGCCCTTTGTGATGCCCCTTCTTCGCAGTTACGCGCTGCCTTCAAACTGAACGTGGCGTGGGCGAGCCTCCTCGGGCACAGAGACCTCTTGCTGCTGCGCTGCGGGTTCATTCGTCTAGGGCACATCGATCATCGGCCATCCAGGGCTGCCATCTTGCGGTGTATTTTCTGTGACAGGCGTTATTCGAGCATCCACTCGCACGTTGTCTGCCGGTGCAGTCACTTTGAAACATGCAGGCGCCCCTGCATGCCATGCGACAGCTTGAGCATACTCAATGTACAGCCGGGAGCTCCGCTATTTGAGCAAGTCGTTGTGCTTGCCAGCTGTATCTGCTCCGAAGCTCGCCAATTTTGGCGCCTTCACGGCTACGGCTCAGAGTCGTAGGCTCGTTGGGCAAAGCGCATGTGCTCACTGAATAGGCAGGGTTCTCGGTGGCATGTCTGCGCTGCTGCGGCAGTGGCTGATGGCTTTTCCGAGGGCTGGGGCATCTGCCGGGATGATCAGTGACCACATGGATGAGTTGTAGGGTGAGCATCTGTCCTGCCCTGGACTGACACGCATGTGTCTACCTACCAACCAACCAACCAACCTAAGCTCCTAAGCTCCTAAGCGCCTAAGCGGCTACCCCCTAAACCCTGAGACCCCGGCACCCCTTTTATCATTGAAAAATCCTTGCCTTCTTCTCTGCTGAGTTTTTTCTAAAGTTTAAGGATTTTACGGCTTTTAGTACTTGAATGGATCTTTCGTTTTTGAAGTTGAGGGCACCCTATGGTTTACCAAAGACCTTTGCTAGGGTTTGCAAAAAACTTCGCTTTAAAGTAACGGGCACGCCAGGGTTTACAGAAAACCTTTCCATTGTGATTAATTTGGTGTTTTAAGCAAATTGTGCAAGCGTACGTCTGCGATAGGATTGTTTGAGTTATTGCTCTTGCCAGTCTTCGAGGGGTCAAAACGTTCTGGGTCTGAAGGCTGGGCCCCTCGAGAGGTCAAAAAGTACTTGGTCTGAAGGCTGGGTTCTCGAGGGGTCAAAAATGTTTGGTCTTAAGGCTGGGTTCTGGAGGGGTCAAACAGCTGTTGGTCTTAAGGCTGGGACCTTCGAGGGGTCAAAGCGTTCTGGGTTTTAAGGCTGGGCCCCTCGAGGGGTCAAAGCGTTCTTGGTCTTAAGGCTGGGACCCTCGAGGGGTCAAACATCTTCTTCGTCTTAAGGCTGGGCCCCTCGAGGGGTCAAAGAGTATTTGGTCTTAAGGCAACAAGTTTTTGGTCTTAAGGCTGGGCCGCTGGGGTCTTAAGGCAGGGCCCCTCGAGGGGTCAAAGCGTTCTGGTTTTTAAGGCTGGGCCCCTCGAGGGGTCAAAAAGTTGTTGGTCTTGAGGCTGGGCCCTTCGAGGGGTCAAAGCGTTCTGGGTTTTAAGGCTGGGCCCCTCGAGAGGTCGAAAGTTCTTGGTCTTAAGGCTGGGCCCCTCGAGGGGTCCAAAAGTTCTTGGTCTTAAGGCTGAGCCCCATCGAGGGGTCAAACAGTTGTTGGTCTTAAGGCTGGGCCCTTCGAGGGGTCAAAGCGTTCTGGGTTTTAAGGCTGGGCTTCTCGAGGGGTCAAACAGTTTTTGGTCTTAAGGCTGGGCCCCTCGAGGGGTCAAACAACTTCTTCGTCTTAAGGCTCGGCCCCCAGAGCGTCGAGAGGTCAAGAGTATTTGGTCTTAAGGCAAAAGTTGTTGGTCTTAAAGCTGGGCCCCTGGACTCTTAGGACTGGGCCCCTCGAGGGGTCAAAAAGTTTTTGGTCTTCAGGCTGGGCCCCTCGAGGGGTCAAAAAGTTTTTGGTCTTAAGGCTGGGCCCTTCGAGGGGTCAAAGCGTTCTTGGTCTTAAGGCTGGGCCCCTCGAGGGGTCAAAAAGTTCTTGGTCTTACGGCTGGGCCCCTCCGAGGGTCAAAACGTTCGGGGTCTTAAGGCTGGGCCCCCCAAGGCGTCAAAGAGTATTTGGTCTTACGGAAAGTTTTTGGTCTTAGGCTGGGCCCATCGAAGGGCCAAACAGTTGTTGGTCTTAAGGCTGGGTCCTTCGAGGGGTCAAAACGTTCTGGGTTTTAAGGCAGGGCCCCTCGAGGGGTCAAACAATTTTTTCTCAAGGCTGGGCCCCTCGAGGGGTCAAAAACTTGTTGGTCTTAAGGCTGGTTTTGAGGATGAGGGCACACCAAGGTGTACAAGAACCCTTTCGTTGTTGAGGTTGAGGACACACTAGGGTTTACAGAAAAACTGACGTTTTGACGTTACAGGCGCACCAGGTTGAGGGAAAAAACACTTTTCGCTTTTGACATGTTGAGGACATATCAGGCTTCAAATCGGACCTTCGTTAAAAATGATGGCACATGAAGGTTTGCAAAACAAAAGCGTTCGTTAACTTTGTTGAATTCTTACTCTTCCATCGTTTGAAATATTTAACAGGCTGCAGGAATATCATGATGTAAATGATATCATTGTTTGATGTCTTAGGTCTCCACGCTAAACTGAACAGTTTGAAGTAATGTCATAACCATACCGCGTCAATAGCAGGGGGGGGGTTGTTGTTGTTCCCCCCCCCACTTGTTGTTGAACAACAACCCCCCCCCCCCCCCATGGAAGTTCGAAGATCGCGGGACGGAGGGGGGGGGGGGGTTGTTTGTTGTTCCCCCCCCCCGCCTTGTTGTTGAACAACAACCCCCCCCCCCCCCCATTAAGTTCGAAGATCGCGGGACGGAGGGGGGGGGGGGGGGGTTGTTGTTGTTCCCCCCCCACTTGTTGTTGAACAAAACCCCCCCCCCCCCCCCCCCCAAATGAAGTTTTCGAGGCTCGCGGGACGGAGGGGGGGGGGGGTTTGTTGTGTCCCACCCCCCACTTGTTGTTGAACAACAACCCCCCCCCCCCCCCCCCCCATGAATTTCGAGGCTCGCGGGACGGAGGGGGGGGGGGGTGGTGTTTGTTGTTGTTCCCCCCCCCCCCCCGCCCCCACTTGTTGTTGAACAACAGCCCCCCACCCCCCCCTCACCTCCTCCTTCTGGACTAGAAGATAACGGGATGGGGGGGGGGGGGTTGTTTTTGAACAACCCCCCCCCCCCCCCCCCTGGGTTGTTGTTCCTCCCCCCCCCCTCTTGACATCTACTATATCAGGCGAACGCGGTCTAGAAGAATTTGGTTTTCTCAGTATGGTAACTTGGAGCGAGTTCCAGAATCAGAGGAGAAGAGAGAAAGGAATTTATTCTAAATTCCACCCCCTCCTCGAATCTTCTTTTGTTTTTCGTATTTCGTTCTTCGAAAAATCAGAGGAGAAGTGACGGGACGATTTTTGTTTATAGAAGTAGACTTTATTTTAAATCACAGACGAGGGAGTGGGAGGAAGGGAGAAGCGAGAATGCGGAGTGGGAGGAAGGGAGAAGAGAGAAGGGAATGTATTCTAAATTCCACCCCCCTCGAATCTTTTGTTTTGTTTTATGTGTTTCATTATTCGAGAAATCAGAGGAGGAGAGAGAAGGGAATTTATTCTAAATTCCACCCCCCCTCGAATCTTCTTTTGTTTTTCGTATTTCATTCTTCGAAAACTCAGAGGAGAAGGGAGAAAGGAATTTATTCTAAATTCTACCCCCCTCGAATCTTCTTTTGTTTTTTGTATTTCATTATTCGAAGATCAGAGGAGTAGAGACGAGAGTGTTTTTGTTTCTAGAAGTAGAGAGCGGGGGGGTTGGGAGGGGCGCAGCCCCCCCCCAATTGCACTTCCAAGCCTTCCCCCTCGAATCTTCTTTTGTTTTTCGTATTTCATTCCTCGAAAACGCAGAGGAGAAGGGAGAAGGGAATTTATTCTAAATTCTACCCCCCTTCGAATCTTCTTTTGTTTTTTGTATTTCATTATTCGAAGATCAGAGGAGTAGAGACGAGAGTGTTTTTGTTTCTAGAAGTAAAGAGCGGGGGGGTTGGGAGGGGCGCAGCCCCCCCCCAATTGCACTTCCAAGCCTTCCCCCTCGAATCTTCTTTTGTTTTTCGTATTTCATTCCTCGAAAACTCAGAGGAGAAGGGAGCACGTCAGAAAGTACAGAACTGGTTTATCCATTTCCTGGTTTCCAGGCGTTGGAGAGGGGGCTTCCAAGGGGGCTTCAGGAAAGTTTAACCTGGATTGAACCCTACTAGTAAGCAGTAGTAGTAGTCGCAGTAGCAGTAGCAGTAGCAGTAGCAGTAGCAGTAGCAGTAGCAGTAGCAGTAGTAGTAGTAGTAGTAGTAGTAGTAGTAGTAGTAGTAGTAGTAGTAGTAGTAGTAGTAGTAGTAGTAGTAGTAGTAGTAGTAGGTAGTATGGTAATGGTAATGGTAATGGTAATGGTAATGTAATGTAATGGTAATGGTAATGGTAATGGTAATGGTAATGGTAATGGTGTAAGTAGTAGTAATAGTAAGTAGTAGTAGTAGTAGTAGTAGTAGTAGTAGTAGTGTAGTAGTATATAGTAGTAATAAGTGGTATTATAGTAGTAGTAGTAGTAGTAGTAGTAGTAGTAGTAGTAGTAGTAGTAGTAGTAGTAGTAGTAGTAGTAGTAGTAGTAGTAGTAGTAGTAGTAGTATAATAGTATAAAGTAGTAGGGGGGGGGTTGTTGTTCGAATAACAGTGGGGGGGAGAACAACGACAACAGGGGGGCGGGGGGGGGGGTTGTTGTTGTTCTCCCCCCCCCCCCCCCTCCCTCCCCTCCTCTATGGAGGGAGAGGGGGGGGGGGGGGGGGGGGGGTTGTTGTTCGAATAACAAATGGGGGGGGGAACAACAACAACCCCCCTCACCCCTGCTTATTGACGGGGTCTCGTCATAACTGAAACCGTTTACATCGTTCAGTTAAAGTGTTCTACGAAATGTTGATATCTTGAGCCTTCCAAATAACAAATAAACAGCTGA
>CAJNDS010000080.1:50000-67500 GCA_905221605.1 Symbiodinium natans | reverse complement strand
TTCCCTGTGCGCTGCGCCTGGCCTCTATCAAGGCTGTGGGGGTTTAGGTTGTAGGGTTTAGGGCCAGTTTAGGGTTTAGGGTTTAGGGTTTAGGGTTTAGAGTTTAGGGTTTAGGGTTTAGGGTTCAGGGTTTACTGCGTGAAAGGCTCTGGCAAGACGAGGGCGAAGCATGATCGTGGGTTCGCATTTGTGGGGTCTTGAGGCACTTCTCTGGAACATACTTTTCAGCCCCCTAAACCCTAAACCCTAAACCCTAAACCCTAAACCCTGAACCCTGAACCCTGAACCTTAAACCCTAAACCCTAAACCCTAAACCCTAAACCCTAAACCCTAAACCCTAAACCCTAAACCCTAAACCCTAAACCCTAAACGCTAAACCCTAAACCCTAAACCCTAAACCCTATCCTCCCAACCCTACCTGCAACATCCAACATCTTCGTCGCGCGGTGTGCTGCACTCTAAGCCCAACATACCCATGTTCACGGAGCTTGAACTGATGTGGGTATTCCCAAGATAGGGTCAGCCTAGCATACCCCCAAGGCACGATAGTCCTTGTTGGAGGAACCCCCCCCCCCCCCCAACAAAAGGGTTCACCTATTTTTTTCCGTAACCCGCATGCCTTTACACTAAACCCTAAACCCTAAACCCTAAACCCTAAACCCTAAACCCTAAACCCTAAACCCTAACCCCCAAGTCCTAAGCCCTAAACCCTAAACCCTAAACCCTAAGCCTCTTACCTGAAGGTCCAGCTCCCAAATCTTTGCCTTGATGGGGTGCGCCACGGCTGCTCTTGCAGACCTGCGAGAGCCATGCTTCAAGCAAGCGGAGAAAAGAGTCGGAAGCCCTAAACCCTAAACTAAACCCTAAACCCTAGACCCTAAGCCCTAAACCCTAGCCCTAAACCCTAGACCCTAAACCCTAAACCCTAACCCCTAAGCGTCCGGGAGCTTCGTTGCCTTCAGGGCTTTTGGGCTGCCGTTTCGGCGGGCGTCGACTCATGACGGTTTATCTGTGTGGCATTTCATGAAGGTTTTACTTTCACATATGCTGGCCCAGCTACGATGCAAACCACGGGGCTTATCTGTCCCATACAACTGCCAGACCTGTTTAATATAAGGGCCTGAAGAATGAGAATAGGGTCTTGCTGGGGTGTTTTTTAAAATTACAAGCGGCCACAAGGGATTACTCTGAGTAATTATTCGAATTCCGGCCCCTATATTACAGCCCCCACCCTCACCCCAGGTGCTCACACGCCAGCGCATCCTCGGACATCAGCCGTACCATGGACTGCACCCAGCTCACGTGATGCCTGTACAGCCCAAACTCTACACTCTAAAACTTTACCTTGAATCCTAAACCCTAAACCCTATAAACCCTAAACCCTAAACCCTAAACCGTAAAACCCTAAACCCTAAACCCGAAAGCCTAAACCCTAAACCCTAAACCCTAAACCCTAGCACTCAACCGCGTGCGCATGCCCGTGCAGCCATGTCGGCCGATCCTTCCATGCCGGAGGCAAAGAAGCGAAAGGTTGCGGAGGCGTGCAGATTTTAAGACAGGCGATGCGATTTAGGGTTTAGGGTTTAGGGCTTAGGGTTTAGGGTTTAGGGTTTAGGGTTTAGGGTTTAGGGTTCAGGGTTCAGGGTTTAGGGTTTAGGGTTTAGGGTTTAGGGTTTAGGGTTTAGGGTTCAGGGTTTAGGGTTTAGGAGCCGGAGCAGGCCCTTATTCCCTTCTTTAAGTGTTGAGGTTCTCTTACAAGTCCCTGTAAACCCAGAAGGGCACCCTTTTTATTCCTAAACTTCTCTTGGTCTGGTCAGCTAGATCGCAGGTTGCACTAATCCTGAATAAACCCTAAACCCTCGGGGTTTAGGGTTCAGGGTTTAGGGTTTAGGGTGTAGGGATGGACCTGGCAAAATGTGACATAGTCTGGTATAGCGCATTTGAATACCCCCAATGTCATATCAGAATAGCTTGTACAAGCGTTAAATATATTCTAGAACAAGAGAGCATAGCAGTTATCACATACTGCAAACCCTAAACCCTAAACCTTAAACCCTAAACCCTAAACCCTGAACCAGTACAAATAGCATGGGAGCATGGTGCGGAGAGCTTACTAAAGTCCGGTCTAGTCCAGTCGAATCTAGCAGCACAGCATAGCATAGAAGCCCTAAACCCTAAACCCTAAACCCTAAACCCTAAACCCTAAACCCTAAACCCTAAACCCTAAGAGTTATTGCTGCCGGTCATCCTCCAGTCTGGCAAACGGGATGTGTGCTTCGGAGGCCGACCATCTAGTGCTTCGAGCCGATAGCTCGCTAAGCGCAAGCTTGTCAAATATCATAAGATCCTGAACCGCTATTTGGGGTTTAGGGTTTAGGGTTCAGGGTTTAGGGTTTAGGGTTTAGGGTTTAGGGTTTAGGATTCTATGAATGATATGAACTCGTCAAGAGATTTTGGTTTCAGGATTTAGTAGGGTTTAGGGTTCAGGGTTCAGGGTTTAGGGTTTAGGCATTGCATTGATTTAAAGTCTGCCCTGGCCGGATTCATCCGGAGCAGGAGAAGTGGCTTTGTGCTGTGTGCGGACACGAAATGGATGCGCGCCCTGGCAAATACTTGCATTGCGGGCGTCCGATGGTTTTTAGGGTCTAGGGTTTAGGGTTTAGGGTTTTCCTGGGCGGGTTAGGGCTGTGATTGTGTCCTGCTTCTCAGAGGCCGGGGGGCTCGGCACGTGCTTAGAAAGGAGGGGCATGCCATGTGTTGGGTTCACGGAAGGCTTCTTGCTTGCTGGAAGCTAGAAAGCCCACATACCAACGCTAACCCAGGCATATGAAGATGTTGTGGGGGGGGGGGGGGGGGGCGGAATGCGTAACACACCCTAAACCCTAAACCCTAAACCCGAGGCTTTACCGAGCTCCAGGATGCTGTCGGGTTCTGTAAAGCATAAATTCGTATTGGTGAAGTGTGGAGAGCGGCAGCAATTCAGTCTCAGGAAATCCGCTGGACGACGTGCACACATGGTACGTCGTCACAAGGACCTGAAGAAGGGTCCAGGGTCTAGGGTTTAGGGTTTAGGGTTCAGGGTTTAGGGTTTAGGGTGTGTTGGGTAACCTTGTGAGAACATAGGGGCCCTTTTGCACGGTTGATGGCACTGGAACCACAGTGTTGTTACCTCGGGAAATGAGGCTCCACTGGCCTGCTGTGCATATGTCATACCCGAAACCCGAAACCCGAACCCGAAACCTGAAACCCTAACCCTAAACCCGAAACCCTAAACCCTAAACCCTAAACCCTAAACCCTACTAAACCCTACTAAACCCTAAACCCTAAACCCTAAACCCTAAACCCTAAACCCTAAACCCTAAACCCTAAACCCTAAACCCTAAACCCGAACTTTGCGAGAACTGATTTTGCCTGCAAGGAGCTGTGTATACTGCCTTGCGCCGCGAAGTGCTCCTCAGCTTTGTGTTGTGCTTCGTTTGGGTGGGGGGGGGCGGGGGCGGGGGTTTAGGGTTTAGGGTTTAGGGTTTAGGTTCAGGGTTCAGGGTTTAGGCCTGAACCCCTTAAACCCTTGAAACCCTGAACACCCCTCACTAAACCACTAAAAACCCCTAAAGCCTCGAGGGCACGTGGTCCGTCTGCAGGTCTGCCAGATCCGGTTGACACTTCGTAAAAGTGTAACAGCGTTTCGGGTTCGGGCTTAGGGTTTAGGGTTTAGGGCTTAGGGCTTAGGGCTTAGGGCTTAGGGCTTAGGGCTTAGGGCTTAGGGCTTAGGGCTTAGGGCTTAGGGCTTAGGGCTTAGGGCTTAGGGTTTAGGGTTTAGGGTTTAGTAAGGTTTAGTAGGGTTTAGGGTTTAGGTTCTCTTTCGGTCCTTGGGGACTTCTTTTTTTTTTTTGGGGGGGGGGGCTTTAGGTTGGGACGTTCCCCCTTAAACTAGCAGTCCCTAATTGGGATTCTCATCGGGGTACTAGAATCCCTATTAAGGACTGTTAGTATAAGGGGGAACATCCCAAGGTTTAGGAGTTCAGGCTTGCCTCGTGTTAGTATTATATTATGTGGGGGGGGGGGGGGGGGGACATCCCATGTAGGATTGCCTCGCACGACGATGGCCCATGAGACTACCTCATGCTGCCTGCAGCCAAGGTAAACATGGCTGCAAGACTTGTGCCCCTTGGCCTGGCGTAACCTATATCCCCCTTGAGAATTTTTTGTTTATGTTTATATAAAACCCAAGAGGATAGTAAACAAAAAAGTTGTTATTAGGGTTCTGAGGGGAGTCTAGTAACCTCAACTTCGTAGCTGAATGTGGATGCTGTAATCCCCTGTGGAACCAAAAACGTGCATTTTTTTTTTTTTTTTGGGGGGGGGGGGGGGGGGCGTATGAACCCAGCAACTAAGTCAATCATGTACAGAACCCAGCAACTAAGTCAATCATGTACAGAACTTCAGGTTTCGGGTTACCCGGGTTATAGGGTGAGTGGGATCATGACTCATCTTTGAGGCTTTGTGCCCCGTGGTGAGGCCCTTCGCATCCCAGATAGGGCCGTATCCAAACATTCTCCTGCACTTGGGGTCCTATAGTGACTCAGGCGCTATAGCAACGGCCTCCGCGGTCGAACGGCCCTAACTAAGCCCCAATTCCCTAAGTTTTGCCCAGACTCAGAGCAATCTCTCTGAGCCGCCTGCAAGGTTCCAGCTGTTTGAGAGAGATTCCAGGAGTAGGGCGTTGACACTGTTTACCGAGGAAGGGAATCAGAAGTTAACGCAGCAGCCAGGGTTTCCGAGTCTGGGTTCATCTCCTGGCTGTGTTTCTGCAGCCATAGACCATCATGGGACTCATGGGACTTGGGGCTGTGGTGACGGCTGTCCTTGCTGGGTGTGGCTCATGGATGCTCCCGGGCTTACTATGAGGACAACGCCGGCCACTTCTACACCGGGCGTACCATGGATTGGCAGGAGCCGACCAAGGCCAAAGTTTGGGCCTTTCCGCAGGGCATGAAGAGGGACGGGGGCGTCGCCGGCTCGCTTGAGTGGACCTCCAAGTGGAGTTCCGTGGTGACGTCCTTCTACGACGTGGGGTCCGTGGATGGCATCAACGAGAAGGGCTTGGTCGGCAGCCTTCTTTACCTGGTCGAGACTGATTACGGTTCCCAGAAGCGCAGCGATCAGAAGAAAATGTCCATTGGCGCCTGGCTGCAGTACGTTGTCGACAACTTTGCCACTGTTCCAGAAGCCGTCGCCGCCCTGCAGGCGGATGACATCAACATCATCTCACCGACTCTTCCCAGTGGAAGGTCAGCCAGCGGACACCTCGCCATTTCTGATGAGCCAATGGCTCTGCAATCCTTGAGTACATAGCTGGGCGCCTGATAATCCACAATGGTTCCCAGTATAAAGTGATGACCAACTCGCCACCATACGTTCACAAGTTCACTTCTTACCACCTTCATTCACTAGTTGCAGCAGCTAGCGCTGACGGCATACTGGCAAGAGATTGGTGGGAGCACCTTCCTCCCAGGAACGCATCGAGCAGCAGACCGCTTCGCACGCTTGAGCTACAACCTTCATGCTGTTCCCAAGGCTCCTTGCCTGTTAGCTGCCTCAGATCCCACCTGCTGAAAGTCGATCCAGTTGTTGCCAGCTGAGGCGAGCTCGAGCATTCTTGCCGTGGCCACTGTCTTTTCGCTGATACGGCACGTGTCCGTGCCACTGGGTGTGACACACCCAAATGAACCAAATTTGGCCACCACGCAGAGCCTCAGTTGCTAGGAAGATCTTTCGTCCAATAGGTTTTGCACTGCCATGTTTTTGTTTTGTGCGACTACTCCGTATACACAGGCTACGAATACTGATTCCGACAGCTATGAACATTTGCATGAATTCCAAGAGAGAGAGAGAGAGTCAACGATCCAGGTTCCTGTTTCCACATAAACCAAAAAGTGTGTGTGATAGCCGAGGTGGCGCAGTGTCGCCGACCACAATGGAGGCTTTTACTACTTCGAGTCCGTCACAAGTCCCAGCGTCTTCTGGGTGAACTTGAACAGCATCGACTTCACAGGAGGAGCGAAGCGCCTACCCTGGCCAGAGGAGGACTTGGCCGGAGATGTCTCACAAAAGTTTGTGCCTACCGAGCCCTTTCCGTTCCTCCGCCCGGGCGGGCACGCCAGCCACTCTGACTTGTAAGCGCCAGCCTTGCAAGGATGTTGCGCGCAATCACCATCGTTTGAGCGGCTACCAAAGAGGTTGCCAGAGCAGGGATGCCTCCATGCGTTCTGGAAAATTGCCAGGAAACCAACAGGCCCTGGCAGCCATGCGTGGGATACGGGGGTGCATCGGGGGACTGCTGTTGCAACTGGATGCCTCTCGAAGGGTTTAGTGTTTAGGGTTTAGGGTTTAGGGGTAGTTTCATGGGCCTTTAATATGGTCCCTAACCTCCCTCTAAAGGGTTTTGATGTATGGGCCCTTAATTTGTATAGGGTATACAAGGGGGTCTAGAAGGGGTACCCTTTTCACGGCCCATACTCAGGGACCATGAAACCACCCTTAGAACCCTAGCCGTAAACCCTAAACCCTAAACCCTAAACCCTAAACCCTTAGGAAACGGAGCCCACTGAGGTTCCCGACTCGACCCTCAGCAACGGCGTCAATGCGAACCAGGATGGCGTTCCTTCGGAGCCTGCCGAGGCGGAGGCAAAAGTTGCTCTCGGGCCTCATATTGAAGACGTAGGGTTTAGGGTTTAAGGTTTAGGGTTTAGGGTTGTGGGTTTAGGGCGTTTTCCGCAAGCTCGAAATGGCCCAATTAAATGAAGATTCTTGGGATCTTTTTTGTGCTCGGGACTCGCAATATGGGGCTAGGCGTCGAAGGTCGCAAGGTCCTGCGTGACCTGGCGGCTTTGAGCAGCATGCCAGGATGGACTTCTATAGCTCCTATAGACGGATTGTTACACGGATTCTCCTAAACCCCTAAACGCTAGACCCGAAACCCCAAACCCTAAACCAGTAGTAGCTTGCCGCAGTTTGGTTTGTTGGGTCCGACCCGAACTGTGGATGCATCCGTCTTCGAACTGGCGCGCGTTCCTGTCACAGATTTCAGAGGTCTAAGTACCTTGGGATCCAATTGGGCCCGAAAGATGTTCTCAGAGGGTTTCGGATTTAGGGTAGCCCTCCCCCTTTTAGGTTGAAGTCCCTTGCTTATTGCTTATGGGTTAACCCTAAACCCTAAACCCTAAACCCTAAGCCCTAAACCCTAAACCCTAAACCCTAAACCCTAAGCCCTAAACCCTAAACCCTAAACCCCAAACCCTGCATGGATCTTTTTGGCAGTACAAAGCGCGCTATAGGGTTCAGCTGCCCTGACCATGGCGCAGGCCCCGGCGGCATCGAGTCCGGCCAAAGATCATGGCGGAGAGGCGCAGATGCCAGGAGAGCTTCGGCAAGCCAAAATATGAATATGGATATTTTTTCTATTGAAGAATGTATGCTCTATTTGCTTGCATGTATAGGTTGCATGTGTTTTGTGTTTCGAAACCATGTCCATATACACTGGAGTTCATAGAATCGAAGTATATAGTGTATGTATGTGTGTATGTATGTGTGTATGCATTTGTGTATGTATGTATATATGTGCCTAATATGGTGTATGCGCATACTACAAGAAGAGAATGTGTAGCACGATTCTTTACCCGAGATAGAGTGCGACATACTGCAGCAAAATACAATATAATACCATGTGAAACAGTACATTGCTCTCGTCGCTGACAGCGTCAAGGTGCACTCGAGTATGTTCTGTTTTTGGCAGCCTGCTGGGCAGGGTTCCGAACTGGATTGGCTCTGCTAGGACTCAATACCACAAGTTCTCGTAGATTCCAGCGCCTTCTATGATCCCTAAGCACCCAGAGGGCTGTCTATCAGGGTGAAAGCTCGAGAGGGTTTCTTGGTAGCCCAGTGGTACCCTTTACTCTTTTTTTCGGTTATGGATTCCCTTCTAAAGTAACCACCCCAACAAAGGGTGCCCTTAGAATAACATGGTTGCTGGGCTGCTAAGGTTTAGAGTTTACGGTTTATGGTTCAGGGTTTAAGGGCAGAGATATGCCGTGAATCTACTTGGAGTGCGGGAGGGCAGCGGAACTTGGCCCTCCAATCTCCAATCCCGTCCTGCCTTCGGACGGTTTAGGGCTTACGGCTTGGGGTCTGGGGTTTAGGGTTTAGGGTTCAGGATTTAGGGTTTAGAGATTGGGGTTTAGGGTTCAGGGTTTAGGCTTTAGGGTTTAGGGTTTAGGGTTTAGGGTTTAGGGTTTAGGGTTTAGGGTTTAGAGGCAACTGGGGTGCAGTTTGTTTTGGGGTTTAGGGCGGGTGGCCGTGGCCTTGCTATAGGCAGTCAACTCACCGCATTGAACTCCAGGGCTACTGACCTTTCGTGTTTAGGATTTAGGGTTTAGGGTTTAGGGTTTAGGGTTTAGGGCCTTCAGCAAGAGGAGGAAGCGACGCCGTGCCTGCGAGCAGCAATGGTTCTGCTGCCACGCCGCCGAAAAGGCCCCCCGTGCCAAGGAGGCCGTTCCGCAGGTTTAGGGTTTAGGATTTAGGGTTTAGGGTTTAGGGTTTAGAGTCTGTTCTTTGGAACGCAGGAGTTTGGTTGAGGTCGAGGTTTCAGGGAGAAGTTCATCCTTCAGCGCGCTCACTGTTGGCCAGGCCCCTTGCGGAACAAAAAAGTGCATGTGACAGTCGAACACGGAATGCAAAACTCAGAATAGCCTGGCACAAGACTTTTCAACGCAGTTTTCCATGTAAATTCCAGACGTTTTACTTTGGAATGATGCCAGCAGCACCGTCCCAGAACTTGATTCCGGAGTTGGAATTCGTTGTAGTGAGTGTTTCCTGCGCTGCGCAATCTGAATACTTAGAACACTAGTCACGGCGCCAGCGGACCAAAATCCACTTGTCCGGGTGTCCCAGAACCCACCAAGAATCCCCTTCTCACTTTGTGGTACTTTACTGTAAATTTAGATCTTTACCTTTTTGGGTTTATTGGGTTTCTTATTAAGGCAGCTCAAAAGTTCGCAAGATCACCCAAGGCCAAGTCCGGACGGTAGACTCGCACGCATGCTTTTGCACAAGCAAAGGTTTCGAGGGTTTGGGTTTAGGGGTTAAGGTTTAGGGTTATAAGGTCTATATGTCAATCAACTTTATGGAAAACAAGCAGAGGGAGTTGAACGAGAGAACGCCCGCAGGAACCTCGCTAACAGAAAGCTTGGCCAAACAGACCCCTTAAACCTTGAGCCTGGACAGCTTGGGGGGTTAGGGAGGGTTGAGGGTTTAAGGTTCAGGGTTTAGGGTTTAGGTTTTAGGGTTCAGGGTTCAGGGGTTAGGGTTACAACTTTGGGAAGTCTGTGAGAAGGTCCTTGTAGTCTAGTGCACAAGCTCTCATGTTTTTGCAACATCCCCCCCACTCCCTAAACCTTAAGCCCTAAGCCCTAATTACCTTTGTGGTACTTTACTGTAACTTTAGATCCTTACCTGTTTTGGGTTCATTGGGTTTCTTATTAAGGCAGCTAAAAGTTTAATTTATATCTACCCTCCTGAGTGCAGCCAAGTTACATGCTCGACAGGTCTGGCCTGCCGCTAGGATTCTGAGTAGACGGCCTCATATCCCCTACCCAGACAGCCTAGACGCCACTGATGAACTGCCAGCCCAAAACCCCAAACCCCAAACCCCAAACCCCAAACCCCAAACCCGAAACCCGAAACCCGAAACCCTAAACCCTAAACCCTAAACCCCACAAACCCAAAACCCCAAAAACCTGGACTGGGCTGTGAACGCCTTTCCGCCAGAAAGTCATCGTTCGATAGGACCGGGGGCGGAGCCCCTTGCCAGCTGACTTACAGTGACTACGTTTAGGGTTTATGGTGTAGGGTTTAGGATTTAGGGTTCAGGGGTTTAGGGTTTAGCGTTCAGGGATTTAGGATTTAGGGTTTAGGGTTTAGGGTTTAGGGTTTCAGGTGTAGGGTTTAGGATTTAGGGTTCACGGGCATTGTAGACAGTTGCGAGTGGTGGTCGACTTGAGCTCACACTAGTTACACAAATGGTGCATGTTTCGCAGGTAGGCAAAGAATGCTGTTGCACTGCTAGAGCCCCATTTGATCATGACCCTAAGGCGTCCATGAGAGTCCCAGCAGACGTAGCCTCAGTAAACCCTAAACCCTAAATCCAAAACCCCAAACCCTGAACCCCAAACCCTGAACCCTAAACCCTGAACCCGGAACCTTCAACGCCATGTCGGCTGAACCTTATAAGAACCCAGTTGAAGCTTCTGTGCAGGCGGCTGAAGAAGGCACGTGGGCCTCTCCCACCGCATTCCCAAAGAGTCCATCTCCACCGCAGTTTAGGGTTTGGAGTTGGGGTTTAGGGTTTAGGGTTTAGGGTTTAGGGTTTAGGGTTTAGGGTTTAGGGTTTAGGGTTTAGGGTTTAGGGTTTAGGGTTTAGGGTTTAGGGTTTAGGGTTTAGGGTTTAGGGTTTAGGGTGCTTGGAGCCCCAAGCCCTAAACCCCAAACCCAGGCTAAATGGGGTGTTGGGGTTCCTTGTTCCAAAATCGCTCAGGTCTGGTGGGAGATGTACATAGCTACACATGTATATACGTGTGTATATATATATACACAGGCATGCACGTGTGCATATATGCAAATATAAGTGCACCTCTACAGTTTCTCTCTGAACACGCCCTTGGCTTTCACTGTCACGATTCTGTTGCAACGGCTTGGTCTCAATAGCGGTTTAGGGTTTAGGGTTTAGGGTTTAGGGTTTAGGGTTTAGGGTTTAGGGTTTAGGGCGAAGCCTCCGCAGGTGAAGAAGAAGCTCAAAGCGGCGCGGCAGGAGCGAGCTTTCGGGATGGTGGGGGCGCTGCCTTTTTTCTCGCTGGTTGCAGGTGCCAAGGATTTTTTTCTGGCTTTCTTGGGCTACAACTGCAAGGGTATCTAGGTTTGGGTGCCACGGATTTAGTTCGGCTTTCTGGGGGTTTTTAAACTGTAAGTGTAGCTAGGTTTGGAGCACCTCAGGTGATTCTTCTTCCAAGCCCAACTTGATCCATAATAGGAAGACCCGTATCCGCACCCCAGCACTTGGCCCGCCACATCCGACTGAACCCTAAACGCTAAGCCCTAACCCGAAACCCTGAACCCTGAACCCTAAACCCTGAACAACCCTAAACCCTAAGCCCTAAACCCTAAACCCTCAAGCCCAAACCCTAAACCCTAAGCCCTGAACCCTAAACCCTGAACAACCCTAAACCCTAAGCCCTAAACCCTCAAGCCCAAACCCTAAACCCTAAACCCTAAACCCTAAATCCTAAACCCTAAACCCTAAACCCTAGAACCCAGCCTAAACCCGTGACGTCGCAGTTGGTCCATGTGGAGATTCAACCCCACAAGCAACTACGAAACGCCTGTAAGAAACCAACTTGGGACGTGACTTCTAGTTCAGGGTTTAGGGTTTAGGGTTTAGGGTTTAGGGTTCAGGGTTTAGGGATTGGGGTTCAGGGTTCAGGGTTCAGGGTTTAGGGTTTAGGATTTAGGGTTCAGGGTTTACAGTAGGTCTTAGGGTTAGTTGCTGAATCCTCCCCACAGACAGGACGCCGGCGTGCCACTGGCCGTACCGACGGAGGTCCGGTTCTTTTCTGTGCATGCAGGTCTGAGTGTTGCAACCTTTTGTCGTAGGGTGGGAGCTCATCACAACATTCTGGGGCTCCTTAAGTTCATTACGGTACATAAACCCTAAACACTAAACCCTAAACCGTAAACCCTAAACCGTAAACCCTAAACCCTGGACCCTAAACCCTAAACCCAATTTTAGCTTCTTATTGGAAGCCAAAGCCATATACTTAGAGCTTTCCAGAATACCTTGATAGACGGTCATGTATGGCATCTGCTTTTTGCAATGTTGGTCTCGTACCGCCCTGGGTAGGTGTGGATGAGGTCTTGACTGCAGAGATCTTGTTCAGGGCCATGTCACATAAGTTTGACAGCACACGGCTTTTTTCCTGCGATGTTTTTGTGAAGAATGACAGGTTTTATTCCGTAATTTGTGTGCCTCATGCAACTATCATCTGCAGTGAGGTTTCTGGGAGCCTTTTCAGCCTTCAACTTTTTTCTCTTTTTTCCGTCCTGGCTGCGTGTTGCTGTTTTGTGGAAGTCCTCGGAGCCGGTTTCTTTGCGACAAGAGCATGGCGGGAGGGTTGCCAGTGTTCGCCAAGGTTTAGGGTTTAGGGTTTAGGGTTTAGGGTTTAGGGTTTAGGGTTTAGGATTTAGGGCTTAGGGTTTAGGGTTTAGGGTTTAGGGTTTCAACCACTGGAGAAATTCAGGGCACGCAGCTCCCAGACTTGCAACGACCAGATGATGTAAAGTGTTCACTCCCCTGAAGACAAAGCCTAAACTGGGCTTCAACCCTTAGCCTAATGAGCCCCCTAACCTGACACCGGAAACCCCAAACCCTAAACCCCAAACCCCAAACCCTAAACCCTAAACCCTAAACCCTAAGCTCTTGAGGAGCAGCCGGACGTGCCAGAGGATCACCCGAGTCGCGCGAAAGGCGTCGTCCAGGTCGCATGGTCATCATGACGAGTTTTAGGGTTGAGGGTTTAGGGTTTAGGCCCTCCCTAAGCCCTAAACCCTAAACCCTAAACCCTAAACCCTAAACCCCTTCCTGGGCTTCAGGAATACTATTCGGAGGGCTTTAAGTGGGTCGGGTGCTCTCTGCCAGCGCCAGAGTTAGTAGGAGCTTGGTGGGGTTTGGGCTGTAGGCTTGGGATGCAAGCGAAGTTTGGGGTTTAGGGTTTAGGGTTCAGGGTTTAGGGTTTAGGGTTTAGGGTTTAGGGTTTAGGGTTTAGGGTTTAGGGTTTAGGGTTTAGGGTTTAGGGTTTAGAGAGAGAGAGAGAGAGCCAAACAATTTAAAAAAACCGATCAAACCCGACCCGTGCCCGCAACTCGCGCACCCAGTCGTTCAAGCAGAAGGGCGGCCTGCATCCTGGCGAGATGAGCTCCTGACATGCTAGGGTTTAGGGTTTAGGGTTTAGGGTTGTTTAGGGTTTAGGGTTTAGGGATTCTTGGGTTTTTTGGAAGATCTTTCACCTGGTTCAAGGCCCCATCGGGCTGAAAGAGGATGACATATCTACTACAGCAGTAGGAACAAGAGTAGCAACAATGAACTCAAGCCATGCTCTGTGCCGTATAACGAGGATACTGCGTTATTCACTGCAGACGCCGAACGTGACAACTCCGTTGTTGAGTTCCTTAACAAGAGCCCTAGACCCTAAACCCTAGACCCCAGACCCTAAACCCTAAACCCTAAACCGGGCAATGCTCATGGGTTCAAGTGTGCGTGCGGTCTTAGGTTTAGGGTCCAGGGTTCAGGGTTTAGGGAACGAGGTTGAATTTGGTTTGCTGTCCTGGCAGCTCAATGCAAAAGGGATAGTGCACACGTTGGGTGCCGAGTCGGCCAGTCAACATGAATAATCAATGTGTGACGCTTTGAAGCAGGTTTAGGGTTTAGGGTTTAGGGTTTAGGGTTTAGGGTTTAGGGTTTAGGGTTTAGGGTTTAGGGTTTAGGGTTTAGGGTTTAGGGTTTCTCATTGAACAGAGGCGCCGGCACTGGGACAGATGAGGTATTCTTTGAACAATGACAGAGTCAGGTACATTTGTGCTTGCAACTGCGAGATCTGTATCAACAGTCAGTAGTAGAGCCTCCTATTTGTCCTTCTGGTTCTTCCTGTGAGAAGGAATACGGAGCCTTGTATGTAGGGTACCCGAAAAGCAACCCGACTTCCTCTAAATCCCAAAACAAAGCCCTAAACCCTAAACCCTAAACCCTAAACCCTAAACCCTAAACCCTAAACCCTAAACCGCCCAAGAAGTCGGAGAGACCTTTGACCTCATCCCAGGCGCACGTTCTTCTTCAGGTACCAGGGTGTCAGATTCCAGGCGGGAGTTTGGGCTTTAGAGTCGAGGGTTACCGTTCTCTCATGTCGTTTCATGCACTGCATACACGTAAGCGCTATCAACCCGAAGCATCGTGATTCAAAGACTCCAGTTCCTCTGCTGCAGGGTTGAGGTCCCTAAACCCTAAACCCTAAACCCTAAACCCTATACCCTAAACCCTAAACCCTAAACCCTAAACCGGTGTCGGATTTGGGGTTTAGGACATTCTGGGCTTGATTGGTTTGGTCTTGCCCCCCCCCCCCCCCCCCCAATAACAGCAAGTCGACTGACACTGAGGTTGAGGGCTTATAGGGGACTTCAGGGTTCAGGGGTTTAGGGTTTAGGGTTTAGACTTTAGGGTTTAGGGTTTGGGGTTTAGGGCTTTTTCTCAGGTGACGTCAAGACGCGCCGGCGGAATCCAGAATGCCTCCAGGATCATCCGCCTGTGCTACGTGGCACGTCAGCAAATCCCAAACCCTTTGGGGTTTGGGGTGTAGGGTTTAGGGTTTAGGGTTTAAGGTTTGGGGTTTGGGGTTTAGGGTTTTGGGGGGTTTTGGGTTTGGGGTTTAGAGTTTCTGGATTCTGGGTTTTGGAGTACTATACTTTAATACTTCTTTTTGATCTGGGTTCCTATTATAGCTACTTCTACCTTAAAAAGTGTTTACTTCTTTTCCGGGGTCTACTCCGAAGTAGGAAACTTCAAGCACTAAACCCAGAGCCCCGCAAGACCCCAGAGTCTCCACGCGAAGCCCTGTAATCCCGAAGTTGGAAGCCCAAACCCTCAACCCTAGACCCTAAACCCAAAACCTAGACCCTCAACCCTCAACCCTCAACCCTCAACCCTCAACCCTCAACCCTCAACCCTCAACCCTCAACCCTCAACCCTCAACCCTCAAGCCCAAACCCAAACCCAGAGTAGGATACAAAGGTAGACGCCTTTTCAGTCAAGCTGCCACACCCCTTTCCGTAGTACAGCACCGTTGTATGCGGATTCAGCACGGACCCCCGAATGTAGACAACTACCCAGATTCTCAGAAAAGGAGCCATCTTGCGTCCAGGATTCCTGGGGCTTTAGGGTTTAGGGTTTAGGGTTTAGGGTTAGATGAGTTTTGCATTGGTAGCTACGTTTCGGGATCCAAGATTGCCAAGATTGCTCCCAGAGAAACTGCTTCTGGGTGCAATCTTGGAACTACCCTCTGTGGATCCGCTTTTAACGGTTAGGGTTTAGGGTTTAGGGTAACCACCCTAAACCCTCAACCCTGCACCCCAAACCCTAAACCCTAACCAAAGCCTCATCAAATCAGAGCAACGGCAGTCGTCTTGGGAGAACTCAAGATGGGTGGCAGGTGACGAGTTGAATTGGACCGGTCGTGCTTGAAAGATTTGGTGAGAGAGATGGTTGGTTGAATCTGGCTTGACGGAGTCTTTTGTTCGTTGGGAGTGAGGCGGGGAGGGGGGTTTCTACATATACATATATATATATATGCAAATTGTACATTCAACATAAACATAAACAAATTCACATACAAAACGTGGGACCGTTTGTGTGCGCCTCCTCCGTATTTGTCTTCAGTGCGTTTGTTCGTTTCTTTCACGTCAAGTCTCGAGTACGTACACATACACATATACACATATACACATATACACATATACGACATATGTGCAAACCGTATAGGTTTGGAGGTAAAATGAGTCCGCTGCGTTTTTGTTGCTTTCTGTTTCACTTGACATGCAACTATGTCTTCCGCATCTTGAATCTATGCTCACTTGTGCCATAGTTATATGTGCTCGAAGTATTTCGACTATTTTGTCGTAGCAAAAGAGGCTTGCCATGGCAAGTTTTGTAGGGGATGAGGGTGGGCTGGATGGGACACTCACCTTCGACGAGGAAGTAATTATGTAATAATTAATTAAATAATAATTAATGAATAATTAGTTAATAACGACAAAATGATTTAATAATTAAATAAATAATTAATCAATAATATATTATAAATTAATTAATCGTGGAAAATCGTGGAAACTAGTTAATAAATAATTATTACTTAAATAAGAAATAATAATTAATAATTAATAATTAATAATTAATAATAATTATTAATTAATGAATAATGAATAATAATGAAAATGAATAATGAATAATGAATTAATTAATAAATAATTAGTTCATATTTAATAATTAATTAATAATAAATCAATTGATAATTATTACGTAACCACTTAATAATTAACTAATCATCAATTAATAATTAATTAATACTATTAATGATGAATCATTAATGAATATTGAATGATAATTTATTAATAATTAATTAATAATTAATTATTAAAAAAAAACTGAATAATAATTAATTCATAATTGAAATATAATTAATTAATAATCAACTAATAATTAGTTAACAATTAATACTTAATTGATAATTAATTAATTAAGAATTTAATCAATCATTAAATAGTAAACAATTAATACTTAGTTCTTATTATTAATAACTAATTAATAAATAATTACTTGTTAAGTAATAATTAAGAATTAATAGTTAGGCAGTTAATAATTAATGGGTTTAGGTTAGGGTTTACGGTTTAAGGATAAGGTTTAGGAAATTACGGTTTAAGGTTTAAAGGTTACAATTTAAGGTTTCGATTTTAAGTTTTAAGGTTATCGCTACTGGCCAGCGAATTAATTGTTAATTATTTGTCAATGAATTAATTGAATTAATTATTAATTAACAATTAATTACTTCATGATTAATGAATGATTAACGAATTAAGTAATTATTAATGATTAAATCATAATTACTAATTAATCAACAAATTAATAAGTAATAAATAAATAAATTAACAAGTAATTAATAATCAAATTATGGTAAACCATCAAAAAACTATTAATCAATAATGAATTAATAATTCATTATTATTTCATTAAGACTTATATGCTGTTGCAAATCATGCTTAGGCTCCTCTGCTAGGGGTTGCAGCAGGGCTATAGAGATGCCGAAAACTGGAAAACCAAACACAGCCAAAACCAACAAAAAACCAAAAACTGAAAAACCAAAAAAACCAAAACCAAAAAAACAAAAAAAAAAACCAATTTTGAGGAACTTTTCGATGTAAGGGCTGATAATAAGCCACTTCCAGGAGTTCCCCAAAATTGGTTTTTTTGTTTTTTTTGGTTTTTTTGGTTTTGGTTTTTTTGGTTTTCCAGTTTTTTGTTTTTTTGTTGTGTGGGTATAATGAGTTCGCTGCGAGAAAGCAACAAAACGCAGCGGGCTCATTTTACCCCCAAACCGTATATTCATAAAGCAGTGTAATTCTTCCCATCGCCTTACTACTTGTTGATATGGGATGGCCGCCCCTAAACCCTAAACCCCAAACCCTAAACCCTGAACCCCAGACCCTAAACCCTAAACCCTGAACCCCAAACCCTAAACCCTAAACCCCAAACCCTATTGCGACAATAACGTAGAGAATGGCAACATGCCAAAGCATCGAGCAGCTTGTGAACTGGATGGAGGACAAGGATCAAGAGATATGAAGCCAGAGA
>CAJNDS010000080.1:42500-45000 GCA_905221605.1 Symbiodinium natans | reverse complement strand
AACCCCGAAGAAATACCAAAAACCCTACACCATACACCCTTAACCTGGAAGCCCTAAACCCCATGGATCCTAAACCCTAGACACCCTGAACCCTATCAACCTTAAATCCAACAAACCTCATAGGGTCCTTAAGGGAGAGCGGCTCATGGGAGGTAGGTACCTATACTCCCTATTAAGGACTGTTAGCATAGGGGGAGCATACCAAGAATTGTATATATGTATATCTATATCTACATATATATGTATATATATATATATATGCGTATACCTTTTTTTATTGGGGGGGTTCTTAAGCAAGGAAGCACATAGTAGAGAAGGACCCGGCCAGCTCGCGAGACATTCAGCTCCCCGGCGTGGCAACCGACTAACCACGCTTTTGTTAGCATGACGTTGCGGTTCAGAAAGTTTCGGGTTTAGGGTTTGGGGTCGGGGGTTTAGGTTTTAAGGTCTCTAGGACTGTGGGTGTACGGCTTTGCGGTTTCGGGCTTAGGTTGGGGGAACGGGGGTCGTGCCGGCTTGTTGTTGCGTTGTCGGCCTTCCGCTACTTCATTGGGGTAGTCCTCTAAGTTAGGATCCCTTCCGCAAGTCCCTATGTAGTACGGCACCCTTTAAACGACCAAAAGGGGATTCTAATGTAGATACGTACCCATGGTTATTGCTATCGCGATGGTTCATTGTTATTGCTTGCGCGATCAGTAGTATTCACGTTGTTGCTATCGTAAAACAATGCGTGCGATGTCAGAACTACGATCACTAGCACGAGTTTTCTTTGTGCTGATTACATTGCTTTATTGTGTATGATCGCTATTTGCTCATGGCCGTTTACATGTTTGTTCTGATTGTTTTGAGTGGTGCTGGGCGTCCCGTGTCAGCTTTCATTCTCAGCTTGACCCGCAACCCTGACGAAGTCTACCGGCCTCAGGTTAGAAGCCAACTTTCCGCCGGAGGAGCTTGGATTCGGATGCTGTTGGGCTGAGTTTTGGGATGTTGTGGGCTTTTGGGCCCGTCAAATCAGGTATGGGAACCTTATATGAACCCGAAGCCGAACCCATCTAGTAAACCCTGAACCCTAAACCCTAAACCCTAAACCCTAAACCCTAAACCCTAAACCCTACGATGCCATCGAGTGAGGACTTCCAGCTTGGCGTCGTGGTCGGCGAGAGTGGCAGCGGAGCCGCTTGGGAGATGACAAGGGCTCCGGATCTGTATACGCTGTTCTTTTGGGTTTAGGGTTTAGGGTTTAGGGTTTAGAGTTTAGGGTTTAGGGTTTAGGGTTTAGGGTTTAGGGTTTAGGATTAGGGTTTTAAGGCTTAGTGTTTCGGGTTTCTAGGGCCCAGGGCAGTCCCTTAGTTAGTCGCATTCGTTTGGGGGGTTTGAGTTTGGGGTCTAAGGGCTTAGGGGTAAGGTACCCTAAACCCTAAGCCCTAAACCCTAAGCCCTAAACCCTAAACCCTAAACCCTAAACCCTAAACCCTAAACCCTAAACCCTAAACCCTAAACCCTAAACCCTAAACCCAAGTTATAATTTCCCCGAAACAACTCAGAGGGTTCCCTTGAAGAAGACTGGGGCCTGCGCCTTCCAAGCCTAAATTGTACTGCTTTGTCGTGTTTTCCTTGCGCAGCTCCTAGCTCCCAGGTTTAGGGTTCAGGGTTGAGGGTTTAGGGTTTAGGGTTTTGGGGTTTGGGGTTTAGGGTTTCGGTTAGTTCCCATGGCTTTGGAAATAGGCTTCCGAATATTTAGCTCGTCCAAATTTTAGGAAAGACCTGTTTGCCTCATACTCGTACATAATTGTGCCCACTGGGAGTCATTGCTTAGCAGTCATTGCTTATTGCTTGCTGTCATGTGCTTCTACCTGTCACATTCATATTACTCTTTGCCATGGGCTAGGAATGCTGTCGACACATCGCAATGGACGACTCGGAATGCTGAACGCCTCTTCCTCGCCCGACTGAACCCCCGCCAACGCTCCCGCGGAGGGGACTAAACCCCAAACCCCAAACCCTAAACCCTAAACCCTAAAACCCTAAAACCCTTAATCCCACTCTAAACCCTAAACCCTGAACCCTGAACCCTGAACCCCCGACGTCTGTCGGAGCCCAGGTTACGTCGCTTCTCTGCCGGCTGGCCCAGCATGGCCATGAGGAAGGTGGGCCGTTGGAAAGTCGTCCAATGCTTGGGGGCCAGGATGTTCTGTTTGGGGTTTGGGGTTTGGGGTTGGGGGTTGGGGGTTGGGGGTTGGGGGTTGGGGGTTGGGGGTCTGGGGAGTCGGATGTACGGTCTAGGGATTAGGAATTTGTTCTCTTTTCTTCTTTGGGGGGGGGAGGGGGGTGGCTTTTTGGAGGTCTTAGGGTCACCAAAACTAAGAAGGGCCCGACGTTTCAACCACGCGCTGGGTGATTCTTCCAATTCCTCTGCTGCTGCTTATAGGGTTCAGGGTTCAGGGTCTAGGGTTTACGGTTTGGGGTTTAAGGGTCCTTTTGAGACAACTTTGAAACAGCC
>CAJNDS010000080.1:32500-40000 GCA_905221605.1 Symbiodinium natans | reverse complement strand
ATGGACCCTAAACCCTGAACCCTGAACCCTAAATCCTAAACCCTAAACCCTAAACCCTAAATCCTAAACCCTAAACCTAAACCCTAAACCCTAAACCCTAAACCCCAAACCCTAAACCCTAAACCCTAAACCCTGAACCCTCCTCTGCGCTCCATCCTTGGCTGCGCAGGTGCTCATCGGCACACACTGCACGACATGCATCAGCTTCTTCCAGCCTGATTTTGCCGCTGGCCGGGTTTGGGGTTTAGGGTTTAGGGTTTAGGATTTAGGGTCTAGGGTTTAGGGTTTAGGGTTAGGGTTTAGGGCCTAGGGCTTTTCCCGAAACCCTAAACCCCAACAAACCAAAGCAAAGAACAAGGCATAGCCAGGCGCGTCATTGCATCATGTAAGCGCAGCAGACATCAACCCTTTTTGGGGGTTTACGAGAATAGGGGACCCCTTATGATAAGGACGCCAAAAACGCTTTTGCTGAGGTTGTGCAAAGCAATGGGTCGGTGTCATGGAATCCGAACCCGCCGATCGCGCGGGAGGCCCCTCGCAGGGACTGCAAAGTTTAGGGCCCCCAAGCCCCGAAAAAGCTCAAAGCCTCTCAAGCTTGCGTCCTCCTGCGTCAACTCCATTCCCAATATGTGTTGTCAACCTTGAAACCTGCAGAGAGGCGGTACCTAAGGCCCGAGATTCAACGTTAGCGAAACCCTAGTTCCCCTCTTCCTTGGGGAGGTTACATGAACCCCCAAAAGGTTTGTGGTCCAGATACCCGAATCGGGCGTTTATGGGGTAGACTGGTCCCAAATTTCCGGTCCATTTGGCCCCTAAAGTTCTAGCAGGGTCTCAAGAGCGACCCCCCCCCCCCCCCCCCCACCCGCCTTCTGGCGCATGCCAGGTGAGGGTGCACCTTGCAGCAGGCTTCATGGGGACGCCTGGAGGAGTTCGGTGGCCTTTTCTATGTCAACTCTATGCCTTAAGCCCTAAAAGAGCCCTGAGACCCGAAGCCCTAAGACTTGCAACCCTACTTTGCAAACCTGAGAAACCCTAAAGCCCTACATTAAACGCTAGACCCCAAACCCTAAACCCTAAACCCTAATCCCTAAACCCTAAAGCCCTAAAATTAACCCCTAGACCCCAAACCCCAAACTCCAGCCAGCGAAGTGCAACTATCGGCAGGTCTGTTGTTCCGTTTGTGGGTTTACTGGGTCCTTCTTGGTTGTGTTGTTTCTTTCATTTTGGTCCGGTTACATTCCGAGTTAGGAATAAACATGAGAATTTCACATCTCGCCCCAACAAGGCAGCAGTTCAGAGTTGTTTCGAAAAACTGCCCCTAAACCCTAAACCCTAAACCCTAAACCCTAAACCCTAAACCCTAAACCCTAAACCCTAAACCCTAAACGCACCAAGGAAGGAACTGGCGAAGCCTGGAGAGACCGGAAGCGACCTGGCGAATTTCGTGCTGCATCCAAGCCCTGAAGGGACTTCGAACATTAGTCGGGAGTATAGACATAGGGTTTAGGGTTTAGGGTTTAGGGTTTAGGGTTTAGGGTTTAGGGTTTAGGGTTTAGGATTTAGGGTTTAGGGCTTAGGGCTTAGGGCTTAGGGCTTAGGGCTTAGGGCTTAGGGCTTAGGGTTTAGGGTTTAGGGGTACTATAGTCCCCATTAAGGACTGTTAGTGTAAGGGGAATTTGCCAAGTTCTGCTCATGATCGTCGGTGCAACTCTTTGCCCCCTCCGAGCCGTCTTCTAAATGGAGCGATGAGATTCGGGAAGTACAACTGGGCATTGCCCAAGACAGGGCTACCCCCTCCAAAACCTCAAATAGAATAGAATCCCCTTCAAAGCCACCCGCCAAAAATGGCGCACCTCTTTTCGGAGACCCCCAAGTATGACTCATGAACTCGCAACAGGTGAGTGTGTCGAAGTTATATTCGTCAATCTCACCGCCCAGTACCGCTGTGGAGGGCTCCCAAAGCCTAAACGCCCAAGCCCAAAACCCCTGAAGCCCTAAACCCCAAACCGCAAACCGTAAAACCCTAAACCCTAACCCTAAACCCTAAACCCCTAAACCCCTAAACCCCTAAACCCCTAAACCCCTAAACCCCTAAACCCCTAAACCCTAAACCCTAAACCCTAAACCCCAAAACCCCTAAACCCCTAAACCCTCATCCCCAAGAGCCCTCGGAGAAGTCGGCTCCTAAACCCTCAACCCTCAACCCGAAACCCTAAACCCTAAACCCTAAACCCTAAACCCTAAACCCTAAACCCTAAACCCTAAACCCTAAACCCTAAACCCTAAACCCTAAACCCTAAACCCTAAACCCTAAACCCTAACCCTAAACCCTAAACCCCAAGGTGCTGGGCGGGCCTTCTCGGCCACAGAGGCTGCTGTGTGGCCCCGCGCGCTTCGGGTCCGGCGCGAGGTGAAGTCCACCCAAGTCCAGCTGGATAAGACCCTGGGCTACGGAGGAGGGTTTGGGGTTTGGGGTTTGGGGTTTAGGTTTAGGGTTTAGGGTTTAGGGTTTGGCTGCTTTTAGGGTTTTAGGCTTTGGGGGCGTGCCTTTTCGAAGGCTTAGTTCAGGGGTGTAGGTTGGTGTGGAGTGACAGGGCCTTTCGGGTTTTGGGGTGTAAGGGTTTAATGATTTCCAAGGGCTTGCGGGTGTAAGGGTGTAAGGGTTTAGGCTGAGAGTTTAAGGCGGATCAGTTTCGAGGGCTTTGTGGGCTTAGGTTTTTTGTTGTATATCCTATACCATGAAGGCCCTAAACCATGGGCTAGGCCCTCGGGATATGTTACATTCTCCCTCACTGGGTTTAGGGTTATAGGTTCTAGGCGGCTCGTGTTCCGGAGTATGTGTTCAGAGCACTCGAGGCCAGCCTAGCGACTTCCTAGCGACTGCAAACGAATCCATTTGCTGCACTTTGCACTGGATATAATGAAATATCAATATACATACATATATGTATATATAGTATGACATATACAGATATATACACATATACGTATATGCATACATATACATATGTATATATATAGGTAAATAAACACATATAGTATCATGTAAAGTGAAGTATAGTGTCTTATACTCCTTTCGTGCAATTTGAGGCGGACACTGGATGCAGCAGCCGCCTTCGAGTTCCCATTCGAGGCGCTGTAGCTCAAGACGTAGGCAGCACTTGAGCTGTTGCCCCAAGAGTGAGTACGAGCGAGAAAAAGAGGAGAGCGAGAGAGAGAGGGGGGGGGAGAGAGAGAGAGAGAGAGAGAGAGAGAGAGAGAGAGAGAGAGAGAGAGAGAGAGGAAAGAAAGAACGAAAGAACGAAGAAAAAACAAAGCAACAACAAGGAAGAAAAAGAAAGACACAGCAAACAACACATGAGTGAGCGAAGGAGGGAGAGAAGGAGAGAGCGAGCCATTTGGCAGCTGGCACAGACCCGGGTAGTTGGTTCTTGAAGCTGCTCTCAAGCGCCGTTGCCTTCGCAGAACTAACCCTAAACCCTAAACCCTAAACCCTAAACCCTAAACCCTAAACCCTGAACACCTTCGCAGGGTAAGGCCGAATGCCTCATCCCAGTGTTGCCTGAGAAGAGCCTCGAGAGCATAGCGCATCTTGGACCGCATGTGGGGGAGTGGGGGGTGCCAAGCCCTAAACCCTAAACCCTGAACCCCAAACCCCAAACCCCAAACCCTAAACCCTAAACCCCAAACCGGACTTACCTCCCTCCATGTGGATGCAGGGTCGCTTGCCCATTCTCCGTGCAGCGGCTTAGTTCAAGGCAGAACTTTCTCCAGCGAAGCCCTATACTTTGGGAAGGGTTTAGGGTTTTGGGTTTAGGGTTAGGGGTTGGGATGTTCCCCCTTATACTAATAGTCCTTAATAGGGGATTACCAAGAGCCCTTGTGGCCCCATAATGGCCCTGTGAACGTTTGAGCCCAAAAAGCGCCCAAAAACCCCAAACAAGCCTTTGGGCCCTGGAAACGTCCAAGCCGAAACAAACCTTAAAAGCCTGTGGGGTTTAGGGTTTAGGGTTTGGGGTTTGGGGCTTGGGGCTTGGGGTTTAGGGTTTAGGGTTGAAACGTACCCTAAAAAGCCTACGTACAACAGCCCTGCAGATGGAGCATTGGCCTCGTCATCGGCCCGTCGGGAACTGGCAAGACCACGACGATCCGGAAGCTCTGCGAGGCCTGGTAGCCCTAAACCCTAAACCCTGAACCCTAAACCTAAACCTAACCCTAAACCCTAAACCCTAAACCCCATACTACCCCGTGGTATAGGGTTAGGGTTTCGGGTTTAGGGTTTGGCCATAAACCCTAAACCCTAAACCCTAAGCCGCACAAGAGGCACACGAGGACCTGACCCTCCGCAGCACCGACGAGGTAGAGCCCGAGCCCGCGAAGAGTGCCTGGGAACTTGGGCATCCTGGACGATTTAGGGTTTAGGGTTAGGGGTTTAGGGTTCAGGGGGTTTAGGGTTTAGGGGTTTAGGGTTCAAAAATCTATTATTTGGGTTTATAAGGGTTTAGCGTTTAGGGTTTAGGGTTCAGGGTTTAGCAACCCACACAAAACAGTGGCCAACTACAGTCGTCCCTGAAGAGAGCGATTCTACGGGACCCGCATGCATGCGTACTGGTGGCTTTGGCGCATGTCCCTTGCAGCCCCTAGATGACACTTTACATTATATGTTTCACGTGTTTATTTATCTTTATATATATATATATACATGTATATCATCGTACACTTGTATAACTGTATAGAAAAGTATGTGCTATCATAGATACATATCTATATATGTAGCTATGTATATATATATATACTGGGTGCCGGTTTCGAGGATTTTTGTTTTTTTGGGGGTTGCGGTCAGTAACGGTCAATCAGAACCTGTGCCCGTCCGAAATGCAAGGGCGACGGCAGGGCTGCTCTCGCATGCCTGGAGCTTCGAATTCCCTTCTGTGGGACCACTCTGAGTGCGGAGCACACCCAGGCACTCATTCCCTATCTCGAGAAGAGGGTGTTCGAACTCATGGCTAACCCCAAGAGCCCGCTCTACAAGTCTGCGCTGGCGGTGCTGCTGGACAAGGACCCCATTGAAGAGACCATCGTTCCTGCGCCTCAGAGTAAAAAGCGACGTGGTGGCAAGGGCAAGGGGAAAGGCCGAGGTCGGGCTCCCAGGTCGAGATTTGCAGACTTATCTCACTTATCTCATCTTGTCTCAGAGAAGGTTGTAAGATCCCGAAGCCTCTCCATCCCCTCCTGCTCATGCCTGTCGTCTCGTCTTCCTGGAGATCAATCTCCGGCTGCAGCCTGGGCAAGGGTCTCGGGCCGTCTAGGGTTGAGGCATTCCAAATTCCACGATCACTAAATCGCCTCTGCTTTGCAAGTGAATCGAGCACTACGGTTGAATCGGCTTCATTCAGAGCAGTCAAGACCGTCGCAGTGAGGTTGTAAACGCCCACCTGCCATTGCAGATCTGCTGCTGGGAAGGCGTCGGACCTCCAGTCCCATTATTTGCGCATTGGCGTTTGTGTTTCTGGGTCGTCTTCAGGAGCCAGCAAAAAACTAAGCAACCAGCTACGATTCCCGGTTCTGGCCAGGCGCTTGAAGCAGGCCCCTGAGCTGCTGAAAGACCGCTACAACACTACGGAGCAGTTCACCTGGGCGCTGGCAGGTTTCAACTCCTATCGCCTTCTTTCCAGACGGCAGCTTCGCCGAAGATTGTGGCGTGGTGGCCTGTACCTCGACAGAGATGTTTGTCATGAGTCGTACTTGTCGAATCTGTAGGCATAGTCCGAGACCGTTATTAGTTTTTGTAGATATCGGGATCTTTCTTTAAACTGTAACGATCAAGATTTGTGTCAACCCAGATTTCCCCTGGGACGACGTGGAGGTCCTTCCGAAGCTTCAGGACGTGGCACCGTCCATGCCACCGCAGAATGGCACGCCGCTGGTGTATGCTGTTGTGTCTTGTCAGTAAATGACGGAGCTGAAGACCGGTAGCCCGCGCCAGTTGAAGTTGTAGCAAGCCATCATAATGGAAATAAGCGAAGGTGGCCTGCTGCGCGCGGGAGCTCCTGGATCAGTTCCTGTACGCGCCTGACACCAAGCACTGCCGCCTCATCCTGTTACCTTACAAAGCAAACGGTGCGGCGAGCCTTCGAAGCCTGGCAAGATACTTTTTTCTATAGCTGGCAAGTTGTGCGTAAATTTAAAAGTTTCGTCTAGTAGTGTGCCACGAGCTCGTTTCTGAGTCTGGCGAAACATATGTTGCTAGAAGCACGCCAGCGCGCCAACCTCAGCCTAGAAGGAGTCCTTGTGACTTCTTCAAAAAGACCAAGGCGCCGAGTCACGCCTACCAAGCGAAGCAGAAGCTAAAAGGTTCGGAAGGCGGGCGCGGGCCTGATTGTAGTCTTTTGCTGAGTGGGTTCCTGGGATGTGCCGACAGGCAATGCGCGCATACACGGTCATAAAGTTGCACAGGCACAGGGCTTGTAGATTTGCAAGGCAGGCGTGCCATTTCTCGGGAACTCTGTGTCCATACGTGGCATTGACCACGCCGAGGCAGTGATCAAAGTCAACCGAGACTTAAACTTCGTCACGCTTGACTCAGTGTCATCGCTTGCTGAAGACTTCATCGATGCGTCGGTGAGGCCAGTATTCAGTTGCGAGAAGAGGAACAGCTGGCTGGTGTATGGTATGAGGAGACCAGGCTGCATAAGTGATCCCGCTATCAGCATGTGCAGCTAGATACCACCTCTAGAAAAGCCCTTAGGTCCTGACACCAACTCCGCTTTCGATTGAGTTCGCACGCAGGCCAGGTTGGACATGTTGGAGTTCCCAACAAAGCATCTACTCCCTCTTCATCTCAAGGCTCTTCTGCTGTTTCTCGGGAAGCTCGATGTCAATGATACAATGACAGGCAAAGGGCGACGTCCCTGACCGGAATGGCTGTTTCATTCTGAAGCCGTGGACCCACGTTACTAGGATGGCCTCGGCACCTAAGCCTAAAAACCTGGGAACCTTAAAGCCTTCGTGTCTGCCTGGCCAGCTACATGGATCCATGCTTCAACCTGCTAAATCCGCTACGCGTTCCAGCTCAGGGATCAAGACTGGAACAGCATTGCCCAACCAATTGCCTCAGCTGGAGAACTGTAATAATAGCCTTATAAATTCAGCCGAATACCTTTCAAATTGTTCGGGGGGGGGGGGGTCGGGGCCCACACCCAGTATATATATATATATACATATACAGATATTGTTTATATATTTATTCAGTTAAAGTTGTTTACATATACACATAAAATATACATGTGCTACCTTACATATATGTATGGTGCCTAAGTCCTGAATTCCTTACGAAGAGCCAGAGTGGAAGATGGAGGCTTGTGGGAAGTGCTCTGTTGGAGTTCTATAAGGGTTTCCAGGATTTAGCTCCTAGCCATGGAACGTCGTCCGCCTAACCTGCAGTCCTACAACTAGTAGAAACAAACCCCGGACCATTCTGGACTCAAGAGCTTTTCTTCC
>CAJNDS010000080.1:0-27500 GCA_905221605.1 Symbiodinium natans | reverse complement strand
CTGTGAGACAAGAACCCTAAACCCTAAACCCCAAACCCTAAACCCTAAACCCTAAACCATGATGAGAATCTCTTGCTGACCAAGGATTGGGGAGTCCCAGAGCTCACGCTTAAGGCCAGATTTTGTTCGAGGACCTTTGCAAGAAAATCCCGAAACCCTAAGCAACCCGAGGCCGTCTGCTTTTGCAGATAGACTGTTGCACATTGCGAGTTTCGGAAGCTCATGAGCCCTAAACAACCCTATGCAGAAAACTCCAGAACCTCACCCTAAACCCTAAACCCTAAACTCCTTAAACCCTAAACTCCCTAAACCCTAAGCTCCCTGAACCCTAAACAGCCCTGAACTCTAAACTCCGGAACCTCATTGAATCGGTGGGCCGTGAAAGTGCTGTCTTCCTTGAGTCATTGAAGAGCCTGTAAAATGGCTTCTGTCCGAAGCCCCTCACACTAAACCCTAACCCCCCAAACCCGAAACCCTAAACCCTAAACCCTAAACCGCATGTTCCAGCTCATCACATTGAGCCTTTGCACCGCCAAGTGCAGAACCCCAGCTACAACCTCTCCTGACCTCTAAGAATCGCGTAACCCTAACCCTAAACCCTAAACCCAAAACCCTAAGCCCTAAGCCCTAAACCCTGGTGGATGCTCTACTCCACCAGGACGAGGTCAGATTTGAGTTGAAGGTCGCCTTTGGCCAGAACGGTCTTGTGGTGTTCCAATCCCCGCAACTCAAGGGCACAATGCCATGCTCCTCTTGGATGAGACGGGCCTGCAGGACACGGGTTTAGGGTTTAGGGTTTAGGGTCTAGGGTTTAGGGTTTAGGTTTAGGGTTTAGGGTTTAGGGAGCCGTCTACCACCTCGCCGAATCCTGGCAGCCAACGCTCAAAGATCGACCCGCGGTGGGAACCCATGGAGTCAAGTCTGCCCAGTGGAGTGAGATGCCTGCTCTTGGATACCGCAAATAAACCTCAACCCCAAACCCTAAACCCCAAACCCTAAACCCTAATCCTAAATCCTAACCCTTACGCCTTAAAAGCCGTTTGCGACTGTTGCGGGTCTGCTTCTCCTTAGCCTCGCCAGCAAGTATATCCTCCGGAGTGCTGGTTGTGGCTTCCCCTGGCAGGGATTTGCCTAAATCGTAAACCCGAATTACACCCTAAGCCCTAACCCTAGACCCCAAACCCCAAACCCCAAACCCCAAACCCCAAACCCCAAACCCCAAACCCCAAACCCCAAACCCCAAACCCCAAACCCCAAACCCCAAACCCTAAACCCTAAACCCTAACCCTAACCCTAAACCCTAAACCTGTTTTCAGGTCCACTTGGTCGAGCACTCGTCCGTCCAGACCGTTTGGAAGCGACACTTCAAGGACAACACAACCCCCCCCCCCCCTTTGGTGGTCTCAGTTCGCTGTATTTTTAAATTTTAGTATCATGTTTTTGCATAATGCAGTCTAATGTAGTATTCTGCAGGTTAATGTTATATAATGCAATGGAGCATAATGTAAAGCAGTATACGGTAAGATGATACAACCTACGCGTGAGTTGTATTGGTGTTCCTTTGTTGGAGCTTGTCCGCCGTGCCAGTCCTGTGCCACCCGATTGCTCAGGTCGTAGGACGTAGGAGGTTTGTTCATGAACATTCCTTCAGAGAATTTCCAGCTCCGAAATTCCTACTGAAGTTGGTTCATGATGACATGCAGGCCCTACACCCTAAACCCTAAACCCTGAGCCCTAAACCCCAAAACCCAAAACCCCAAACCCCAAACCCTCAGCCCTAAACCCTAAACCCTGAGCCCTAAACCCTAAACCCTAAACACTAAGCATTAGGACCACCATTACCTTGCCGGCTCCCTCGCTGGCCTGCAGAACTTAGCCTTCATCGCCCTGCATGAAGGCCTGCTTGGAGTCCAGGCTTGTGGGCTGCTTAGGGTTTAGGGTTTAGGGTTTAGGGTTTAGGGTTTAGGGTTTAAGGTTTAGGGTTTAGGGTTTAGGGTTTAGGGTTTAGGGTTTAGGGTTTAGGTTTAGGCCCTAAACCCTAAACCCTAAACCCTAAACCCTAAACCCTTCATCGTGTAACACGGGCTCTGGCGCTGAGGCGCAATGGCGGCTTTTCATGCATCCAGCATGCAGCCGGGAAGGACTCTTTGCTTTCAAGCTTGCTTGTGGTCGTAGTGGAGCACGTTGCTGTAAAACCCCAACCTACACCCCTAAACCCTAAACCCTAAACCCTAAACCCTAAACCCTAAACCCTAAACCCTAAGCCCTAAGCCCTAAACCCTAAACCCTAAACCCTAATCAGACACGATAAACCTAACACCAAACTCATTCATTGCAGAGCTCTGATGACATGTCTGTCGTACAGAGAGGACCGAGCCTGCCTCGAACGGTGCAGGTATTGTCTACTTAAGAACCCCCCAAAAATGCACATATACTCAGGAAAAGTAGCTAAGTTGTTTGGATGTTTTTTAAAACGGAATCCGGTGCCCAACATAGGATCCCGTTAATTTCCGGGATTGAGGGTTTCATGTTATGTCTGTCAGAAGTAGGAGTTAGGACTTGGGGATTCGGGTTTAGGGTTTAGGGTTTAGGGCTTAGGGTTTAGGGTTTAGGGTTTAGGGTTTAGGGTTTTGGGTCCCCTGTGCAAACCTTCAACTTGGTGGACTTGCGTTTGAACCTGCCTTTGCGAGTAAATCGGATACCTTAAATTTCGCCCCTCTGCCAACCCTTGAAGGGCTCGGCGCCTCAACTACCCCCCCTAATTAAACCCTAAACCCTAAACCCTTATTCAACCGTGAAAGGGATTGCCTCCAAGGAAGACATTCGTCCGTGAGCATCGCCTGGTTGTACGGCCCGAGTTCCAAGGCTCGTTCCGAAGTTCGTTCAGGGGTTTAGGGTTTAGGGTTTAGGGTTTAGGGTTTAGGGTTTAGGGTTTAGGGTTTAGGGTTTAGGGTTTAGGGTTTAGGGTTTGGAGGCTCATGGTACTTGAGTAACCAGTTGTATCTGTACTCAATAGCTGTACTTATATCCATAGTAGGGGCACTTCAGGGGCTTTTCAGTGGGTTATAAGCACATTTATAGTTGGTTAAGAAGTACCATGAAACTCCAAGTAGGGTTTATGGGGTGTATGGGGTCTTTGGTTACTTGCAAGGCTAGACCTCTGCAACCTTGTCGTGTCCTAATTCTGACGTCTTATCTTGAAGTCTACCCTTTGTGCCATGTTTTCATAAAGTCTGTTTATCTCTCTATGAGCGCCTACTCTGCCGCATGTTGCTGCGCGTTTCAACTTGCGGGTGGGGTTGAGACATGGAAGTCACAGGGCACGTTGTCGAGGAAATGGCCTGCATGAAGCACACAAACCACAAACTTCCATCGTCTCTCCGCTGCGAAAGATCTCCCCCAAACACCAAACCCTAAACCCTAAACCCTAAACCCTAAGACCTCCCCCAAACACCACGGCGCAAGGGGATGAGAGGCGTTGCGGGGAGACACAGTTGAGGGAGTGGCGGCGTACCTTTTCAACTTAAACGCCGTCTGGACCACCCTAAACCCTAAACCCTCAAAACCTTTAAATCCTTAAGGTAGTGACACAAAGGCTTGGAACTTTCAGGAACGGACTTTGGTAAGCATCGCCTGCCTCGTGACTTGGCCTCCTGCACCTGGCTCTGCAGCCCCGCATGGTAGGGTTTAGGGTTTAGAGTTTTAGGGTTTAGGGTTTAGGGTTTAGGGTTTAGGTTTTAGGGTTTAGGGTTTAGGGTTCAGGGTTCAGGGTTCAGGGTTTAGGGTTTAGGGTTCAGGGTTCAGGGTTCAGGGTTTGGGGTTTGGCGTTTAGGGTTTAGGGTTTAGGGTTTAGGGTTTAGATTGAAATCAGCGCCCTAAGCCCTAAACCCTTTGGGTGAACATCGGCGACCGAGTCTGGACAGCTGATGTCTGGTGGACGGTTGTGAGATCGTAGCCCTCCGTCATCTTCAGCTTCTACATGTACTTGTGTGTGTGTGTGTGAGGCGTAGAGTTTAGGGTTTAGGGTTAGGGTTTAGGGTTTAGGGTTTAGGGTTTGGGGTTTAGGGTTTAGGGTTTAGGGTTTCGGGTTTAGGGTTTAGGGTTTAGGGTTTAGGGTTTAGGGTTTAGGGTTTTTGGTGAGCTCCAAGGCAAGAGCTCCCCTGTAAGCTCCCCGACCGCGCAGGCTTTGGCATTGGACCGCGGCTGTCGGACTTCATGGCTCAAAGGCTGGAGCCCTGCGTGTGGCCTTTGTGCTTCTACCTAGAGAGTAGACATATATACTAATATATACAGATATATATATATATATATACATACATACATATATGTATATTTCTATACATATATATATATACACATACATGTTGTTTTTTTCATCATATGTTATGCACCTATGTAATTACACGCATATGGTCAGGAGTGCGGCAGAACCCTGTGAGCCCCTAAAGCCGAAGCCCGAAAACTCCAAGCCCTGAAGCCATAATGCAAGCCTCAATGCGCGAAAAGCCTTGAGCCCTGAAACAGAAGCCCTTAAACCCTAACCCTTACAACCGCCCCACAGCCACACCATGGGGGGGGGGGGGGGGGTTCCTTGACCATGACCCGAAACCCTAAACCCTCTACCCTAAACCCTACTCCCGAGACCTAAACCACAAAAGCCCAACCCTAACGGCCTAAGCCGAAATTCCTTACAATCCAAAAGCTTTTGGGAACTGTAGGAAGGTTGAAGCCTCAGCGCCTGGCTTTCAGAAACTTTCTGGGAGTTCAGTAGGGCCGACAGTCTTCCAATTCCTAAAGTTCCTAAAGTTCCTAAGGTTCCTAAAGTTCCTAAGGTTCCTAAAGTTCCTAAAGTTCCTAAAGTTCCTAAAGCTTGAGGAGTTCTGTGGTTATTTTGCTTATTTGTGCATCTGAGCTAAATGTGTAGTTATTTCGCTTTCTTGGTGCGCCCGGGCTTAACGTGTGGTTGTTTTGCTTTGGAGGTGTCTTTGCTTGATGTGTGGTTGTGTTGGTTACTGCTGTGTCTTGGCGTGAAAGAGGCAGAGAGAGAGAGAGAGAGCGCGCCAGAGAGAGAGAGAGAGAGCCAGAGATCGAGAGAGAGGGAGCCAGCCCTAAACCCTAAACCTTAAACCCTAAACCCTAAACCCTAAACCCTAAACCCTTTAGGGTGTAGCGTTCTAGGGAGCACGCAGCACATCCACATTTCAGCCCATGCCCGTAGTGCGTGATCCGCAGCCCATGCCCTTCACTACTGTTTGCTTAAGAGGCCCCCCCAAAAAATAGAGAGATTCTTCCCCTAGGAGGGTAGTGTGGGGACGATCTACTTTTTCCTTTTGTTGGGGGTTCTTAAGCAAAGTAAACCCTAAAAAGTAAACCCTAAACCCTAAACCCTAAACCCTAAACCCTAAACCCTAAACCCTAAACCCTAAACCCTAAACCCACACAGCCATTGAAAGCTCGCGAGGTGGCTGGATTCCAAGAGCCACTCCACCAGCGGCTTCATGTCCAAGACGGCGCACCCACGCCTGGGCGAGTGCCGTGCCCCGGTCCCGTCTGGAGGTCGTAGTCCTTCTTACTGTATCCCTCTTGGGAATACCCTAAACCCTAAACCCTAAACCCTAAACCCTAAACCCTAGACCCTAAACCCTAAACCCTACAAAACCCAAGAGGATGTCAAAAATATTCTGTTTATTAAGGTTCTAAGGGGAGTATAGCTGCAGGTCGGAGTCCTTCTTCTGCGAATTGCTTAAAGACCCAAAGGGTTCGTAGGGTTTAGGGTTTAGGATTTAGGGTTTAGGGTTTAGGGTTTAGGGTTTAGGGTAAAAGGTAAAGATATTCTTCCTTATAAGGGTAATATGGGGCTTATTATGTTTCAGTTTTGGAGGGTTCTTAAGCAAATAGTAGTCCTAGAGTTTCAGGGCTTCAGGGTTTTCATGGTTTAGGGTTTAGGGTTCTAGGTTTGAGGGTGTTCGGGTATCCTTCTTTAGAGTTTCAGGGTTTCAGCAAGTTGTTTTTAATGTTTGGGTTTCAGGGTTTCAGGGTTTCATGTTTCGGGCTTCAGGACTTTTATGTTTAGGGTTCAGGGTTTAGGATTTAGGGTTCAGGGTTTCGGGTTTAGGGTTTCGGGTTTCGGGTTTAGGGTTTTAGGGTTCCAGGTTTGAGGGTGTGAGGGTCTTAAGGGTTTTAGGGTTTTCGGGCTGTTGGTCATCCAACCACTACCGAACCAGAGCCGCGAACCGCTGCCCGCATAGATTAGGGTTTAGGGTTTTGGGTTAAGGGTTTCGGGTTTAGGGTTTAGGGTTTAGGGTTTAGGTTTAGGGTTTAGGGCCCCCGTAGACCAGGATGCATCGTGTTTAGGGTTTAGGTTTTGGTTCCTTGCAAATTGCCACATGTAGGGCACCCCAAAACTTCAAGTCCTATAAACCCTGTAAACTGTAAAACCGCTAAACCCCCAATTATAAAACCGATAAACCCTACAAACCTCAACCCTAAAGCCTAACCTCGACCATCGAATCCCGAGTAGCACCTGGTAGGCTCCAAATCTTAGCCCCAGGCCAGCGCTCGCAGTTGTGGCGCCCTCTTCGTTCCAACCTCCAGGCCAATGCAAGGTTTAGGGTTTGGGGTTTAGGGTTTAGGGTGTAGGGTTTAGGGTTTGGGGTTTGGGGTTTAGGGTGTAGAGTTTAAGGTCTCTAAGGTTCGGGGCTTAGGGTTTTAGGAGTTTTTTTGGCGCAGCACCCCATTGGCTGGAATCCCACCTGGCGCCTATTGCCACACTGGTTCTAGGGCTGCCTGGGTTGGGATTCAGGGTTTGGGGTTTAGGATTTAGCGTTTAGGGTGGGGTTTGCGGTTTGGGGTTTGGGGTTTGGGATTTGGGGTTTGGGGTTTGGGGTTTGGGGTTTGGGGTTTGGGGTTTGGGGTTTGGGGTTTGGGGTAGGGTTTGAGTTTAAAAGGATTGTGCATGCTGGTCGGCTGGGCCTCTCGCTTGATGTAGGCCACTCCCCCCACCCGTGGTTTGTGGTGAACCCTGAACCCTAAACCCTAAACCCTAAACCCTAAACCCTAACCCGAAACCCTAAACCCTAAAACCCTAAACCCTAAACCCTTAAACCCTCCCAGGCTTGCTCACAAGCACCAAGTCGCTTCATCTCCAAGATTCGACTGTGTCGTTGGGAACTAGGGAATGAAGTGCCCCGTATAACGCCCTCTATATATATATACATATATATATATATATATACATGTATATATATATATATACATACATATATACATGCATGCATATATATATATATATATATATGTAAATAAATAAATATATATATATATGTACGTATATAAGTATATAAGTTTATACGTTTATAAGTATAGAAGTATATAAGTATATACCGTCCGCTCATGCCTGGCCTGTGCTTGGGCCTGTCGAGCACCTCCTAGCCTGGCCTCCGCTTGAACCGGTGGCAGTGATCCTGCTTGATGCGATATATATATATATATATATATTATATACACACATTATATATATATATATACATGCTTCCAGATATATATGTATGTACGTATATATGTGTGTACGTCTATAAGGTTGTACGTCAGTTGCTTATTTCCCCTCTAAGGGCTTTTATAGGGCGCACCCACTTCCCGAATTCCTGACGAAGACCCTGCAAGCCATCCGGTGCCTCGTTGAAGACTGATAAGCGCTTCGGGGCTCCCTTCCCGTGCCATCTGTAGAACAGGTCCGACACACAGGGCCCAGAAACCATTTTTTGGGGTTTAGGGTTTAGGGTTTTGGGTTTTGGGTTTAGGGCTTTCGAGGCCCTCTTTGTCGAGCCTCTTACTCTTGCGATGAGAGGTCAGCCTGGGATCGGAGTTTGGGAAGATGGGCTTTGCCGGCCAGAAGTCGCCTGGCACAGGGTTCAGAAGCAACCTATGGCAGGGGTAAAACCCTAACCCCTAAACCCTAAACCCTAAACCCTAAACCCTAAACCCTAAACCCTAAACCCTAAACCCTAAACCCTAAACCCTAAACCCTAAACCCTAATTAAAGGTTTCAAGTTTCGCGTGGCCCCCCCATGGGCCACTGTCAAAATACGGAAGCCCCCTTATAATCCTTGTAATATAGGGGCCGGCGTACGTACTAGTCGTATTCCCATATGGTCCCTGTAGAACTATACTTGTATAGCCCCCAAAACCCTATTCTAGTTGTTTAGGCCTCACCAGTATACTTGAGACTCAGACTGGCTAGAAGGGCTTGTTGATCAGGGTCAACTAGGGCATGGGAATACCCTAAACCCTAAACCCCTAAACCCCTAAACCCTAAACCCTAAACCCTTAAACCCTTAAACCCTTAAACCCTTAAACCCTTGAACCCTAAACCCTAAACCCTGAATGGCTTGAAGATTTGAAGATGTCAGACAGTGGATGGACCCAAGTAATGGGAGCCTTGTTGCCTCCGTGCGCATCGGTGAGCCAGAGTCCTTGAAGCTTTGTGAGTTTAGGGTTTACGGTTTGGGGGGGGGGGGAGGGAGGGGGCGGGGGTTAGGGTTTTAGTGCGTAGGGCTTAGGGTTTAGGGTTTAGGGTTTAGGGTTTGGGGTTTGGGGTTTGGGGTTTAGGGTTTAGGGTTTAGGATTTAGGGTTTAGGGTTTAGGGTTTAGGGCTATCTTCCGCGGGCCCAGGCGCGAGATCATCACCTTGGCGCATGGCACGCAGCTGCAGGTCCGGAAGGTGCCGCCCGGATTTTGCATCACGGCGGCTCGGTCTGTCATCTTCTTTGGTACAGGGTTTAGGGTCTAGGGTTTAGGGTTTAGGGTTTAGGGTTTAGGGTTTAGGGTTTAGGGTTAGGGTTTAGGGCCCTTTTTTTGGTTCAAGGTTCCCTTATACGATAACGAACCCAAAAAAGGGTATGAGATGGATACTGGGTCAGTGATCTTGGTACGTAGCCCAGTGGTACCCTTTTCCCGTTTTTTGGGGTTCAAGGTTCCCTTTCCGGCAACTAACCCCCAAAAAGGGTACCCATATTATGAGATGCACCCTAAACCCTAAACCTCTCTTTCTATATATATATAAACCCTAATGGGTTTCGTGGACGAAGGCACAAATATTCGTGGGCAAGGCACAAAAATTCGTGGGCAAGGCACAAAAATTCGTGGACAAGGCACAAAAATTCGTGGACAAGGCACATTTCGGATTTTTGGGCCCTTGGGCAAGGCTTAAAACCCCAAAATGTGCCTTGCCCACGAATTTTTGTGCCTTGTCCACGAATTTTGTGCCTTGCCCACGAATATTTGTGCCTTTGCCCACGAAATTTTGTGCCTTGCCCACCAATTTTCGGGCACGTAAATTGGTGGCAAGGCACAAAAATTCGTGGGCAAGGCACCAAAATTCGTGGGCAAGGCACAAAAATTCGTGGGCAAGGCACAAAAATTCGTGGGCAAGGCACAAAAATTGGTGGGCAAGGCACAAAAATTGGTGGGCAAGGCACAAAAATTCGGGCAAGGCACAAAAATTCGTGGGCAAGGCACAAAAATTCGTGGGCAAGGCACAAAAATTCAAGGCACAAAAATTCGTGGGCAAGGCACCCACCCTCCTCCCCCACCCCCCCCCACCCCCCCCCACCCCCCCCCCACACCCCCCCCCCCCCCCACCCCCCCCCACCCCCCCCCCCCCCCCCCACCCCCCCCCGCCCCCCCCCGCCCCTCCCCTACCCCCCCCACAAAAGTTCGTGGCAAGACGTGCAAGGCACGTTTCGGAGTTTTGGCCCTTGGGCAAGGCTTGAAGCCTCAAAATGTGCCTTGCCTGCGAATTTTTGTGCCTTGCCCACGAATTTTGTGCCTTGCCCACGAATATTTGTGCCTTTGCCCACGAAATTTTGTGCCTTGCCCACGAATTTTCGGGCACACAAATTGGTGGCAAGGCACCAAAAACTCGTGGGCAAGGCACCAAAATTCGTGGGCAAGGCACCGAAATTCGTGGGCAAGGCACAAAAATTGGTGGGCAAGGCACAAAAATTCGTGGGCAAGGCACAAAAATTCGTGGGCAGGGCACAAAAATTCGTGGGCAATGCACAAAAATTCGTGGGCAAGGCACGTTCCCACCCCAACTTTTGTATGAAGATACTTTATAGTTTCTTAATGTTATGGGATTCTCTGGGTGGGTGGGTGTTATATCCGAGCCGTAAATCTGCTCGATCCGGAGCTGCTGAACCCTAACCCTAAACCCTAAACCCATATTATAAGATGGTTACCGGACCAAGTCATGAAAGGAGTTCGGACTCTGGCCGGGAATGGCAGGTGAGTCCCATGGCATTCATGCCAGCTACTGTATTGCAGGCATTCTTCGCGGAAAGCCACATTCCACATAGGAAACCCCTCAACATCCTACAAAACCCCTTGTGGGTTTAGGGTTTGGGGTTCAGGGTTTAGGGTTTAGGGTTTCAGGAAAACACTGAAGCTCTGTAGAAAAACCCTTCGTAGAATCAATCAACCCCCTATGGTCTCAACCCTAAACCCTGAACCCTAAACCCTAAACCCTAGTCTCAACCCTCGCTGCCTTCGCCGGTGAGGTCCGATGGCCCACGCGTATGATCACTCTGAACCAGGAGTTGTTGAGGCAGGTGTTCGTTTTCTTGGGTTTAGGGTTTAGGGTTTCGCTCGATGACATCGTAGGGTTTAGGGTTTAGGGTTTACGATTTAGGGTTTAGGGTTTAGGGCTTAGGGTTTAGGGTTTAGGGTTTTCCAGCATTTGCATGGTTTTCGGCAGCAGACCAATGCTGCACCCTAAGCCCGGAACCTTGAAGCAGCCTTGACCCTTTAAACCCACAACCCTACCTCCGATGAGGCGCAGCAAAACCTCCTTGAGGGACCAACTCCCGTTCCGGCTGGAGGCCAGGTGGTAGTCTTGCACACATTCTGGGCACTCTTTCTTGTGGGGATTCTATCATGGGGGGAACTCCTAGCATTTTGAGGGACACAACGTGTGTCCCTACCCCTAAACCCTAAACCCTAAACCCTAACCCTAAACCCTAAACCCTAAACCCCAAACCCCAAACCCTAAACCCTAAACCCTAAACCCCAAACCCATGTTGGGACAGAGCCAGTTCGGAGTTCGGAGAATCGCGTCGCAGCGTGCGCTTCGCCCAGGGCCGCCTCGGCCGGCTCGTGCTGAAGTCCGTTGTGCCTGGCTTCCTTCTTCCAGAAGGCCCTTTAGGGTTTAGGGTTTAGGGTTTAGGGTTTAGGGTTTAGGGTTTAGGGTTTAGGGTTTAGGGTTTAGGGCTTAGGGTTTTGCAAGAAGCCTGGCTGGTTCTTAGCAGGGAATGAGGGAATGAGAATACCCTCCATACTCCCTTACAGGGTAGATATAGGGCCCGAATTTCCTCATTCCCTACGAAGAGCCAGGGGGTAGAAGTCCCTAAGCCATAAACCATAAACCCTAAACCCTAAACCCTAAACCCTAAACCCTAACCCATAAACCGAGTTCTGAGAGGTTTTGCTGTGCAGGTTGTTTACTTGGCCGCGCCTGAGCCTAGCCTCGAACAGATGAAGTCCATCTTCCGAATCTTCAGCTACTATTTGCTTAAGAACCCCCCCAAACAACTTTAAAAGAAACACAATCCCTATATTGCCCTTAAAGGATTTTTTTTTTGGGGGGGGGGTTCTTAAGCAAATAGCAGCCCCTTTCAGGCTCTGGGCAGAAGTGGTCTATTACCGGCCCATGTTGCCCGCACAACGGCAGGTGTCATGCTCGAGCGCGGCTGGGCACTTGCCGCCGCCTTAGAGACCGATGGGTTTAGGGTTTAGGGTTAAGGATTTAGGGTTTAGGGCATCAGAACAATCATACGAAAAGTCATAAGTTCATCATCAAGCATGAATGGCAACCACAACACTCCTAAGAGTCACTCAAAACATACCAGTCACACTCCATGCTCGTCATGTTCATCATCTTAAATCATACGGATCAAAGTAGTTATAGTAAGAAGTACTCAGCCTAATGGTTTAAGAGTCTGCCCTATACCCTAAACCCTATTTCTTTGCTGAGGCTGAGATGAATGGCGAGCCGGTCAAAACAGTCCAGCAACTTTCCAAACTGCTGAGGAGATGTGGATTTGCAAACTGGGTTTAGGGCTTAACACGGCTTGTTATCGGTCTTCATGGGGTTTACTAGGGCTCAATGTACGGCTTTGGCTTGGCCGGGCTCCAGTCCCGAACTCATGTCTTCAGCATTGCAAGGGTTTGGGGTTTTGGGCTTAGGGTTCAGGTGGGGTTTAGGCGCAGAACCCTTCAGCTCTAACATGCCATGCCCTCCCGTTGACGTTTTCCCTGGGGAGCAAACCCTAAACCCTAAACCCTAAACCCTAATCTGTAAACCCTAAACCCTAAACCCTAAACCCTAAACCCTAAACCCTTAACCCTTAACCCTTAACCCTTAACCCTTAACCCTTAACCCTTAACCCTTAACCCTTAACCCTTAACCCTTAACAGGACTTGGGCGCACATTGAGTCCGCCGGCCTGTGCCCGCAGCTCACCTTGAATTGTGTAGCCTAAGCCCTAAGCCCTAAACCCTAAACCCTAAGTTTTTGGGTTGAGGGTTTGTTGGATTGAGGAGCGCTAGCCACTACAGATATTTCAGGGCCACTTGCTGTAAGCATTATTGTGATCTTTATCCGGGGCCCGAAACCCCAAACCCTAAACCCCCCAAACCCTAAAACCCCAAGCAACAAGCTCGAACACAAAGAAGAATGATCCTTTATCCGGAGCCCGAAGCCCTAAACTCCAAACCCCAAACTCTAAACTAAACCTTAACCCCCCAAAGCCTCAAACCCTAAGCCCCAAATTCCAACACGAAAGTGTCTCCCTGGATGCTGAGGATTGGCCCCTAAACCCTAAACCCTAAACCCTAAACCCTAAACCCTAAACCCTAAACCCTAAACCCTAAACCCTAAACCCTAAACCCTAAACCCTAAACCCTAAACCCTAAACCCTAAACCCTAAATGCTGAGGATTGGCAGGCAGCCTCGCACGCCGCAAAGGTCTTCTCAGGCTTGGTCACCGGGGGTTCGCAGTCGCAGTTCAGGGATCCCAAAATAAGATTTAGGGTTTAGGGTTTAGGGTTTAGGGTTTAGGGTTTAGGGTTTAGGGTTTAGGGTTTAGGGTTTAGGGTTTAGGGTTTAGGGTTTAGGGTTAAGATTTAGGGTTTAGGGTTTAGGATTTAGGGTTTAGGGTTTAGGGTTTAGGGTTTAGGGGTTAGGGGTTAGGGGTTAGGGGTTAGGGTTTGGGGTTTAGGGTTTAGGGTTGGGATGTTCCCCCTGGTACTAGCAGTCTTTCATAGGGATCATAGTACCCCCTATTATGATTCCAATTAAGGGCTGTGAGTAGAAGGGGGAACATTTCAAGGGATGTGCCGAGAAAGCCGTGAAGCAACCATGGCAACCACCCGACGGCTAGTGAACTCCTTACACATTCATCCTTCCTAAACCCTAAACCCTAAACCCTAAACCCCTAAACACCTAAAGGCCTTTCTCTGTAGAAAACCACACCATGATGCCCTCAGGCAACTCAAATGCCTGAAAAACCCGCCCAAGCTTTGCTGGGGATAATTACGGAAGTGGATGAAGCATGCGATTGCTCCAGAAAGCAAATGCACAAAATCCTGAACAGTCGCCAGTAGATTCGATTCACGGGTGCAGTTGTCGATTTGGCGGGTGGGGGGCGGGGGTTTGAGTTGGGTCATACGCGCGCGTGCCTGCACGTGCGCGCAAGCAAATGAGCTTCTGTTCGTTTCGTTCATGTATCATTGCTGACTGCACATTTGCATCATGCTTGCTATTGCAGGTTCGTCTGAGATCTTGAACTGATGTTTGTCCAACATGTGTCCTGTTCTCAGTGTTGCATGTTTGACGTCCAAAGTGCTCTGTGTTTGTATTCACTTTTGTCTTGAAAGCTTCAATGTTTCAATGCGCAAGTGTCTCAGACTCAGTTTTGTCCAGCTGCTAAATTTCAAGGTGTCTTTTCAGGCGCCTCACAAAGTCTCAATTCAGTTCGAAAGCTCTCAACTGGAGCACTGCAGGTTTGCATGCCTTGCGTAGGCCAGTGCCTCTTTGAAGTCGATGTCGAGCTCAGAGCAGTTTAGGGCGGCAAAGCTAGCTTTGCAAGCTCTTGTCTTGTTGGTATGCTGCAAAAAGGGCTGCATATAGCCATAACATCTGTGCCATTCCGCTGACCAGCTGCTCATGAACACGTCGCCGGCGCATGCACATCATTTAGCTGGAGTGTGGACAGAGGGCGAGACACCTGCTACTTTGCGCAGTCTGCACCCTAAAGCCCTAAACCCTAAACCCTGAACCCTAAACCCACACAGGAGGAGGCTGCCAAAGACCTCCTCCTTCTGCTCCTCTGCCTGCAAGAGAGATCACTGTGCATGCGGCATCAGATGGTCACATGACATCTATGGATTGCTTGTAACCCTAAACCCTAAACCTTAAACCCTAAACCCTAAACCCTAAACCCTAAACCTAAACCCTCGACCCCAACCCGACTTCTTCGAACCCTTTTTTTCTGTCTGTAGCTCTTGATGGGAGGTTGCTGAGCATGTCCGGAATGAGAGAGGGAGGATGCTCTTCCTGAGAAGCCTAGTTTATGACACCATGAGTGCAGGGTTCAGGGTAGGTATATACACTTACATATGTATGCATATATATATATATATACAGGTGGCTTAGGGTCTAGGGAGTAGGATAGTATAGTTAAAAAGCCGTCTGCCGGCTCAATGACGATGAGGCAAACACGGCTGGCGTGCAACGCGACACTGGACGATGAGATCTGCCAGGCGCCAAAACACTTCGATGGAGCGGTTGAAGCTGGCGTAGGGTTTAGGGTTTTGGGTTTGGGGTTTGGGGTTTAGGGCTGTTTAGGGTTTTTGGGTTTAGGGTTCAGGGTTTAGGGTTTCTCTTCCCCAAGTGTCCTGTCACTGGCGAATTAAGATGCTTCACTGAGCCTACTCATTGCGGCGGCCAGGCTTCCAAAGCCCTAATCGGGATCGGAATAAGTTCTACTGGTATTCCCTGATGGGTCCCTTAATAAATATTCTAGAATAACCCCCCAAACCCTGTTCCCTAAACCCAAAACCCTAAACCCTAAACCCTAAACCCTAAACCCTAAACCCTAAACCCTAAACCCTATTATTCATTCTCTACAGGGCTTAGGTCTGTCAAAGAATTGCATGCCCGAGTATGGAGGTCCGCCGCCTCTGTCAGGAACTGGTCCAGGCACAGAAGCCACCTGGGCAGCCAGGGGCTTTAGGGTTTAGGGTTTAGGGTTTAGGGTTTAGGGTTTAGGGTTTAGGGTTTAGGGTTTAGGGTTTAGGGTTTAGGGTTTAGGGTTTAGGGTTGTAGGGTTTAGTTTGATTTCCTAGGCTTGCGGTGCATCCTGTCTCCATGCCGTGGTGGGATGTCGCGTTCGAGGTTCAGAATCACACCCAGACGCCAAACGCTAAACCCCTAAACCTTAACCCTAAACCCTAAACCCTAAACCCTAAACCCCCCCTTGCTTTCTGCCAGGCCATCCCATGCCCTTGACCATCATTCAATCAGAACTTGCCAGACGCAAACCCCGAAACCCTAAACCCTAAACCCTAAACGGCTTCAGGTTTCACAGTCCTAAGCAGTTTCCCATTTCCGTTCCATCCGACTTCAGCCCGCACATCCTAGTAGCTTTGGGTCTTCTTGCCAATGGAGGACCTGTTATTTAGGCTGCGTGTGCGTCGATGATCCCTTGCCGTGGCCAGCATGTTGGGGAAAGGGTTTAGGGTTTAGGGTTTAGGGTTTAGGGTTTAGGGTTTAGGGTTTAGGGTTCAGGGTTTAGGGTTCAGGGTTCAGGGTTCAGGGTTTAGGGTTTAGGGTTTAGGGTTTAGGGTTTAGGGTTTAGGGTTTAGGAAAACCTACACGTGGTCTTGGAAGCCGAGCAGCGTGAGATGCTCTCGAATCCGAGTAGGTGACAGCTGGCAACCGCCGAATCCCCCGCAATCCCCAACCCTTTAAACCCTAAACCGAGTCCCCTATATAAGATCCCACAATCGGGAAAGTGCCACTTGACACGCTGTACATAGTAGGTCCTGACAACCAATTTGGACAACAAGCATCTTACGAGCACTCCGATTTACATACATCTTACCATGATCATCACTGCGTATTCTACACAGGTGTTCCAACAGACGCTAGCATCCACCCGAAACCCGAAACCCGACACCCGAAAGCCCTAATCCCTAAACCCGAAACCCGAAAACCCTAAAGCCCAAACCCTAAACCCTAAACCCTAAACCCGAGACCCTAAACCCGAGACCCTAAACCCTAAACCCTAAACCCTAAACCCTAAACCCTAAACCCTAAACCCTGAACCCTGAACCCTAAACCCTGGCCAAACCCAAGGTCAGCGGCTGATGGCATCATGCGGCCCAACATCTCCGAGGCGACTTCCGACGAAGTTCGGCGAACCCCCCGGAGAGTTCGAAAAATTGGGGCCTCCACCTGTGTTTCGGCCCTACACCCACCCTAAACCCTAAACCCTAAACCCTAAACCTAAACCCTAAACCCTAAACCCTAAACCCTAAACCCTAAACCCTAAACCCTATGCGCACAAGCACCAAGTTCGAGAAGTTCACTCTGCCAGGTACGACTACAGATCCTCCCTGAACTGGAGGCCGGGGCTTCCTTTGCAGGGCCTTGAAAGTTGTGGTTTTAGGGTTGAGGGGTTTAGGGGTTCAGGGTTTAGGGTTTAGGGTTCAGGGTTCAGGGTTTAGGGTTTAGGGTTTAGGGTTTAGGGTTTAGGGTTTAGGGTTCAGAGTTTAGGGTTTTTAGGGTTTAGGGCTCGGAGGGGGGGGGTTTTGGTGGGTATTGCCTCGGGTGGTTGGGTGTTTCTTCCGGGTTTGGGGTCTAGGGGATTTGGGGCTTCTAGGGCCTGAGGGAGCTTCAAGACATCTGTCAGGTTCTCTTGGGGAAGAGATTTATGGCAGTCGAGCGCAAAGACCGCATCTGAACCTTGGGCGAACATGAGGTGCATGAAGTAGGGTTGAGGGTTGAGGGTTTAGGGTTCCAAGTGGAGTGAGCTGAGTTGATTCCGGAAGACTTGTGTGGATCCCATGTGCAGCTATGGGAGCTTCTGCATAATTTCCAGACCCCTGCGCTCGCACCCTCAACTAAACCCTAAACCCTAAACCCTAAACCCTAAACCCTAAACCCTAAACCCTAAACCCACCCCAAAAAAGAGAAGCCAAGGCTATTCCCACCAGTTTGTGGGCCACGTTGCACCTCGAGAGTCCAAGTGGGAGAGGTCCGAGCAGTACCAGGCCTGGCCTCAGCCCTACCTTTAGGGACGAAAGGAACCCTACTTTAAGGGTTTGGGGTTTAGGGTTTAGGGTTTAGGGTTTAGGGTTTGGGGTTTGGGGTTTGGGGTTTAGGGTTTAGGGTTAAGTCTTCTAGGGTTTGGGGTTTGGGGTTTGGGGTTTAGGGTTCACAGTACAACTGTACTTCTACCTGTACTTGTAGCCATATTGGGGCACTTAAGGGGCCCATAAGTGGGTTATAAGAACAGTTGCGCGACTGGCTATCCCGCGCCTCTCTAGGCAGCTTTGGGCGGGACATTAGCATTTTGCTGTGGAAGCGAGACCTAACCCCAAGACACCCCCGAGTATCATCGTTTTGATTCAGAAAGCGATACCTAACCCCAAAAGCGATACCCTCAATGAAATGTCCCAGTCGTGGCCGAACCTCGAAGTAGAAGGTTTGTCTATGGCTCATTTATCCTAAAAGGGATACTTTGGATGAGTTTTCCTAGGATCCCAATGTTTAAGTTTGCCTCACATATCCAAATGGGGATTTGTGGAGGAGCTAAACCCTAAACCCTAAACCCTAAACCCTAAACCCTAAACCCTAAACCCTAAACCCCAAACCCTAAACCCTAAACCCTAAACCCTAAACCCTACACCCCAAACCTAATCTATAGGATCCCAATTTTTTGGGTTTGAGCCCGTTGCGGCAGTTTTGCCCGCCGGCCTTGGCACCTCGCAGACCAACCCAGGGTTTAGGGTTTAGGGTTTAGGGTGTAGGGTGTAGGGTGTAGGGTGTTAGGGTTTTGGGTGTTAGGGTGTTAGGGTGTTAGGGTGTTAGGGTTTAGGGTTTAGGGTTTAGGGTTTAGGGTTTAGGGTTTAGGGTTTGGGGCTTAGGGTTTAGGGTATGTGCGCTTAGCTGGTTTTAGCCGCTCCAGCGACTGTAGCAACGAACGCTCCAGACACCTCAACTCCCCAAAGCGCTGTTTGAGAAGGGTCCGGCGCTAGGCCCTAAACCCCGCCTAAGCCCCAAGCCCTAGCCCCCACACCCTAAACCCTAAACCCCAAACCCTAAACCCCCAAACCCCCAAACCCCCAAACCCCCCAAACCCCCCAAACCCCCAAACCCCCAAACCCCCAAACCCCCCAAACCCCCAACCCCCAACAAACCCCCCAAAAACCCCCCAAACCCCCCAAACCCCCAAACCCCCAAACCCCCCCAAACCCCCCAAACCCCCCAAACCCCCCCCAAACCCCCCAAACCCCCCAAACCCCCCAAACCCCCAAAACCCCCCAAACCCCCCAAACCCCCCAAACCCTAAACCCTAAACCCAAAACCCTAAACCTCGAAACACCAGGCCTGGATGCGCCTCCGTATGGCCGAGCTGAAGTCGGAGGGCAGGACCCACGGCCAGGCTTTGGAGACATGGCGAGCCTTATGGCATGTCGGGTGTAGGGCGTTTAGGGTTTTGGGTTTTGGGTGTTGGGTTTAGGGTTTATGGTTGTGGGTTTAGTTTTTTTTTTTTTTTTTTCTGGTAGGGCTTTTCATATGGCGCAGAGGGTTCATATCAGGGTTTTTGAGCAGTGCAATATGGATAGAGCCTTCTTCGACATGCGCCCAAATCCCTAAATCCGAAACCCTAAACCCTAAACCCCAAACCCTAGACCCCAAACCCCGAACCCGAAACCCGAAACCCTAAACCCTAAACCCTAAACCCTAAACTCTACGGAGCCTCTTTCTTGTCTTAAGGAAGAGGCGAAACTTGAGTTCGACAGAGGCGCCTCAGAAGTACGAATTGGCGGTGATATGACTCGGGTTTAGGGTTTAGGGCTTAATGAGGGCTGAGGGTTGAGGGTTTAGGGTTTAGAGTTTAGGGTTTAGGGTTTAGGGTTTAGGGCTTAGTGTTTAGGGTTTAGGGATATATCATCCCTGACATGAGCCTGTGGTGCCATCCTAGGGGATCGGTGTAGGCTTGAGGGTTAAGGGGGTAGGGTTAGGTTTTGTAGCGCTTCGGGCAGTTGAAGTACCTAACCTTTAAAGCCTAAACCCCACACCCCAAACCCTAAGCCCTAGCCCTAAACCCTAAACCCTAACCCTAAGGGTAGATTACCACTATAACACAACTATATATATATATATACAGATATATAGATGTAGATATGGTTGGTCCTTCAGGATCCTCAGTTTCCGAACCCTGCATTGCCAGGTTCCATGGGATCGAGTGATTGTTAAACGGCTTCTGGCCCAGATATCCAGTAAACTTATGGGAATCGTTTAGGGCGTAGGGTTTAGGGTTTGGGGTTTGGGGTAGGATAGGGCACATTACGACCTAACTTTAGGCCTCAGTTCGTTTTCCTGAGGTTCCGTCGTGGTGCGTGTGCCCATAGATCAGCTGGCCGCGTGCGCTGCGCCAGATGTGGAGAAGGCGAGGTGCATCCCGGAAATGCAAAGATTGGGGTTTCACAAGAAGCAGCAGCCTGTTGGATCACAGTATTTAGGGTTTAGTGTTTAGGGTATATTCAGGGAGTTTCCTGGTTTTGGGACTTGCTCATGTCGCTGCCCAGATCCGTCGACTGTTGCTGTGAGTTCCTCCACTCAGAGTAGTTGAGGGATCGCCACTACCCAGACCCCTGGGAGGATCTAAATAGTAGATCCCCTTCATGGTTCCTCAAAATGACCCGAAAGCATTTTAGGGTTTAGGGTTTAGGGTTTAGGGCACGATTTGGGAGTTCAACTTTTCGGATCCTCCCAGAAGTTTGGGTAGGACCAGATTGCTGACGTCTTGGGCATGACCCTGGATAGCTCCCTCCAGCTGCTGACCGTCAAGGACAGTTTGGGAAGGTGGGGGGGTTGGGGTTTAGGGTTTAGGGTTTAGGGTTTAGGGTTCAGGGTTTACGGTTTAGGGTTTAGGGTTTAGGGTGTAGGGTTGTCTTCTGAGCTGCTGAGCTGCATCCCAGAACCATCGAAGTAGCCCTAAACCCTAAACCCTAAACCCTAAACCCTAAACCCTAAACCCTAAACCCTAAACCCTAGACCCTAAACCCTAAACCCTAAACCCTAAACCCTGATTCCTTGCGCCTGTTTTGATTGAAACACAGGAGGGTGGGCGCGTGGCCTTCTGTGGAGTGCCGCTGGATCCCACCCAGAACGTCTGGGCAGTCACGGCACTCCGGCGAGGCGCGCAGGGGTTTAGGGGTTTAGGGTTTAGGGCTAGGGTTTAGGGCTAGGGGGTTTAGGGTTAAGGGGTTTAGGGGTTTAGGGGATAAGGGGTCTGGGGGTTTGGGGATTTCGGGGATTTAGGAGGTTTAGGGATTTAGGGGCTTGGGGTTTCGGGTGTTGGGCACCAGGTTACTTTTTTTTGTTAACGGGGGCTATGTACGGGGCATCCCATGTCATGTGTTCAACTAACTTTCCTTATGCTGGGCCACTTCTCGCTGGCTTTTGGGGCAAAGTGCTGGAGTCCGGAAGCATCCGCTGCCCAGGTAAGACGAAGTTCTAGAGTCTCGAGGTTGGCGGCTTCGTTCGTTCCCGAAAGCTAAAAAGGGTTTAGGGTTTAGGGTTTGGACGTGTACTTTTTTTCTGAGACTCCGAGTGAGAAACTCTTATCCTAGCACCGCAATAACCGGAAACTGCATCTCAGCCCTATATACTGCTTACCAGGAAAGACAAAATAAAGAAGAGCCGAAACCCTCAACCAAGCAGTTGCCTCGAATTCAGATCCACCCTGCTCAGGTGAGACGAAGCAAACCATACAGGACCTGGACGCATTCGTGGCGACCTGGCATTCTGTAGCAGGACAGTTTAGGGTGTAGGGTTTAGGGTTTAGGGTTTAGGACATAAATGCTGTCAAAACCTATCCAGGACTGGGCCCCTTCATCTCAGAAGGACTTTGCTGAAACTTGCAAAAGAACTCTAAAACTTGCAAAGAACTCTCTATATGGCTGTTTACGAAAATGAGGGACCCCTAATATAGAGCCCCAAATAGTAGGATTCCCCTATCAAAAGGAGCCCAATAAGGTACCCCTAATTTCGGAAACCCCCACCCTAAGCCCTAAACCCTAAACCCTAAACCCTAAACATACCCCAAACCGCTACCGGCTGACATGTGCTATGCCTGACGCGCTCAGGCATGCATCAAGTCACTGGTTGGCGCTCCCAACACAGGCGTGAGCGGTCAGGGTTTGGGGTTTGGGGTTTAGGGTTTAGGGTTTAAGGTTTAGGGTTTAGGGGTTAGGGGTCTCCCTGATGTGCAGTCTTGTTTTCAGTCGCGAAAGCAAAAAAGGTGGGATCGGAGAAGTGAAGTGGGTGAGAGCGACTCTGCTTGTGTTCAAGGCATGTCGATCTTGGGGCTGCCCTAAACCCTCAACCCTAAACCCTCAACCTTAAACCCGAAACCCTAAACCCTAAACCCTAAATCCTAAACCCTAAACCCTAAACCCTACACCCTAAACCCCAAGTCAAAAGATCTTTGGGCTCTTGAGGTGCCAACAGCTTGGATCTCTGGATCTACCTTTGCAGGCCGGCCGGAGTCAAAAACCCCAAAGCTGCATCCTCAAGCGCCCCTTGCTGGTTTAGGGTTAGGGTTTAGGGTTTAGGGTTTAGGGTTTAGGGTTTAGGGTTTAGGGTTTAGGGTTTAGGGTTTAGGGTTTAGGGTTTAGGGTTTAGGGTTTAGGGTTTACTGTAGGGTTTTGCGTTTAGGGTTTAGGGTTTAGGGTTTCCGAAAAAAGGGGTACCTTACTTGGAGCCTTATTGTAAGAGCATCCTACCATGTGGGGGGTTTACTTGAGGGGTCCCCTATTCTCGTAAACTTCCGCACCCTAAACCCTAAACCCTAAACCCTAAACCCTAAACCCTAAACCCTAAACCCTAAACCCTAAACCCTAAACCCTAAACCCTAAACCCTAAACCTAAAGTCCAGCCTCGTCCCTTACTACCATTCACAGGAGGCAGCGGCGAGGAGGGCGCCGTGCCTCAATCGCTCAAGCGACGCAGGCTTTGCCAGCTCCGCCGTGGCCCAAGGGGTTCTTGATGGGCTGTCGGTGATATGCTGATGTTGCTGCGGTTTACCTGACAAAAGCAGTTGCATGTCCCCCAAACCCAAACCCTAAAACTAAACCCTAGACCCTCAACCCTAGACCCTAAATCCTAAACCCTAGACCCTCAACCCTCCGCTCTGGTACCTCCACCAGATGAAGGAGAGGCTGGGCAAACCCTAAACCCTAAACCCTAAACCCTAAACCCTAAACCCTAAACCCTAATGTAAAAGCAGTCGACGGACAGCACTTGCTGGGGACACGGAAAGCGAAGCTCGCCAAAGGGTTTAGGGTTCAGACTTTAGGGTTTAGGATTTAGGGTTTAGGGTTTAGGTTTTTTTGGGTTTAGGGTTTAATTAGGGTTTAGGGTTGAGGGTTAGAAAAGAAAATCGAGTCGGCCAGGGAATGCAGGAGTAGTATTCGCAGCGATCAGAACAAGGCCCCTTTTCTTCATACCCTACAAACCCTCAACTCTAACCCTAAGCCCTAAGCCCTAAACCCTAAACCCTAAACCCTAACCCTAAACCCTAAACCCCAAAACCCTAAACCCTAAACCCTAAACCCTAAACCCTAAACCCTAAATCCTAAACCCTAAACCCTAAACCCTAAACCCTAAACCAATTCAATGTCCACAGCCTGCGCGCCCCAGGCCGTGAGAGCGAGAGCAGAGCCAGCCTACACCGGGTGCGACCCGCAGACCTCAGGCGCTTTAGGGTTTAGGGTTTAGGGTTTAGGGTTTAGGGTTTAGGGTTTAGGGTTGCTCTGCCCGGGTCTTTGTCCAGGGTGGTCGGCTGATGTTCGAGGTGCAAGGCTTACAGCGACATGGCCCTAAACCCTAAACCCTAAACCCTAAAGCCTTTAATCTTAAACCTTTAAACCTTTAAACCCTAAACCCTAAACCCAATCGACGGACTTTGAACTGTGCAGACTGCAACTGCGCCTCAATGCTGGGCATCTAGCTGCCTCATAGCCAACAGGGATTTCGTGCCGACATGTGCTGGTGGAGTTTAGGGTTTAGGGTTTGGGGTTTAGGGTTTAGGGTTTAGGGTTTAGGATTTAGGGTATTGCCATACGCTCGGTCACATCCGTGGACGACCTGGCAGGTTAACTGAAAGACGGCTGGATGGTAGCTGCTCTGAATGCATGCGAGCCGTGCGCTCGCAAAGCAGAGTTCTCCAGCAGCGTGCTTCCCTTTGAGTCCCTAGGGTTTAGGGTTTAGGGTTTAGGGTTTAGGGTTTAGGGTTTAGGGTGTAGGGTGTAGGGTTTAGGGTTCGTTCGGGACACCTTCGTCGATTCACCGGGGCTGTCTGTCAGTCCCTATTTCTTATGGGGCGCCATGCGCGGAGCTCGCGATTTCAATCTGAATCCAGGTTTACAAATATATTGGACGGAATAATTACTAAGGGTACATATACCATGCCATGGGACGAAATGAGACCAACAAATCTTCTATGGTCTATATGTATCTATATAAGTATGTATATTATATATCTACATATTCCTTAACAGGACTATCTGGTCAAAGTACAAATGGAGAACTGTATATATATATATATACAAATATATATATATATATATATATTTTTTGTCTATGTTCCATTTGTCCCCAGGGAAGTCTCAGTCGGGTTTAGCTTTTCGGGAGCTCCGCTCATGCATGACGTGGCTTGGAGCTCATGTGGGGAAGAAAACCCTGGAGGCGGTTGCATATGTGGATATAGGGGTTTAGGGTTTAAGGTTTAGGGTTTAGGGTTTAGGGATAGCAACATCCGCCTGACTGTCGGTTTCTGTTGTTTGTGCATGTAGGGTCCTGGGAAAGAAAACTAGCACATAACAACACCCTCTCATACATGATCTCAAGGGGCGACCTCATGCATCAAGCTTGATAGAGTTTGACGACAAACATACAGTCAATGGACAAAATTGTTCGCATCGCAATATCTACACAATCTTGAGTTGCATTCTTCGTTTCTGGGTTTTTGCCGCACGACACACAACAATCAAGCTATGTCCTGCTAGGGCGTTACAATGGAGATGGTGAGTCGACGTTTTCCGAAGAACTTGTTGTTTGCATGCGTATTTAGATATAGCTGCAAGTGCACCCTAAACATAAGACTCTCAACCCTAAGCCATTAAGCCTAAACCTATACTCTAAACCCAAAACCCGAAGCTCTAAGCCCCAAGCCCTAAACCCTTAATGCTTTCATGCTCTTGCTCGCTACACCCCCCACCCCCCACCCCCAAGTCATTCCTAGGGGACGATTTGTACCCCAAAGAGTTTCTGTGTATGACCCCTATTTAGGGTGCATTTCGTTAAGGTTCCCCCTCCATTCCATCTGACCCCGCCCGGAATCCGGAACACCCGCTAGTAGCTTTGGAACCTCTTGCCAAATCGCCGAGTGGCTGTCGTCCATGGCTCAAGCAACAAGCACAAGTCCAATTTAGCATACGGCTCGCACAGCAGACACACAGACTTATTGCTGGCCATTTTACACTATTGTTCAGATGGTCCTGCATGTGGCTGAAATAATACGAACAAGCAGCGCATCTGGGTTGCCCATTGGCCATCTTTCTTTTTCACTTGGGGAACCCGAGGGGCCCTCAAACTCAACCGGTTGCGATGGAGCCCTGTCTCGTCGGTGAGTCGCTGATCTTGGATCCATATGAAAATGCGGGCCAACATGCAGGCAGCATCATCAGCTTCTGGTCCCTGTCCTTTCTGATGCTCTTGCACTTGGGTGCGGTGGCCAGAAACATCCGGAAGGATGGGAAGACCCGTGCGGTTCCTGCGCTCCTCGCGATCTTCTTCCTCTGCAGCTTCATCTCCGGTATCTTACTCTTGGTGAGTAGGGAATGAGGGAATGAGGTACTCTATATCCCCCTATATATATATACATAATGCATATATATATATATATATACATATACTCTTTAAGGGATTCTCTAGGGTACATCTTTTGTTGCTTATACAAAGATGAGCGTCGGAATGGGGGGGTTCATGCAGGTCTTCCCAGTTCTTTCAGCTCTGCTGGCATCTTTTTTTGCTTATACAAAGATGAGCGTCGGAATGGGGGGGTTCATGCAGGTCTTCCCAGTTCTTTCAGCTCTGCTGGCATCTTTTGTTGTTTATACAAAGATGAGCGTCGGAATGGGGGGGTTCATGCAGGTCTTCCCAGTTCTTTCAGCTCTGCTGCCTCATTCCCTGATTCCCAACGAACCAGCAGTAAGGTATTCTCCAGGCGGTGGCCCACAGCTTCATCACTGGCACTGCACAGACTCACCTCCTGCTGACGGCCCGGTTGTGGCTGGGCTTCGCGGCGGGGATCTTTCTGTTCCTGGGAGCCAGCATGGGAGAAGCCCTGATGCACGGCAGCCGCGACCTGGATCCCCCCCGCATCCTCACCTGGGTCCTCTTCGTGTTCGGGGCCGGCGCCTCGGTTTTTGCCATGGCGCTGGCTTCCGAGGGCGATGACTACGCGCAAGCCGCGGTGATGAGCGCGGCGTGTCTGTGGGCCGACGCCTTCTGGATCGCCATGGGTCGCAAGATGCTGGGTAGCCTAGCGGTACACTTTTCCCCTTTGTTTTTGGTTCAAGGTTCCCTGAAAAAGAAGTAGCGCACCCCAAAGTTATTTAGGGTTTAGGGTTTCGGGTTTCGGGTTTGGGGTTTAGGCTTTAGGGTTTAGGGTTTAGGGTTTAGAGTTGAGACCCTTATTGCAATATGGCTGCTGGGCTCCTCGAAGGATGCGAAGGGAAGGTGCCATCGAAATGAGCCTCTTATTGCCAAAGGTTGGCGGTCCGCTCCTGATGGCTTTGGCCTTTTGGGTTCTGGCCCTCCTGGCACCCTGTGGCTTGGTGGGTTTAGGGGTTTAGGGTTTAGGGTTTAGGGTTTAGGGTTTAGGGTTTAGGGGTTTAGAGGTTTAGGGGTTGAGGGGTTTTGGGGTTTGAGGGGTTTGAGGGTTTCGGGCATGGGGCTTAGGGCTTAAGGGAGGTTAGAGTTTAGGGGCTGAGTGGTACCCTCTTGTCCGTTTTTTGGGTTCTGGGATTAAACTTTTTTTAAAGAGTAGCCAGCCCCAAACAGGGTACACTGACATCTTTTGGTTGTTGGGCTACCAAGGTGGTGCTAAAGGCCATTCAGATTGCTACAAATCCTGCCCCGTCGGAGGCCCCGGAGCAGGTCCCGGATTGTCACACGTCGCCTTCCTGGTGTTCTTTATATTTGGGACGTTTTGTGTGGTATATGCCCAAGAGAAGGCTCCTGACAAAACTTGTTTGGATTGAAGAAGCTGTCTGAAGTGCTGGAGACCTGTTGCAGACGGACAGGGTTTACATAGACTCTAAGATACCCCGAAACCCTAAACCCCTAAACCCTAAACCCTAGACCCGAAACCCCTAAACCCCTAAACCCCTAAACCCCTAAACCCCTAAACCCCTAAACCCCTAAACCCCTAAACCCCTAAACCCCTAAACCCCTAAACCCCTAAACCCCTAAACCCCTAAACCCCTAAACCCCTAAACCCCTAAACCCCTAAACCCCTAAACCCCTAAACCCCTAAACCCCTAAACCCCTAAACCCCTAAACCCCTAAACCCCTAAACCCCCAAACCCTAAACCCTAAACCCTAAACCATCCATGTGAGGAGGTGTCCAACAATGTAGCTGTCAAGGATCAGCTCAAAGAGCTTGCAGTGAATTTGACCCTCCCTTCACCAAATGGTGAAAAATGGAGACCACCTCAAAGAGTCTGCTGAAAAATGTAAAATGAATCGTAAATCTTGACATATATTTTATCGTCAAACATCTGCTTTGCCCGCATTTCCTCGCAGGGAGTAATGCAAAGTTGCACGGGCGCAGACAAGCTCGAAAGAAAACAAAAAACACCCGAATCTGAACCCTCTAGAATTATAGCAGCATCTCAAACGCACTTGCTGATTGTTACAAGCAACCCATCTATGTGCAATTCTCATCTGCCTGCGCCATCATGCATCTGTTGTGCGTGAGGGGGTGATGGGACATCATGGACACCACCCTAAACCCTAAACCCTAAACCCTAAACCCTAAACCCTAAACCCTAAACCCTAAACCCCAATTAAACCTTATGCGAGGACTGTTCAGAGGTGTCATCTTACTCCGATTTTGGAGGCCCATGGTGGCAAACTTCGAG